>OZ010611.1:49373333-49388333 GCA_963932145.1 Acanthosepion lycidas
TTTATATAGTGCCCCCCACCACCCGATCCAGCTTTATTCTCTACTGTTCCCTCTTTTTAAAGCTTATTTACCGTCTCATGAGGGTTCTAGAACGGACTTTGAAGATGGAAGCCAGAGTATTAATGTTGGTACAATTACTGAATGCCTGAATGATGGTTTTCCTCTCTCCATTGCTTATTTTGGGAAGACATAGTGAGGATGACACAAAACGATCATACCTGTTCTTTTTCAACCTGAATAACTCAAACATTTTTTTAATGATTCCTAAACAAATGGTGTCAAAATGCCTAAGCGTCTTAGCTGAAAATCTGGAAAACACAAACTCAAATTGTTTCGTGTGCTTTTTAGTCATTTAAAATTTTGTGGGAAGGAAAATTATCCCATGCTGTTACACAATTTGAGCAATTTTGCTGTTACACCCGCTATTCATATATATATATATATATATATATATATATATATATATATATATATATATATATATACGTGTGTGTGTGTGTGTGTGTGTGTGTATTTAGGCAGCACTCCTTCTTTCATGCACATTTCATTGAATACCACAGACAAGGTGCTTTTATTTAGTTTTTTTTTATACAATTTCTCATGTGACCTAATATTTTTTTTCTTTTCCGATTATAAATTATATAAAAACTATCCGAATGTTCTTTTTTCCGGGCGCTTTCGGCTATACATTTAGCCATTTTCAAGGATGAAACATTTTTGCTGTTAAATAATAAATATTTTGTTGCTTGTATGCTTTAATATAATGCTTTCATTGTTTTTTTCAAAACACGGTCAAGATAGTGTGTCCATGTTCAGTTGTTTTTTGTTTGTATTAATAAGGCTTCCATTATTTTTAAGTTTTTATGCATGTAGATGATGCTATTATATTTTTGTTGTCAAATGTGTGTGTGTTTTCCTATTTATTCATGGTTGAATAAGAGGAAGGTATTTAGCGTTGAGTGAAATAACCAAATGAGCTTATTTGGGATTTTTTGTTGTATAATTTACATCCTCTGTTATAATAAATACACTGAGCTCTCTTTGTGGACCAGTCTTAATAATTGATATGATTAAGATACACCTGGATCACACAGACAGACAGACAGACAGAAACACACACACACACACACACACACACACACACACACACATATATATATATATATATAAGCTGACCAATCGTATTCCAGGGTACCCGTCTACTAGGGCGGTTAGCCAATCCGAATTACAGACGCTCGCTCAGGCGCATTTGTGTTTTGTCAACACCCACAGAGACTGCCTGTGGTTTATACTGAAACTACGTTGAGCAGAACTTAGTTACATTTTTCTATAAGATAGGGTGTTATCTAGCGTAATCAACAATTTGAGATGTTTTGTGGCTTCGTGCTTGCCACAGTTATCGACGGCGCACAAGGGTTCCATCTACCCAATTTCACTCTTGGTATGGTTGTCAGGCACTTTCCGAATCCAGTCTGATAACATCGAGGTTCGAATCCGTGTCTCATGATCAGAAATCGAACGTTTTAACCACTCGGCCACGCGCCTATATATATATATATATATATATATATATATATATATATAAGTGAACATTGAAGTCAACACTCAGAGGCGACAGGCTGTTTCATGCTGGATGAATCGTCAGGCCGCGAAAACTGGATTAACCCAAACAAATAAATAATTAAACAACCCACTACCGCAAAAATAGCCGCCAGAATAGATTACCCACAATGCACCACTGACTCATATATATAAATACCCGAGGAAAAATCCAGCAATCGCGGCCTGACGAATGCGTCTAGCATTAAACAGCCTGTCGTCTCTGAATGTTGACTTCAATGTATTTGCATATGCTCTATCTCTGATATTGAGCACTTTAACCCGTAAATATAGCACACCTTAAAACTATATTTCTTCATATATATATATATATATATATATATATATATATATATATATATATATATATATATGAATTCTAACATTCACAGCATTAATTCAAAAGAGGGCAAGATACCGATAATATAGCAATAATTATTTATAATTATATAGATATAACCATTTTGGTTCTCATCAGTCGAAGTGCAATTGAAATGCACTGAAACGAAGTTGCATGTTTGTAAAAAAGAATATATATATATATATATATATATATATATATATATATATACACACACACACACACATATATATATATATATATATATATATATATATATATATATATATATTAATGCATGTTTCATTAAATAATATTGACATGTTTTGTCTATTTTAAGTAAGTTTCTTTCATATTGTCTGATAAGCTTATCGCTGAAAGACGAAAGAAAAACACCATGTTGATACATGTTTAAATCCAATCTAAGCTTTCGGCTTACAGAAGCCATTATCAAAGATGACAATTTCAATAAATCAAACAACACACGGAGGAACCAACAATGATATTCCGCCCTTGCTGCATGATAATTTCCAAGTAGCAACAATCTCGTATATACGAGACGCGGAAGCGAAAATCGCGTCGCAGCTCGTGACGTCACACATGGCCACGCGAGAGTGAAAAAGTGGACGTATTACGTATGAGAAGCCGACCACCTAGTACAAAAGTTTACTCACCCTAAGGTATTTTATTGATAATTATAATTTTGGATATAAATGAGATTTAGGGGAAAACTCTATGCAAAAAAAGTGACTCACTTATTTACTGCAACTAGTAATCAATAAAAACATAACCGAACAGCTTTAAATAAAAAATAATAGAAGTATAATTTATTTATAATAGGTAATATAGTTCGAAATATTTAATAATCTATGGGTCCTCCTTTATTTTGAATAACCTTTTCAACACTTTTTGGCATTGGCTTTATTAGGTTCTGGCAAATCTCATCTCCAAGCATTGAATTCCATTCGGATATGAAATTCACAATCAATTCCTCTTTGTTTGTCAACTGCTTTCACGAGAGCCTGTACTTTATAATGCTCCATAAATTTTCTATGGGGTTGAGGTCAGGAGATTGGAGCGGCCATGTCATAACACTCACCTGCTTCTCATCAAAGTACTCCTTCATCCATTTTGATTTGTGACAGGGAGCATTATCTTGCATAAAATGAGCTTGGTGGTGTAGATTTGCACCCTTTCAGCAGAAGGGAGCAGACAAGACTCTAAAATTCCCTTGTACTGCTCGCTCCTGGGGATCTTTTCTATAGGTTTTAAGAAACCAGTTCCATGAAAAGAAAAGCATCCGCAGAACATTACACTGAACGGATGCTTGACAGTACTTACTGCTAAATTCAAAAAGCTTTCAAAGCTTCTTCTTCGGATTTTAGATGTCTTAACCTTTGAATTTAGCTCAACTTTCGTTTCATCGGTGAACTTTTTGTAATAGTGAGCCTATTCAAGTCTCTTGGCGTTGATAACTTTGCTTATTAGCGGCTTAAGCCTTCGTGTATAAGATTTGTAGCCTTGTTCTAACATCCACCGAAGGACTGTTGAAAAGGCAAGACTAACACCTTGCTCTTCGCTTAGACTGGCTGCAATTTCTTGGCTAGTTATAATCCTATTCTTCGCAACTTCTCTCTTGATTACCCTGCCAGTTCTATCATCAATCATTTTCTTTCGTCCCCTTGTTTTCTTCCTTGCAGCAGGAGTGGCAACATTATGTGCCCGAAGCACCCGAGAGAGAGTTGATTGCGAGGTTATAGCAATTTCTGCAATTTCTCTCGTAGAGAGGGCAATAATAGATGCCATAAGTAGTTTTGAGTGGCTATTTCAAGCTGTTTTTATACTGTATGAGGCTTTCTGGAATATTCTGGAATATTCTAGGTTTAATTTAAGCTGTTCTAGAATTCTCTAGAATATTGTTCTGAGTATACTGTAAAATAGTTTTCAATATTTTGTCAAAAGCTCTTTATATTAGTAAGATTAAAAATTATTCTAACCCCAAAAACAATAGAAAAAAATATTTTTAGTAAAGAAAATCAGGTGTGACACTTTTATCGAACAGCACTGTACATATATATATATATATATATATATATATATATATATGTAAGCAAATATATGGATATAGAATCCGACAGTATGAAGAAAATATACGGGAAAAAACAAACAAAAATCCTTACAAGCAATAATGCTGTTTTACTGTTAATATGTCGACGTCAATAATCGTTTTTGTCATGTTAAGTTTGATAATGTTATTTATATTTTATATTTTATATTGAATATGTCCTGAAGATGGTTTATTGACCGAAACGTCCGACGTCGACATATTAACATTAAAACAGCATTATTGCTTGTAAGGATTTTTGTTTGTTTTTTCCCGTATATTTTCTTCATATATATATATGTGTGTGTGTGTGTGTGTGTGTGTGTGTGTTTGTTTGTATGTGTGTGGGCGTGTGTGTGTACCGGGTGTAATCACAGAATTACAAAATCTTGTAACAACATAATTTTCGCTCTAACAAAATGTTTAATTTCTAAAAAAGCCACTAAACTAATTGAGTTTATTTTTCCGTGTTTTCATAGAAGACGTTTAGCCATCTTGACACCATTTGTGGTAGGAATCATTGAAAAAGCCGTTGAGTTATTCAGCTTGAAAGAAAACAGGTTAAAATCGTTTTCTGATGGAACTGTGTATATTTCTTTATTTTTGATGTTTTTGCTGTAAGAAAGTTGCTTTTCTGTGTCGCGCCAGACAATTTTACTCGCTAGAATCCACATGGTACATTTATAAATCTAACATTCGTCCGTACGTTGAATATTGCTACAATACCTCGTCTGGTGCTCCTGCTATATATATATATATATATATATATATATATATATATATATATATATATATATATATATATATATAGGAAAATCACGACCCCAGTCACTTCACTAGCACCGTGACAGAGTTTCACTCTTTCTTTTCTGTAACTACTTTCATAGCAATTGTCCTAAATAGGTCTCATCTGGATGACTTGGCCGCGTGAATTTAAGCATAATATTAGATTGTCAATTTCTCGCACTTCTCAACTGTTGAACTTTCGTCCGATTTATAACTTCCTTGCCTCCTACAATCTTCAATAATTAAATGCAACATCAACGGCCATCTTGTGTCTTCCTGAAACCTGTTGTTTTATTGTCCTTACTTCTCATTAAAGTTTTCTTATTCTCTTTCACTGCCAGTAAACCCTTGTGTCTCAGTAGCATTACCGGCATCTTATTTTTTCCTGAAACTGTTCTTTTATTGTCCTTTTCCTCACTAAATCTTCTCATTTTGTTTCACTCCCAGTAACCCCTTCCGTCTTAGTGGCATTATCACCATCTTCTGTCTTACTGAAACCTCTTCTTTTATTATCCTTTCTTCTCACTAAAGTTTTCTCATTCAGTTTCACTCCCAGTAAGCCCTTGCTTCTTAAACCCGAATATTTACCTAATGGCATTAATTTTGAGGTCATCTGAAGAATGAAATATTAATTTCAAATTAAAAGAAGAATGAAAAGAGGTTCAAAATAAATTTAAAATATATAGATAAGACGATGTTAGGGATTAATCGAAAGAGAGTTGTGGAGATATTAAATTAGGGGGAAGTTTATAAATTATAATTAATATAGTATAGTATAAAGATGTTATAGATGTGGGGGCGAAATTTAAAAATATAGAAATTAGAATTAGTTATAGTTTTGACATTTGAAGAGATAGAGGGTAGTGAATATTATGGAAATATAATAGCTAATTAAGTTAAACGTATATTATGGAAATTTGAATTTGTTTTTATGTCGACATTTTAACACTAAGTCATTAATCTGGTCCAATTTTAATAGTTTATATTACTAGAATCCACCTTTACTATCTATCTCTCCTTCTCGTTCTCTCTCCATATATATATATATATATATATATATATATATATATATATATATATATATATATATATATATGGTTTATGCAAACTTAGGTTATCCGTATGGGTAGACCCGAGGAGGATGATATATATATATATATATATATATATATATATATATATATATATATATATATATATATATATAAAAGGAAGAGGTTATAGTAATTCCAACGCGAGAAAGGTCTGTATATTAAAAAGAAGAGCGAAACCGCAAAAGATGTTGGTTCTAATGTGGATTTAAAAAAAATATATCATGCTTTATTTGACATAAATTTACTACACGTGTTTCCCGTCTCGTGACCGTCATCAAAGGGTGGATATTTCCACATATTATTTAAAATATTTTTTTCCTTTATGTTTTTCGATGTTAAATATTCTCGATATGAGACATTCTCTTTTTTGTGTTAGTGACCCAAATGTCTTTCTTGGACTGGCAGTGAAAAGTTCTGCGTGAAGGGTTATAAAACAATTAAGATTGATCCCAGAAATGATAGAGTAGTTATCGGCATTCTTATCTTTCAATGACACCTATGTGTTCTTAGACCTATTTCCATTTTCGTGTGCTTTTGTCAGCATACGTGTATATAGGTGTATATCACCTCTCCATACATACACACTGTTTCACAACTAAGGAAGAGAAAGAGAGACAGACAGCTATATATATATATATATATATATATATATATATATATATATATATATGCAAAAACGTTTTTAAACGATATATTCGATTATAAATTGGCGGTATTTGGTGGAACATTCGATTCAAATCCAATTTACGCAAATATAAATAACGCTGAAAAATTGGACGATTTCAGAAGATTTTTCAATAATGTTCTGTTACATTCCTAACAAAAAATGCCCAACAATGTGGAATAAATTTTAAAAAATAAGGTGACAAAAAAAAATCCCCCCCCCCAAAAAAAAGCAGTGCAAAATATTTTCTTTGTTTTTTTACGGTTCAAATGTAATGTTCAGCCTTTAATTACAACAGCAGCATGTAAGGTCTTCAGCTTTTAATAGAAATGCTGCGATCTGTCGGCGCTAGTTTAAACTTTCTTGACTCTTTAGCTGAAAGGAATTTGTTACTCTTTCTCTGAAGGATTTATATATCTCTCTATCGGTTACTCTCACTATTACAATTAGTACCTTGTATTTATATCTATCTTATTTTATAAATCCTTCAGAGAATGTGCAAAAGATTCTTTTATTTATTTTCTTCATATTTATTTAAAGTTCAAACATACCCTCTTTTATATCATTCAATTAAACTTCTTACTGTTGGGATCTATTTTTTTTTTTGTATTTTACTAAAATGCATTTGTTTAATATTCAGGCGCCTTTTTATTTTTTTTCTTTCCTTTCATTTATTCGTTTATTTCTTTTTTGATTTTTTTCCTTCAATTCTTGGTTTATTAATTCCTTCATGTCGACCCCTTTTTCCTTCTTTTCCTTCTCGCTTCTTTTATTTCTTTCTTTAATTCTGTTTGTTCATATTTATTCCGAAACCTCTTTCTCCCTTAATGTATTTATTTCAATATTTTTCATTCATTCATTCTTCTTTCTGTAAATTACACACGTACACACACACTCACACACAGATATATATATATATATATATATATATATATATATATATATATATATATATATGTGTGATCATATTTTTAAATAAATAATTATATATATATATATATAAATTGAACTGCACCATATATTTGATATACATATATATATATATATATATACATATATGTATATATGTGTATATATATATTTATATTATTAGGTTGGTGCAAAAATAATGTCGTTTTTCTTTTGAAGTTGAACGTCGAAAAACGACATTATTTTTGCACCAACCTAATACACTGAATCATTCATACAATAATACATTAGTAAAGTTAATGATATAAAATGGCGAAATCCCTTCGCTAACAACATTTTAAAGGTGCATTAATCTACAAATCACTCGATGAATGTTATGATCCTTATTTTTAAAAATTTTAGGCTGTATAAGGTTTTTCTTTAATACGCAAGTACTTTCAACTGTACATTGAGTCATCTTCAGGCATGGAAATTATTTTGCTTTTGGTAAAATTCAGGTAGAATCCCAGATGACATAATTAAATGCGAATCGAAATCTGATTTTTTTCTTCTTTTTTTTTTAATTTGTTATTGTTAACAGATATAGACTTTTAGAGCGTGCATGTTTCGATTTTCATTGTAAGTGTTGACTTCCATGTTCATTTTTATATTTACACACGCTCTATCTCTGATATTGAGCACTGAAATTCCATAAATATAGCACACCTTAAGACTATATTTCTTTATATATATATATATATATATATATATATATATATATAAATATATATATATATATATATATATATATATATATATATATATATATATATATATATATATATTATTAGGAGGATTTCAATAATCATAATTCATTCATCGAGTCTAGAAAAATACTCAACAGAATGAAGAAAGCACTTGACGGCTGTTTTGTCCCATTCTCGGGACCCATCACCGAGAATCGAAACTGGACCGATACGCAAGCGTCATGGCCACTAGACTAACAGGTTTCGGTGACGAAAACTCGATATAGCGCCAGCTTTTCACAAATTCTCTTGTGTGACTCATCCAAGTATACTTAGACGACTGGACTGTGCCCCCTGAGTGACGTCTTCTATCCACAAGCCGCTCCATCCGGATCATTAGAAGCCGTTTCAAGCATTGTTATATATATATATATATATATATATATATATATATATATATGAAGTAGAGCCGTTAATATTTATTTATTATGGAGTGTTACATTTGAACATGCACATACCCACTACAGTAAAGTTCAATGTTAAAGTCGTTTTTTTAACGTTTCATCAGGAAGTCCCATTGTGATTCCCCAACTGATGAAACGATAAAAAAATATTTTTTAATGTTAAAACAAGATGTACAGTTTTGTAGTGGGTATGTGCATGTTTTAGTGTACCACTGCATAATATATATATATATATATATATATATATATATATATATATATATATATATATATATATATAGGTCATATGGTTACCACAAACACACAACAAATACATATATAAACCATGCGGAAACAAGGCGCGGACATGTATCCATATGTTCGTGCACACATAAGCAATTCAATTGTAATTTTCTTTTGATGTTGGGGCAGAGTGTAGCCAAGCATTTTTTAACAAGGGGGTGTTTGGTGTGTGTCCTTGTCATCTTTCAGATCAGTCGTGTATGTTGTCAGACGGAATAAGACTTCTTCACACACATACACGCATGTATACTTGTACATATATATATATATATATATATATATATATATATATATATATATATATATATATATATATATATATATAATATAATATAATATAATATAACATAATATAAAAGGTTCAAACGCTAATATTCCATGGTTATAAATTATTACATTCGATTTGTAATCAGACCTATATATATATATAAATATATATGTATAATACATATAATATTCATGTCTATATATATATATGTATGTATAATACATATATTATGTAATATATATAATTCATCATAATTCATTATATATATTTATATAATTCTTCAGAACTATATATATAAATATATATATATATATATATATATATATATATATATATTGACTGGGGTTTATATCATGACATTGCTTAAAATGAGATCACACACACACACACACATACACGCATATATATATATATATATATATATATATATATATATATATATATATAATATATATATCGTGGATGTCCTCTCGGTTTCGAGCGTGACCACCTCCTTTATTTCATGTCCTCACCCTTCCTCCCACTCCCCTCAAATTCTATGCATTCGCAGGTGACTCTTCAGGCCATCCAAACTGCGACAAATCTTGCCACAGAATTGGCATACCCGATCAGTTTTGTTTACAGTGACATTATTCGGGTGCACAGTAGGTTTTGCACATTTACGCAAATGGCTTTTGAAGCCGGCAAAAGATAGGCACAATTTTCCGCATATGTCACAATTAACGTAGTGAATTTGTGGACCCGGTGCTGGACCCTGTTCGCCTTTACGAATCAGACGTTTGTAGGCACTGGACTGCATACGGCTATTCTCAAAGGACTCAATGCCTTCGTGAATTAGTTTCCGCCACTTACTTCTATCCGAAGCCATTTTTTCTCATTGGTCTACAGATAGTCCAGATTGTTTCAGATAAGATTTTATTGTGTCCTTAAATCTCTTCTTCGGCTTTGATGCATTTCTCTTTCCTTCCCACAATTCACCATAGAACAGCTGTTTTGGCAGACGACTGTCATCCATACGCGCAATGTGACCGACCCATCGGAGACAATTTTTCATTACCATCGACTGAATGCTTGGTAGCCCTGCTTTCTCTAATACTTCTGTATCTGAGACATGGGACTGCCATGTGATATGAAGTATCTGTCTCAGACACCGTTGATGGAAGCCCCCAAGAAGTTTTAGTTGATGTTTATAGAGTGTCCATGTTTCGCTTGCATACAGGAGGGCCGTCAAAACACATACTTTGTACACAATGATTTTCGTATGTAACTTGATACCATGCTGGGACCACACACGTTTTTTAAGTGTTGAAAAAGACCAGGAAGCCCTTTCAATGCGGAAAGAGATTTCTCTGTTGAGGCTGCATCCTTCAGAGAGGGTACTGCCAAGATATACAAAAGAATGTACCGCGTCTAATTTATTTCCTTCAACGAATATAGTTGGTTCCATATAGGGTGATCCAGGTGCTGGATCATACATGACAACTGTCTTTTTTTGGTTGATCCTTAAACCGAATGAGTTACATGCAGATACAAAATGGTTCATAAAGCATTGCAGCTCATCTTCAGAATGTGCAACGATGTCACAGTCATCCGCGTAGAGCAGCTCCCTCACCAATGAGGAAGAGAATTTTGTTTGAGAAAGCAGTCTACGGACATTATATGCACTGCCAGATGTCCGATATCTGATGTAAATACCGTTTGGCTTTTCATAGAAGGCCACGAGAATGGCGAAGTAGATATTGAAAAACATCGGTGAAGAAATGTCACCCTGTTTGACCCCATTGTTTATAGGGATTTCCTCAGATAGAGTGCCGTTAAAGCTAACTCTAGCCTTCATTCCGTCATGAAGAGAACGAAATATATATATATATATATATATATATATATATATATATATATATATATATATATATATATATATATATATAGCTGAGTGTGGGATTATGATTACTTACACTATTCGGACTGTTATCCTCACTCATCTTCATTGCCATATTCATCACGTTTCAGCCATTGTACGCTCCGGCCTTTTTCCTCAAGGACACATGACCCAGTTCATAAAGGGATTGGTTAGATCCACTGACTAGACCCAAGGAGTTGTTTTGTGATGTCAACGAACAATCCTTGGCACTTTTTTTAATACCAACGAATACCCGTTTTCACTTTTGTAATGCTCGTTGTAGTAGAGACTTTGCAATCGCAGATACAACTATAATAACGCCGTCGAACAATACTGGGGTCAGACGCCTTCAAATAGCAAACACATTAATAGTGCTTGCTCGATAATACACGCTTGAATAGTAACCAGCGAATAGTAAGCCGTATAATGATCAGTATAGAGAAATAGTAAAGAGGATGGTATAGAGAAACGCGTTCTGTAAAATAATAGAGGATAGTGTAGAATAAGTAAACGTTTAAACGTTACACTAATTACCATATACATACATTTTCTTAACTATCACGTGATCTACTTATTCAACATGGGATCGCCTGTGTTTACTCACTGGTGATCTGTGTTCAAAATCCAGTGTCGAGAGCGACACGTTATTCCTATATATTAGGTTGTTGCAAAACGAATGACGTAATATTGTCGTTTTTTGACGTTAAAAAATACGTCAAAAAACGACATTATTACGTCATTATTTTTGCACCAACCTAATAACAAGTTGTGAGTTCAATACCAGGCTACAGCAACGCTGAAGCAAAAAAAAATTGAAGAGTTGAATTAAAGGGAAATAATTGAGACATCACGAACAGTCGCGACAAGTGGAACTGGAACAATCTAGAAATGGACGAAATAAAGATTTCGTTCTAAATTCCAAAAACCAGGAGAAGGCCCGAGAATACAATGTCCGAAACGATGTGAATATGGCAATGAAGATGAGAATAACAGTCTGAATAATATATATATATATATATATATATATATATATATATATATATATATATATATATATATATATATATACTCGTTTGGAAATAATCATAGGTATTTTCGCTTGTAATTGAACAAACCAAAGCCCAAGGTGAAACCTTGGTAGGTTTACCTGGCTCTTTAGGTTTATATATATATATATATATATATATATATATATATATATATATATATATATATGTGTGTGTGTGTGTGTGTGTGAAGAAATATAGTTTCATGGTGTGCTATATTTCTGGGATAAAGAGCTCAATATCAGAGATAGAGCGTATGTAAATATAAAAGTAACCATTGAAGTCAAAATTCAGTGGCGAAAGGCGGTTTCATTCTGGACGCAATCGGTAGCCTGACGATTGCGTCCAGCATGAAACAGCCTTTCGCCTCTGAGTGTTGACTTCAATGGACACTTTTACACACACACACACACACACTCACACACACTCACACACACACACATATATATATATATATATATATATATATATATATATATATATACTCGTTTGGAAAAAATCTTAGGTATTTTCGCTTGTAATTGAACAAACCAAAGCCCAAGGTTAAACCTTGGTAGGTTTACCTGGCTCTTTAGGTTTATATATATATATATATATATATATATATATATATATATATGATGAAGAAATATAGTTTCATGGTGTGCTATATTTCTTGGATAAAGTGCTCAATATCAGAGATAGAGCGTATGTAAATATAAATATAAAAGTGAACATTGAAGTCAACAATTAGAGGCGAAAGGCTGTTTCATTCTGGACGGAATCGTCAGTCTACCGATTGAAACAGCCTTTCGCCTCTGATTGTTGGCTTCAATGGACACTTTTTCATACATACACACAAACACACACACACAAACACACACACACACACACACACACACATATATATATATATATATATATATATATATATATACACTAGACGAATTGCCCCCGCCTTGCTGCGTGTCACACATTTTTTTGTAAGAAAATGAATATTGACTTTTAATCATTGTTATAATTTCTGGAGAAAAATGATTCATTTCAATGTTACTTAATGATCTTGCTGATGTGACCTCCATCTTTTGGCTTTCTACTTCTATATTTTAGATAGGAGTCATTCCCTTGTTCAAATTTAAATTTAATTTAGATCAAAGGAAAAAATATTATCCGGGGTCTGTGCAAAAACAGCTTGATCTGACCCATTTGACATGCATTTGGTGCAATACTTCATTGTGCCCGTCATGGGACTCCTTTTAGCCAAAATTAAATAAATTTATCCAAGTACCCAGGATAATTTAGTTTCAGAATATATGTGGTTATGGGGACCTATCTCCAAAACCCGAGTAGAACTTCGATAACAAAGAGACAGGGACTAGAACTATATACATATATATATATATATATATATATATATATATATATATATATATATATATATATATATATATATATGTGAAAAATATATAGAAAAGAGGAAGGAACTCGTTAGGTAAATAATCCAAAGTTCTTTAGTATTTTTGTTATTATTTTTAAAAAATAGTGCTCGATACAAAAGTAGAGCATAAATATAATTATTTATTTTAAAATATGATTACAAAACGCTACATAAGAGTTCTCATGTTTCTAAACAAGAGCCGAAAACTATATATATTATATTTAAGTTTTCGGCTCTTGTTTTGAAACATGAGAACTCTTATGTAGCGTGGTGGAATCATATTTTTAAATAAATAATTATATATATATATATATATATATATATATATATATATAAATAAAGCTCTAAATCAAATAAGAAAACGAAATTATAGCCAAGTGAAGATATATCGAAATATTTACTTTATCATTTAGTCATTAATATCAATTATTCATGTAAAAAACGGGATACGTTTTCCCTAACTCAAGAAAGATCACAATGCTCAAAATTTAAAAACAATAACACGTCTAGTGAGAAACAAAACGGAATCTGAATAGCAAGAAATTGCTACACTTGAAAGAAAAGAAAAAAAAGGAAAAATAAAGAAGATAAATATCTAAGGTGTGAGAGTAAAGTGGAGAAAAAAAAAACGAAGGACAAAAAATCAAGCTACACGTACGCACCTCTATAGAGACGGGCGCATGTCCGCACGCGCACACACACACGCGCGTGCGCGCACATACGATACGGGGAAAAATTCTTGCATCAAGGATAAGTGCATAAATACAAATCGAGAAATATATACAGTCAGTTGCTGATGCAACCGCCACTTCTATTCCAACAACTTTATTTCTAGCACTTCCCGCCTGTGAAACTCCCTTCCGCTTACTTGATTCTCTGATGATTAACAATCTTCAGTAACTTAAATGCAACATCAATCGCCATCATCTATCTTCTTGAATCTCGTTCATCTTTTATTCTTTCCTCAATCCCCCCTATACCCAGTCTTTTCTCTCACTTTCACCCTCTGTAACCCCCTGCGTACTAGTGGCATTCCCGCATCGTATGATTGATATTCTAAAAATACTACAGGCCATCTAAGATTTTGACATTTAAAAAAACGTTTATTCTTGCGCTAGTGATATTCTCCCCATTGTCTGCCTTCTGTGACCAAGGTAGCTGAGACATTGGCAGTAAACTCCTCGAATTTTACTCTGTAGGGCAGCTAGCCAGGTCACTTTGAAATGATAAATGTGTTGCGCTTTTAATATATGGCTTTTGTAAGACAGATTCTGGTTGGGGGATAATTCATTGGCTGTTATGACCATATTTTAGTCGTTTGCACAGTTCCCAATATGTCATAGTTCCCACCCTGCCATGTATATTTTGATAGACATTTTTGAATAAACCGTGTGGTGTCACT
>OZ010611.1:49398333-49433333 GCA_963932145.1 Acanthosepion lycidas
TATCTATTACATTTATATATGACTTCTATTCTGAAAATAGTTAAATAATAAAACATAGGTATAATTAAATAAAAATAGTGATTTATATATATATATATATATATATATATATATATATATATATATATATACGCATATTCAGTCCTAAGGGTGAATCTCCGTTTGAATCCGAATTTCATTTTTTAATCACACTCAACTACAACGGAACATACTCCATACCTCACTAAAGAAACAGACAAGCTCATTTTCCAACATCTATTTGCGTATATGCACATACGTTGATTGCTGTGTTACGTGTTAGATTCCGTTAAAAATCACTGCAAGGCAAGCAAGTTACTTCCTAAAATAAATAGAAAAAAATAAACTAAAATAAATATGGACTAACAGTGCGCTTCCACGCCTTCCGACGAAGCGGTCTGCCAGACGTTAGGCACGGCGTTCGACATACAGGACCTGTCTTGGGGCAGGATTCGCAAACTTGTTCTAATCTCACGGTGAGCATGGCATTCGACAAGACGGTTTATCGACTCAGGCAAAAGCTGTGGGGACGGAAGACGTTCGTGGCGAAGTCCTGCTAAGTACGCTGGTTTTCCGGAACCCGTTTTCTTTACTTATAAATTCGGAATGCCGTACATCATTAAATTGCAATGTAACTTCGATAGTCAGGGGATGGGACATTGCTTCTTCCTGTCACATACGAGTGTCTATAAGCTTCTATTTTTACATTTCATATCTTTCTGCAAAAATAATTACGTAATAATGTCGTTTTTTGACGTTGAAAAATTCGTCAAAAAACGACATTATTACGTCATTATTTTTGCACCAACCTAATATATATATATATATATATATATATATATATATATATATATATAGTAACAAAACCTTTGGCATATAATCCAAGTGAATCCTTGTAAGATAAAATATTAAAACTGATCTACAAAAAAAGCTCAGTGTATTTAATATAACAGAGCAAATAATACTAATTTGTCAATTTTAGGGATGATTTCAAGGAGGAAATTGATAGATGTATATTAAAATATTCATGAAATAAATTATAAGCGAGATGGATTTTTCTTGATTTATTAAAATATACATACATACATATGCATAACGTATATATACATACATACACATGCATAACAACTAAATATGCATAGAAAACAGAAAAAAATTGATTTAATAGAAATAAATCTCATTTATCCAATCGTACAATGCAAATTTCACATTTTAAAAGTTTCAAATTGCATTAATACTCTAGATTATTCAAGTGGAATATTCTAGAATGTCCCTATAATGTTATCAGTAGTTACTTTTAGACTAAAAAATACTAACAGAACATTTTGTAATTGATATTCGTGCAAGAAGGTTATCATCATGGCAAGATGTAAAAAATTGACAAATTCGCAAAAAAAAAACTGACATATATATATATATATATATATATATATATATATATATATATATATATACCTGTGCGTTATATATTCGCACACACGCATACAGACACACATATATTTATATATTATTTAAATAAAACTATTTTTACAAATAGAAGGCTTTTTTTTTTTTAAATCTGTGTATTTCATCTAAGACACACACACACACACACACAGGTACACACGCATATATATATATATATATATATATATATATATATATATATATATATATATATATAAGATTTTTTTGAATATTTAGGCAGGTAGTCAAAATAAATAAATATACTTTTTAATAGATAAACGAAACGTCTACTCACATACGAGTATCCGCTAAAGATATTGCTTAAATAATAAAAATCTGTTAATAAATTTAAAAAAAATCCATACCCTTCCTTTTTGAAATTGCATTATTTACATTAGGATATGAAACTGAGCAGATATGTCTGTTTCAAAAGTCAGAGAAAAATCTCTGTCTAAAAACACCATTCAACTTATTTATCGACGCACTCTGTAGCTGAGAGGTCAAAGTACGTCAGATCCAATGTCAGTTTACCCGAGGGAGACACAGATTTGGAGAGCGCATATTTTTCTCTAAGATTCTCGAACGTTTAGTCCACCAGACGGAACAAAATAACAGTTTAAAATAAACGTAGCGTCTACTGAAAAATATTTCTGTACGAAAAATAAATTTTATTTAAATACGTCGCATGGATAAAACTTTAATAGTTTCCTTCATTAGAAATTGCATACTTTATTCGTCGTGCATACGAAACTGAGCAATTGTGACATTCTAAGTAAAGTGTGCTGTAATTGTAAATAAAATGTTGCTTGATTAGGAAGTACTTCGTAACTGAGTGGTCAAAGCACATCGGGTCAAACGAGTGTTTATCCTGCAAAGGTGGACGCAGGTTACTTAATAAGATTTCTCCAATTTTCCGGCCCGTAGACGAAATAAAGTACTGCTTAAAAGAAACATAGCGTCTACTCAAATACGTGTAGGCACGAAAAATAACGTTTGAAGTAATTATATATATATATATATATATATATATATATAAGCACACGAAATACACACATAATGGTCAAATACACTGGTCGGGCTAGACAGATATACATACACACACAAGTATCGATGAAGAACGAATACATTCTGGCAAAAACACGGCACACAACCGACAAGCACATATACGAACCCTACACAACATCGGAAGCGTGTATATATATATATATATATATATATATATATATATATATATATATATATATATATATACATACATATATATATATATATATATATATATATATATATATATGTATATATATATATATATATATACATAAATATATGTGTATATATATATATATATATATATATATATATATATACTAATTCCTTATAATATATGTATGGAGAAGAAATATGCATACACATACTAGCAAGAACCCACACGGACACAAAATATAACAAATATGGAGATAGGTCTAAGAAGATATAGAGGTCATAAAATGATAAAAACGAGGACTTTTTTCCTTCTTCCTTTCTCTGACTAATCCTACCTGTTTCATTACCTCTTAAACAAAAATGCTACACAAATGCAATCGCCAGTCCAAGAAAAAATTAGATTACTACTATACACAAAACACAATGGTTAAATATCGGGGAACATAAGGAAAGTTAATTCCTTTTAATATGTGGAAATAACCAATCTATGCCTGATGAAGGTTGCGAGCCCGGAAACTCGTGTAGCAAAAAATTTAGAAAATAAAGTATAATAGATATATAAAAAAATCCACATTATAACCAAACACATTTGATGTTTTTCTCTTCTCTTTAATATATATATATATAGGTTTATAATTTACATTCAACGTCATCACTTGATAAGACACCGAGGGTGTTGAAACAAAATGGCTATTTTTGTAGTGATTTTATAACATATTTTTTTTAAAAATAAATAATTATATTTATATTAATATATATATATATATATATATATATATATATATATATATATACGTTGCGTCTAGCATAAAACAGACTGTCACCTCTAAGTGTTGACTTATATGTTCACACGCTCGATCTCTGATATTGAGCACGTTATCCCATAAATATACCACACCGTAAGACTATATTTTTTCACACACACACACATATATATATATATATATATATATATATATATATATATATATATATATTAAATTAATTTTTCTCCGACATTATTTCTTATTGCTATAAACACTTTTTTTTTATTGGGTACAGGTAATTGACATGTTATTCTTTTTTACTTTCTTAAACCGGGAAATTCATAACAATCGTCCTATATTGAGAAGTCTTACTAAAGGAAAGGCCGCGCCTCAAAAACTTCGGCTATGGAAGCGGTTTTCCTGTTGGAAAAGAGCATAGAGTTTCACTTACCTCTGTTTAGTAAGAATCCTAGCTCTAACTACGTTGTTATTATGTCCATTGTTCATGATAACCTCCCCCCACAAATAAAAGAACAAAATAGAGAGATCATCAAAGCTCGTTGTGGTAACTAAAAATCACGTTTATAGTAAAGAGAACACACAGAATCTAGTTCCGACGTTCGTAACATTTAATTTAAAAGGGATCTACAAAAGTAGAGCAATATTCTTTATTTTAGGATATTACATGAAAAGCATGCAAAACGCTACACAAATACAATCATGTTTCGATGTGTATTAAACACACACATGCGCACGCACACACACATACTCATATATATATATATGTATATAAATACATATGTGTATGTGTGTGTCAAAAATATACATAAACCGCTACATTGATTGCACAACTTGGAGTTTCATGCTGTTTGCAATCCTGGCGAAATTACTGTAGGGTATTATTCATAGTTTTGTAATATATTAAATAACTCTTTATTTAGCATTGAGCACCTTTTTTTACTTAAACTACAGGGTACATATATATATATATATATATATATATATATATATATATATATATATATATATATATATATGTATACAGTCTACTGGAAATACAAACCTGAATTTACTTTATAACATGGAAGACTTCAAGCTTACTCTTATGTCTATCGTCTTTTCATGTTGACTTGAATATCGTCTAATATTAATTAAATTTTAATAACTATGTCCTGAAGAAGGTCTACTAGACCGAAAAGTCTGACGTCGATATTGAAATAACATTAAAACAGCATATTTGCATATTCGGATTTTTGTTTTTCCATATATTTTTTTTTTATACTGTCGGATCTATAACCATATATTTGCTTACATATATATATATATATATATATATATATATATATATATATATATATATATATATATATATATATATATATATATATATATAATTTAAAAATATGGTCCATTTTCTATACAGGAATTACCATGATTCAAAAACAGAAACTAAAACCTTCAATTTTTTTTAATAGGATTACAAAATTTGCTTGAAAATGAAACAGTACTATAACTTTAAGTTAATTCTACAATTAAATTTGAAGTTTTTAGCTTCTGTTTCTAAAACATGATAATTATTGTGTTGCGATGGAACCATATTTTTAAATTAGTAAATTTATAATATTATGCTCTGCAGAATTGTATTGTGCAATGTTTTGTAAAAATAAAAATAATTAATAAGAACACTGGATTATAAATCTTACTGTTCTTTCTCTGTATACACACACACACACACACACACACACACACACACATATATATATATATATATATATATATATATATATATATATATATATATATATATATATATATATATACATATATATACACACACACACACACACACACACACACACACACACTGGTAGCGGGCAATTCTTATATCTCGTTTATAATGTTTTAAAAATTCCGCTTTCTCCGGTGCGTGCGCTGATAGCCTAAGGGGGGAAGTCTCCGTCGGATATCAAGTTAGTCGGGTTTCGATCGCGGCTTGAAGCAATCGCATATCTAGTCACGCTGATGAGTCGTGATACAGCGAAATAGTCTGTCTGTGGAGATCTATATACATATGTATTAGGTTGGTGCAAAAATAATGACGTAATAATGTCGTTTTTGACGTCAAAAAACGACATTATTACGTCATTATTTTTGCACCAACCTAATATATATATATATATATATATATATATATATATGTGTGTGTGTGTGTGTGTGTGTGTGCGCGTGTGTGTATGTAATGGGTGTTCCAATAAAATTAAAATGAGAATATCTGAGTAACTACTTAATCTAGGTGAACGAAATTAAATAGGCTCCATGTTGAACCGTAAACAATTTATTTATCACAATTGGAACTTAAAATTGGATATTAAAAGGGATGTAGATTTTATAAACTTATTTCACAAAGTTTCACAAATGTTCAATATACTCACCACCTGTGATACGACACACTTCAAGTCGGTAGTCCAACTCCTACAAAACACGTTGTAGCATGTCTTGCGTAACATTCTACAGCACCTCAGTAATGCTCTGCTTAAGTTCCTTTGGGATTCTAGGAAGAGGGGTTGGATATAGACATATCCTTTCAAATAGCCGCACAGAAAAAAATCACAAGGTGTCAAATAAGTGGAAAGTGGTGCCCATTTCAACAGCACATTGTCATTTTCACTGTTACGCCCGATCCATCTGCCTGGCAGATTCTCATTGAGCCGCTGAAGCATGTTACGCAAATCATGCTACTGCGTGTTTTGCAGGAGCTAGAGTTTCATCCGCAGATCCTACCTTCCTGCCTTGATGGAATTCAAATGCTCTAACGTATCTTTGTGAAAGATGATTTATTTTCTAGCCTACAACTCATTTTCCGCAGATGAAACGTTGCTAGACTTCCTTTATTTTCATGGCAAATGTCCAGACGATGACCATTACTTATTTCTAACAGTTTAGACTTCTATAACTAGGAACCTCCAACACAGGTACATAGTGCTTACTCATCGTCATTCCATTTGTATTCTATCTGTAAGGAGAAAACTTCTTCTTCAGAACTATTACTTTCTGGAACAGACTCCTGGTAGGATGCTTTATCGCTCACTACAATCTTAACCACGTCATGTCTCGAACCAGGCGTTTTCTATCCTAGATATCCTCATAATATTCACGTCTTACTTTGTTTCTTTACGAATATTAGGAAACCCTCTACATTGAGTGGATCACAGGACTTGTATTTAGTGAACAATAGTATAAAGAAACTGCCGTCCATTACTAATGATTATGATTTAAAACCTCTAGAGAACTGGTATTCTAATATTTAAACCCTCCAAGGAAAATGAGCGACCTCCTGTCAAATCAGTTGTCTCTCGACAAACTGCCCGTCAGGTTTTAGCGCGTTGGTGAGTCCACACAGGGCGTATCTCGAGGCACAAATCTCCGAAAAAAGCTGTCACGTTGAACACCGTAGTCGGTAGGATAATTCCTTGCATCGGGCAGACACTGTCGGAACATACGGGTTTGTTTTTTTGTTTTTTCAGTGCCACGGTGATACCATACAGAGTATTTCTCGAGGCACATATCCCAGAATCTCACACGGTGAACAGGACATTTGTTCAAATTGGGCAGACACGAAGGGAACATAATGTTGTCAACACGATGTCATGCTATGAGAGCTGGTTCTCCGGAACCCGCTTTTTCTCAACTGAACCTTATGAATTCTAAATATCGAACATCATTAATTTGAAGAGACAGAATCTGAGTGAAGACAATTTGTTTCTTGTTTCTGAAGGATAATATACGCTTCGCGTTTTTTTTTTTTTTTTTTTTTTTTGTATATATGCCATAGAAAAATTGTCGTCTGTTATTTTCTTTCTTTCGCTCACATTTTTCCTGAAAATCTGTCACTTTTCTAGTAATTCTTTCTCCATTGTTTCTCTGGATTCTCTGTGTGTTACTAAACAGAATAATCAAACAAAGATTGGTAATGAAGTAATAATACTTAGAACAAGAACAACTCATATAAGATCAACCAGGGGCGCGTAGAAATAGTCAACTGCTAAAAGAGAGTCAAATGAATTCCACAATGCATCTCTAACTGCAAGATATCTACCAACCACCCCACGCGGTCAGATGTATCACAAAGCCGAATTTAATGTGGGGTATCCAAACCCGTAGACGTGATCAAAATTTCCCCGCAGACCCTGTATAAAACAGGGTCTGGTAGTTGTTCCCCGAGACGAGACTCTGCCTTTCGATATAGCCTCGTCTGGGAATCCTCTCTGCTCCGAGGCAGAGAGTTTGACCAGCACACCTGGAGACGGATCTCCAACTTTAGGATATCTACCAACCGCTTCACGTGGTCAGATGTGACTCACGGCTGAATTTAATGTGGGGTATCCGAGCCCTTAGGCTCGGTCAAAAACTCCCCTTAGACCCAGTATAAAACAGGTTCGGGTGTGATTTGGCACAAGCCCGAATTTAAGGTGGGGTATCCGAGCCCGTAGCCTCGGCCAAAAATTCCCCGTAGACCCTGTATAAAACAGGGTCGCGTAGCTGTTTTCCGGGACGAGACTCTGCCCTTCGACATAGCCTCGTCTGGGGATCCTCTCTACCTCCAAGCAGAGAGTTTGACCAGCACAGCTAATGACAAATCTCTAACTGAAGACCAACATACAGTATTTACTACTGTATTTATCTGAATGGGGACATACCCTTTATCGTCCGTAGGTATGCTACAACATTATATAATTGTGTGTTTCCATCTCTTTCACGTATATCATTTTTTAAATTCCTTTGTTTTTTTACATCAACTATCGCTTCAACCGCTCACTCGATTTAATCGATTTATCTCAGCCTACTTTCATGCAGGCGGGTGTGTTATGCTTATGTTTGACTGACACAAGTTCAGAGTTAGTGGCAACCAAGTAATATGGACCAAAAGGACTACACTATTAATGGGACTTTAAAAAATTCTTCTAGTTTGGCGACTGCAGGGCACTTAAAAATAATAGGATTTGTGCCTTGTCCTTTATCAGAGAGTTTTTCACAGTATTCAGAAAGACCCTTCAAATTATCATATGAGGACGCTTGAGACTCTATATATTAAGTCTAAGCAACCTTCCCTTCGTAAGCTAAAGGAATGGTCATATTTCTATAGTTTTATACTCTTTTCGGCTATGAAGAGCGCTGAAGTGATAACCGGTTAGCTATTTTTTGATGAGATGTCAGCGTTATTTTCATTTTTGTGTAATTTAGACGACAATTTATCCATCGCAGACTGTATATCTGTTAAAATGAGATGTCAGTGTTATTTTCAGTTTTGAGGCATTTAGACGACAATTTATCTATCACACCTTTTATATCTGTTAAAATGGGATGTCAGTGTTATTTTCATTTTTGGGGCATTTACATGACAATTTATCCATCGCACCCTTTATATCTGTTAAAATAAGATGACAGTGTTATTTCCATTTTTGCGTCATTCACACGACAATTTTTCCATCGCACCCTATACCTCTGTTATAATGAGATGTCAGTGCCATTTTCATCTGCGTAATTTAGACGACAATTTATCCATCGCGCCCTCTATATCTGTTAAAACGAGATGCCAGTATTATTTTCATTTGTGCTTCATTTAGACGACAGTTTATCCATCGCACCCTGTATATCTGTTAAAATGCATTTTCCTTTTTGCGTCATTTAGATCACAGTTTATCGCCTCCTGTATATACTTATATATTTCAGTTTATACCGTAACTGATTTTTGTCTGTTGTAAGAGATAAAACTGTACATATATGCATATAGATCTTTGTAAATATGCCCGTTCGGTTTGTGCGGGCAATTAAAACGAATGCAGACAAACCCGTGCGCCTCTGTGTCTGTTTGACATTTGAAATAAAAATAATAACCTGACGTCAGTTCCGCTTTTCTCTGGCCTTAAGAAGACCTTCCATTCATTTCTTTTATTACTTTTTGCCTTTTGTTAATGGCTGCTTCGTTAGAGAGAAATTAATTACCCTTTTTTCTATATGGCATGACGTGGGGAAAATCAGGTTTTGTTATTCGTAAGCCTTCAGCAATTCTATGTCCAGCGACTGACAGCGAAAATGGCTTCAAGTTAAAATGTTACCAAGAAAAAAAAACATTTCGGTCTGTGTACTTGCGTTAGTTTTATTCACACACATAAATACACACACGTACAAATATACAGATATACATATATATAAATTTTCAAATTGTTACATATATGTGTGCATGCAAAACCTCAAAATATGTAACGTATCTCTCTCTCTCTCTCTCTATATATATATATATATATATATATATATATATATATATATATATATATATATTGTGTGTATTTAGGCAGCATCTTTTCATTGATACACGTTTCATTAAATATTATAGGCAAGTGCTGTCTATTTATTTTATGTAAAGTTTTTTCGTAACATCTGATAAGTTTAATAACATTATCGTTGAACGAAGAAAGAAATTGACAATATTGATATATATATATATATATATATATATGTGTGTGTGTGTGTGTGTGTGTGTGTGTGTGTGTGTGTGTGTGTGTGTATTGATGTAGTAGGAAGGAACAGTTAGATTAATAATCTTTAGTATTTATCTTATTATTAAAAAACAGTGCTCAGTACAGAAGTAAAGATTAAAATTATATTTAAAAAAAATATGTCTCCATCGCGATACAGAAATGAATGTTTTGAAACTTAAGTCCTAAAGTTTAATTTCAAAATTAAAATTAAAATTTAGAGCACGGTTTCATTCTCAAGCGACGTTT
Source organism: Acanthosepion lycidas (assembly GCA_963932145.1). Lineage (NCBI taxonomy): Eukaryota > Metazoa > Mollusca > Cephalopoda > Sepiida > Sepiidae > Acanthosepion > Acanthosepion lycidas. The sequence goes on from OZ010611.1 coordinate 49,408,532, forward strand.
AGATAACTAATCGAATGAAAAAAAATTCTAAACATAAAGACATTTTTATGTTTGACATTCCTTTTATAGATACAAGTATTTAAATAAATGCTCTGTTTATAATAAACAACATTTACCTGCTTGTATATTCGAGAAATTTTCATAGAAAATATTCGTCTAACGGCAGGATTCGAACATGCATCTTATAAAGAACCGTTGCGTAGCAGGGCGTGCCTAACCTCTCGGCCACAAAGGATCGTTCGGTTGGCAAAATCGAATTTACAGCTTATAAACTTCAATTCAATATTCGACATTGCCAATCGAATGATCCTTTGTGGCCCAGAGTTTAGGCACGTCAGGCTATATGACGGTTCAGTATAGGATACAGGTTTGGATCCTGTCGAAGGGCAAGTATTTTCTATGAAGATTTCTCGGACATACAGGTAAAATTTTATTTAATACTGTTTATTATAAACAGAACATTTAATTAAAATACTTGTATCTATAAAAAGAACGTTAAACATAAAAATGTCTTTAAATAATTGTCGGACTTTGTCCATTTCATAATATATATATATATATATATATATATATATATATATATATATATATATATATATATATATATTACGTAATATACATATTATCGCACGTCGACAGCAAGACTCGGAGTTTCATGCGGATACGCGATCTTCAGGTGCCGGATACTAATTGACTGTAAGGATACTCACATCATGATACTAACCGTGTGGGATAATATGTATACTCTCACGTATATACATACGAGCTCCGTTATATAACATTGACCACTATTTTTATAACACATGAGAAAAAATATATATATACGTACAAGTATGTGTGCGTACACGTACACGTACACGTATGGTTTCATCATAGCCATATCTATCTAATTATTTCTCTGTCTCTCTCTCTCTCTCTCTCTATATATATATATATATATATATATATATATATATACAGATATGTAGAAAAATAGGAAAGAACACTTTAGGTAAATAATCCGGAGTTCTTTAGTATCTTGGTTTTGAATTTTAAAAAACAGTGCTCCATACAGAAGTAGAGCTTAAATTATAATTTATTTAAAAAAAAATATGATTCCTTCGCTACATAAGAGTTCTCATGTTTCAAAGACGAGAGCCGAAAACCTAAACATAATTATTAAAATTAAATTGAGTTAAAGTATCTAGCCCTATTTCATCCTCAAGGGAAAATTTAGGAATATATATATAAGCGATATAAAGTTTCATGTGGAGGCTCAGTTTGCTAGACGTTGGTCCCAAAATCACCAGGCCGTTCAAGGGATATATATATATATATATATATATATATATATATATATATATATATATATATATATATATATATATATATTTGGTTGGATTGATGTGAGTTTGTCACCCTGGGTTTCATGCTTTTGCGATCGTCAGCTCTATCTCTGATATTAAGCGCTTTCTAATAAGTACCGCGCATATAATATATAAATAATTATATATATATATATATATATATATATATATATATATATATATATATATATATATATAAAATGATAACTAATCTAATTATAGTCTTGTATATTGTGAAATCCATTCATCATTTATTTATATACATTATTTTTTCTACAAAGCCTTCATAAATTTCCTTATAAATTAAATTTTGAAATATTTTTCTGCTGTCAGTATCGTTGTAACTCAGACCATATCAATAAAAAAATGTATTTATTTATAAATGTATTATTTTTATTTTCTGGGAAATCTGTGTACTAATATCTGAAATGTGTCTATGCAAGTCTCTGCGATTTTTAAAGTATGCTATATTTATTTTTATTCAACACTCACAGACCTTAGTGGACCTTAGTTACTATCTGCCTTTATCAAACTCAGTCTCACTATGACTTGTGACTTTGTGTTATCAAAATCATCATCGAAGTCTTTCAGACAGTTCCGTCTACTCAATTTCTTTCAGAAGGGTAAAGTCAACACACTTATTCGAAAGGTGCTGGACGCTGGGGTGGCTTCCTTAGATCAACATCAATAAGATATATTCTTAATAAATTGACTATGGTGAGATTTAAGCCCGAATCAAATCATAATCTCTCTCTCCTCCTCTTTCTATCTCTCTTCCTCTTTCTATCTCTCTCCATCCTCTTTCTCTCTCTCAATCTCTCTCTGTCTCTCTCCTCCTCTTTCTCTTTGACTCAATCTATCTCTCTATCTCTCTCTTACTCTTTCTCTGTCTCAATCTCCCTCTCTGTCTCTCTCCTCATCTTTCTCTCCCTCAATCTCTCTCTCTGTGTCTCTCCTTCTCTTTCTCTCTCACACAATCTCTCTGTCTCTCTCCTCATCTTTCTCTCTCACTCTACCCTTCTGTCTCTCTCTCAATATCTCTCTTTCAATCTATCTCTCTCTCATTCTATCTCTCTCTCTCTCTCTCTCTCTATATATATATATATACACGCACACACACACATACATACATACATACATATATATATATATATATATATATATATATATATATATATATATGTATGTATGTATGTAAGGCCCCCGCCGCTCATCAATGACCATGGATATGAGTCTCTGTGAGACAAGTCACACCTGTGAATTGTCAGTGTTGTCTATGCTGCAGCGTTATTTTCAATTCACCTCAAGCAAGGCAATAAAGTCACTGAGGCGCAAGATGTTACCGAGAGGTTGAGAATATGAGAAAAATATACTATTAATGATAGAGGACAATAAAAGAACATGAATTAAAAAGTTAAAAGATAAAAATTGACATTTTTGAACATCAAATTTGACTGCGAAAATAGAAGACGGAAGAAATTTTCACCAACGCGAAGTGCGAGAAAAGAAGCTATTGTCATAGAACTTACGGTAACATCTAGCCATTTCAGCTGCAAAGTGATGAGGCCTTGCTGCCATTCTAGTACTGCGCTTAAATTCATAAAGTTTAGGTACCATAGAGGAAATGAATGTACAGGTTGACCCCCAAAAACGGGAATTTTTGAAGTGCGTATTGCCAGACATGAGCAAGTGGCAACACTACGAGACAGTGACCTTGAGCAAGTAAATATTTCGCCATTTAGAATTCAAGATGAAATTCACAGTATCCCAGCTGAGATGTTGCAGCCATCAATGAGGAATTTCAACAGCAGATTTCAAGAATGCATCTACAGGACGTCATTTTTAAAACATGAAAATTCCATCATTGTTTCTTAAATGACATGTTTTAAGGTTTCAATTACTATGAATAAAATATTTTTCTTCCATCACTCTTGGTTTTATTGGATTGTTAAAAAGTTCCTGTTTTTTGTTTGGTCACCCTGTATTTATAGAAAAGGCACGCAGTAGCTGTGTTAAGACGATAGGAAAGTAACTAAAACCGATATGACAGATCTGGACCAATAACATTGCAGATTCTTCGTTAGATTTGACCAAGAATCTCTAAATATATAGCTATGTGTAAAATAGTAGGACATACTTAGTTCTTTAGCCTTGGTTGGCAACCGGTCTAAGAGTAAATAATTCTGAATTTAAAGCTGTATGTAGCTATGTCGTAGCACATACTATTCAGCTAAAGACAAGGTCGTTTGCATTGGTTCGAGGATATGAACTGCGGTCAAATAATGATGATGATGAACTATATAACAAGAGCAACAGGACAGATGTGGCAGCAATATTCAAAGGGAGGACGAATGTCAGCCTTATAAATATATAAGATAAATTCCGACGGGAGAAATTGTCTTTATAGTGAACTAAATCTCAAAGTAGCAGACCTAAGAATTGGTTCAATATAATCTTTCCGTTTCATGTCAGCATAAAAGTTTGAACCAAGAAGACAATATGAGAAGGTTAGCATCAGCCATGCCAATAGAAGGTAGTATAGGGTTCTCTTAGATGATTAAAAAAGAGAAGTTTCGTTTCGGAGGTGTTATAAAGAATTTGTGAACTGAATATAATAGCCGGTTAAGAATAAATTTGAAATAACCTACATAGGTTTTACCAGGCAGCGGCAGCGTACACAGCGGATAAATGTAAAAAAAATGGTGTTATCCTTCATAAAAACGCAAGGCCGCTTCCAGAAACAATAACACAGGAAAGGTTAGAGTGAACCCGGGGAAGATATTCAGTCACCCACCCCCATGAGGGCGTCATGTGGCACAAGGCTTTTTTAACGTGGGATCTCCGAGCCTGTGGGCCCGGCCAAAAATATGCCCATTGAACCCGAATAAACGGGTTCAGGGTCGGTTTACCTCCCCGAAAGAGAGTCTGCCCTTCGCCGTAGCCTCCTTCGGGTTCCTCCCGCCCGAAGGCAGAGAGTTCAACCGATCTGTCGTTCAAGAGCTGAGCGACGGACTACTGTCAAGGTGGGCCGAAGTTTTTCCATGTCAGTGCATATCAGGCATGTTCAAAGGTTTCAACAGTAAAATTTATACTTATATTATTTCCAGATTATATACTTTTTGAGCTTATCTTCAAACAGTTTATGACAAGAATAGAACCAATGGTTGAGTGAGTAAAAGACTTATCAACTGAATCAAAAGCAACAAAATTGATTATATACCCACAGAAAGTTTTGACAGGCGGAAGCTGCTACTGATATCGAATCTGAGTTATATGGTAAGGTTGTCACACGAGGTGTCCAGTTACAAACTTTTTAATTGCTTGATGACATGAAGATTCGACTTTGGGAATTTCGGTGGGGAAGTCATCTGCTTGCTTACCCATAAATCGATCATTTTCCTCTATCTTGTAACGAGCAATTCTCTTCTGGGAAAATGTTAATATATGGATACAATTACGAAACGGTTCACATAATCTTTTATATTGTGTGCACTCTATATGATCGTATATAAGTCAATTTCGTGTAATGATTGACATTTTATTTATTTTTTTCAAAAAGTAAAATAATAATAAAAAAAATACATACCTTGTGTTTAAACGACCCCATCTCCATATTGCCATAGGGACACTGATGGCGGTTTCAACCTCGTTCAGTTTTGACTAATACAAACTAAAGAAAAGACTAAATTTGTCCTTTTGGTCTCAGTATATTCATAAGATATTAAAATAATTTCGAGAAGATTTACATTCATACCACGTTTCTTGAGACACGAGGGTACCTCACTCTGCCTCCGTAATTATTGTTTTAAATGATTGTAGCGGTGTTGTATCGTCGAGGTGAATATTACACAGAGAATAATAAGTGCTTAATATATTTATTCAGTACCAGTATCCAGTGCTAATTAATACATACAAAAAACACAGAACAATAAGTTACAAAACAATTAACAAGACAACTTACAAGGAATAGAAGAGGGTCAAAAGATGTATAGCCAAATGAAGTAAGATCAGTCCGAATATTAATCAGCTTAGTGTCAATTGTTGAAGTCCTTAATCGTAGACAATTTAAGGCTATCAGACAGGCCATCTGGTCGAGTGCTGAAGGGGTGCTAGGGTACTCTATAACAATAGGTTTGGGTAACTTACAGGGAATTCAGAACTGTACCTTTTACGGGGGTAGAACGTTCTCGTTTCACTGATAATTTCTTGCCTTGAACAGTGGAACGAGAACAGTCTACCCCCGTAGATTAAATAAAGAGTTAATTCCCTTTAGGTACACAGATCTGATGAAGGTTGGATGTCACACCGACGCAAACGTTAACAACAAAGACAAGGACAATAGTCCGAATGTAAATAGCGTAAATAAAGATAAAGGTTTGTTATAAACTTGAGATAATAGTGGGCGGTGAAGAATCCTTTAGCGGTTTTATAAAGCAGTAATTTTAGGAAAGAAACTGTTGGAATGGAACTTCCTCCTTACAAATGAAATATGAATAGAATAATGACGAAACAACACTGTATACGCAATGTGGCGGTTCTTAGATGTATATCCCTACACGCAAGTTGCTAGTGGCCCGCTGAATCCATAAGCATTTATTTGGTTCCGAGAGAGTAAAATATTGATCTTTGAGTCTTCAGATATTTACGTGGTTGGGTAATCTCTATCTATAAAAGGCAGGATGTTTGTGTGTGTGTGTGTGTGTGTGTGTGTGTGTGTGTGTGTGTGTGTGTGTGTGTGTGTGTGTGTGTGTGTGTGTAACGAATGCACGGCCGCAATTTTCGACGGATTTGGACCAAATTTTATAGGTACATGCTCCAAGATATTGGGAAAGCCAAGACCGACTTTGCATTTCCCAACTTCCATCGATCGTGGAACTAATCGATTTTTTCATGTTTCTACAGCTGTTTTCATGTAGTTTGCAGCCATTTTGTACTGGCCAGAATGAGCGGCTATAGCTGGCTGCCACAAATAGGCAGGAAGATTCTATTGTTCAGCGTGAGAGCCAACAGCTGAATGACATGAATGTTAAGTAGCATGCGAAAAAAAATCGATAGCTGCATTCGTCACAAGTGGGAAAAATGGAAATCCGCATGGCACTTTACTCCAATTAGCGCATTCGTTGATTGTGATTCCGCAGAACTGGGTTGGATGTAAAAAAGGATTTGTTGTTAACATTCTTTTTCCAGTTGCGAGTCCCTTTTTAAAGCTGATCGTTTTGTGTTCATTTTGTTTAATTCTTTTTTCGTATCAGATTTAATGTTTAGTATAGAGGTTGGAAAAAATTCGCAGTGTGAGATAGGCAAGAAGTAAGGCATGTAGCAACATCAGCAGGGCAAAGGTTACTTTTTTAAAGGCAAGGAAGGGCAAAAATATTTTAAATCAATTGATAGCGATTGCTGTATGAGTCGTACGATTTTTGAATCAAGCACGGGCAACGCCAGGCCATGCTGCTAGTAGGTAAATATTTGTCATTTATATATGGGCTCATAAACATTTATCAGGTTCTGGCTGAGTAAAATATTGATCGTTGAAAATTCAGATGCTTACGTAGTTCCGTAATAGGTAAATATTGTTCGTTTATATTTGTGTCCATAAGCATTTATTAGGTCCGGAGAGAGTAAAATAATGATCTTTGAATCTTCAGATATTTACGCGGTTCGGTGATAGGTAAATATGTGCCGTTTATATTTAAATCCATAAAAAATAAGGACATATTTAAATCAAAGAACACGAAAGAATAACAACACCAAAAAATATCTCTGAGATGTATTATGATTACTTACATTATTTACATTATTCGGACTGTTATCCTCATCTTCATTGCAATATACACGTTTCGGCCGTTGTATGCTCCGACCTTCTTGAGGTGATTAGAATTTTTCTTCAATATCTGCCTATATCTCCGAGATGAGGTATTATGATTACTTGCATTATGTACATTATTCGGACTGTTATCCACATCTTCATTGCCATATTCACAACGTTTCGGCCTTTGTACGTACCGGTCTTCTTCAGGATCTGTCTATATCTCTGAGATGAGGTATTATGATTACTTGCATTATTTACATTATTTGGACTGTTATCCTCATCTTCATTGTCATATTCACAAGGTTTCGGCTGTTGTACGCCCCGGCCTTTATGTCTATGTCTCTCTATATATCTGTCTATATCTCTGAGATGAGGTTGCATTATTTACATTATTCGGACTGTTATCCTCATCTTCATTGCTATGGTCCAGTGGATAACGACGTTTGTTAGATCCAGTGACTAGACCCGAATAATTTCGTGTTCGCTCCCAGGCCACTGCATTGGTGAACCAAAACTTGGAAATTTGGGTCAAAGGGAAATAACTGAGACCTCACAAAGAGACATGACACGTGGAACTAGAACAATATACACTGGTGGACGAAATAAAGAGAAAGCCGGTGCGTACAATGGCCGAAACGTTGTGAACATGGCAATGAAGATGAGGATAACGTAAAATAATGCAAGAAATTGTAATACTTTATCTCAGGAATCCAATCACCTGAAGAATGCCGGAGCATACAATGGCCGAAATGTTGTGAATATAGCAATGAAGATGAGGATAATAGTCCGAATAATGTAAATAATGCAAGTAATCATAATACCTCATCTCAGAAATATAGACAGATATATAGAGAGTCAGAGATATAAAGGCCGGAGCGTACAACGGCCAAAACGTTGTAAATATGACAATGAAGATGAGGATAACAGTCCGAATAATGTAAATAATGCAAGTAAATAAAAGAAAGTTAATATAATAAAGTAAATTGAAAAAGAAAAAAATGTATTCAACATGTTTGTTGGATTTTACAAGCAAGTAAATTTTGCACGTATTAAAGATTCCACTGTTATTTCAACATGACGATGACGGTTTCTGCGTTATCGACAGTGAGTTGGAGGCTGGAGTATTTCATTTGCGGAAGATCTATAGAAGGTAGTAAAAGAAAGTGAGATGAAAGGAAGGAAATGAGGGGGAGGATGAAGCAAATAAGAGGAGGAGAAAGAAGAAGAGGAGGAGGAGGAAGAAGAAGAGGAAGAGGAGGGAGAAGAAGAAGAGGAGGTGGAAGAAGAAGAGGAGGAGGAGGAGGAAGGAGAAGAAGATGAGGAGGAGGAAGAAGAAGATGAAAAAGAGGAAGAAGAAGAAAAGGATGAGGAGGAGGAGGAAGAAGAAGAGGGGAGAAGGAAGATGGAAAGGAGGGGAGGATGAAGAAAAGAGGAGGAGGAGGAGGAGGAGAAAGAAGAAGAGGGGGAAGAAGAAGAGGAGGAGGAAGAAAATGAGGGGGGGATGAAGAAAAGAATAGGAGGAGGAGGAAGAAGAAGATGAGGAGGAGGGAAAGAGGAAGAAGAGGAGCGGGAGGAGGAAGAAGAAGAAGAGGGGGAGGAAGAAGAAAATGATGAGGAGGGGGAGGAAGAAGAAGAGGAGGAAGAAGGAAAGGAGGGGAGGATGAAGAAAAGAAGAGGAGGAGGAGAAGGAAGAAGAAGAAGAGGAGGTGGTAGAAGAAGAGGAGGAGGAAGAAGAAAAATGAAGAATGAGGAAGGTTTGGATATATACATACTACTTGGGAGGAGGATACGGGTAACGAAACCTTAGTGTTAATAATGAGAGTTACATGTGCTCCGTTTGCTCTGTAACCAGAGAACTACGTAGAAGGGTTTCAGCTCACCGCCAAGCTAGCTGGAGTCACGACAAAACCACTAATCAGCCGGAACCCAGCATTAAGATGGTGTAGATTACAATAGGTTACTTACTGGGTGTTAAAAGCTTCTCCTGTTGGGTTGATTTTCCTCTGATTTCTTATGTTAACCTCCTTATTGCGCCGTCTCCGTCTAACATTTTTACCATTGATGTGTATTTAAACGATTTGTTGTCGGCACTGGCTCGTATCCGGGCATCGGTATCATCAACCTCTCTTCCTTTCTCTCCCGTGGTGGCAGTGGCGGAGATGGCTGTGGCTCAAAGAGAGTTTGACGAGGCCATTTTCGGTGGCCATCTCTGCGCGACGCCCACACACTTAGGCAGAAGCAACTCCCTCGCGGCTCAAAGTGGATTAAGACAGGCAAGATACGGCAAACCTAGTTGCATCGGGATGTCGGGTTCTTGCGCTATCAAGATCTACCCTGGTGACGCTAGCCATACGGACGCTGTCTTCTTCCACCGGTTTGGCAGCTGACATCTTTGCCTATTCCATCATTGGGGCCTTCGGGGTTTTTTCACGTACTGTCTCGTCCTTTCTCTTCGACCTTACCGCCATGCGTGGCCCTACATATGTTGAAATGTCCAATCATTTACTAAGTGTTCTATCGTCCGATTCACGCTCCTTACTCGTTTTTTTTAACTAATGTAGAGGTGTATTTCTGGTTTCCTGTTTAAGATAGGGTTTCCGGTTCCTTCTAAAGTATTTTCTTTCTCTTTCATACCAATTAACCTTTTGCGTCTTAGTGACATTATCGCCTTCTTTGGGATGAATTGATTAAAAAAATAACAAAAAAATACATTTGGTTCAAGGTGTTGTACTCGCATCTCGACAAGTTTTCATGATAGAATCTATTTTACACTTTTATAATTCTACCATCTGTCCATTCATTGAACATTAAAGTCACATTTGGTTTGGTGCTTCCGTTATGTATCTCGAGATTCTTGATAAAATCTAAAGAATAATCTTGGAATGCTATCGTCGCTGACCTGTCATCACGGATTCAATCACTTTCAAACCGCCATATTATAGCTTCCATCTTTCTTTTCTATAAATATTTTCATTCGTCTGATGAGCTCTCCTCTTTCACGAATTTAAATTGGAAGCTTGGTCTCATTATTTTATTACTGAAATTGCGAAATGTATCTGTAAATTCGATTCTAATGGTTTCTTCTCTGGCACTTCTCGCTTGTGGGACTCTTTGTCCGGCTTCTTACTTTCCTGTGAACAATGGTCTACGTACATTTAAATGTATACAGGTAAAGCACAATAGAAAACTGTATTATTAGCCGACGCGTTTCGTTCAATGTAGACTTATTCAAGGCAAAATCGAAATGAATTTTTTGAAAACAAAGTAACTATTAACAACAAAGCAAAATGTCCTTAGCAACTAGAATAATTAGGAAAACGCTATTGTATTCATATAGTCAACTGAAAATTACGTCAAGTACTGTCATGTAGAAATTTTGTTTTTATTCTTGTGTTGACGGATTCAACCATTTTCTTTTGATTTTTGATATAGTTGTGTACGTTGGTTTGGGAGAATAGTAATTATCTTAGGAAAGGAGATCTTGGGAAAAACCCTGGGCGTAGATTAATATTTGGATAATATTCAATGGCGGCACTTTCGAGGATTTTCCTTCTGAATGAGTTATTTTCTTTTCTATGAGTGTAGCATTTTTGTAAATCAAAATTGTGGTTGAATTTATTTTTATGTATGACTAGTGCATTAGTTAATTTGTTTTTTTTTTTTAGGTGGTCTCTATTGTGCTCATATTTATAAAATATATGGCCAAACTTTTCCTCGCAATATATTGGAGAAACAAGCAGAAATTAAAAAACTAAAAAAAACAAAAAAAAACGCATCTATGAACACAAAAGAGACCTCTCCAGAAACTCATTGTTCGTTTATATTAATTGGATTATTAATAAATTTGGCTTACGGCATACCAACATCTCAATGGCTTATTTAATGCCGACAAGACTTTTATGACTGGTAATATTTTTGTTCAAAGTTTTATTGTAGGTAATATTTTGTCTTAAATAATGTATTGCTGGTAATAATTTTTTTACAATTTTTTTTACCTATTTTTATACTTTCATAGTGTTTTGACCCCTATATTTTTTGAGGGGTAACTATTTGCTTATAGCTGGGACCCTAACAGATGCTACCACCCCGAGTCATAAATTAAGAGGCGAGTTCACGTTCCTCAAAACCTTCTAATCAGAGTCCTTGCTCTCGGATGTAGTTTATGGCCTTACTCAGGACGCGGATGTAGTTCATCGGCAAACCCAGGACGGAGGTATGTTTTGTTGACTATCCAAGAAGAAGGCCGTAGCAAGGAATCGACCAAACGATCTGAATATAAAAATAAAGATGAGGATATTAGTCCGAATGGAAAGATATGTCATAATAATCCTTCATTATCTAAAAAAAAAAATTGGTCATAATTTAATTTTAGAGAATTTTTGAAAAATGTCCAATTTAGATGTGTTTATTGCCAATCACTTGATATATACTATGTAATTCATAAGCCTTGATAAAACCGTTTTCTTATTTTTAATCTAATTTTAAATTAGACTCATTAGCAATACGTTTACACGATGAATATAGTAAGGAAACATAATGAAAAGATATGCTTTTAACAATATCATAGATGGAAAATTTATGCCATTTATTTATATTCATATCTATCTATCTATCTATCTATCTATCTCTCTCTCTCTCTCTCTCTCTCTATATATATATATATATATATATATATATATATATATATCAGTCTGTTCCTTATCTATCTATCTATCTATCTATCTATCTATCTATCTATCTATATATATATATATATATATATCAGTCCATTCCTTATCTATCTATCTATCTATCTATCTATCTATCTATCTATCTATCTATCTATCTATCTATCTATCTCAGTCCGTTCATTATCTATCTATCTATCTATCTATCTATCTATCTATTTCAGTCTGTTCATTATCTATCTATCTATCTATATATATATATATATATATATATATATATATATATAATTATTTATTTAAAAATATGATTCCAACTCGCTACATAAGAGGTCTCATGTTTCAAAACAAGAGCCGAAAACTTCAAAATAATATTTGGATTAACTTGAGTTAAAGTAGGCTCTGTTCCATCTTCAAGCGAATTTTTTTGGGGTATGACTTATTTCCAAAATTTACGAGTTTTAATAGTATGGTCAAGCCAGACTATACGAAAACTTCCTCCGTCGTAAATTTAGCCACCCCCACCTTACCCTGACCCGGCATCTATGAAAGTAACTCTATACTGATACAAATTATTAAAACCCCTCCCCTGCCGATTCTAAACAACCCGCCCTTGATGTTACCATGGAAATTTTTGATTTCAATTCTGACCATACTATTAAAACTCGAAAATTTCAGAAATAAGTCATTCCCAAAAAAATTTCGCTTGAAGATGGAACAGAGCCTACTTTAACTCAAGTTAATCCAAATATTATTTTGAAGTTTTTGGCTCTTGTTTTGAAACATGAGACCTCTTATGTAGCGAGTTGGAATCATATTTTTAAATAAATAATTATATTTATGCTCTACTTTCGTATCTAGGACTATTTTTAAAAAATAATAACAAAAATACTAAGGAACTTTGGATTATTTACCAAACCAGTGTCTTTCCTATTTTCTACAATATTTTCACACACACACACACACACACATATATATATATATATATATATATATATATATATATATATCAGTCTGTTCCTTATCTATCTATCTATCTATCTATCTATCTATTTCAGTCTGTTCATTATCTATCTATCTATCTATCTATCATGAATGTCCCTTTTCTACTTCAATGTTCTGTCATCCACCTGCTTAAGCTAGGTATGTCATAGGTTGCTTTCTCCTGTCTCTCTTTCCCTACATTCGACCTGTGGGTATCAGATTCTCCAAGCCCTCTTTTCTCATTACGTGTCCCAGAAATTTCAGCTACCTCTTTCCGATGTTAAGTATTAGGTTGGTGCAAAAATAATGTCGTTTACTCACATATGTTACTACGTGAGAAAACGACATTATTTTTGCACCAACCTAATATAAGCCTCTTCCCTGTTTGCATCCTCTCCAAAACATCAGTGTTGCCTACTCGCTCGATGCATGCCATCCTTATTCTGTACAGCCATACCTCCGTTGCCTCGAGTCACTTCTTCATCTTTGACAAGACCGTCCCACATTCGCTGCCGTAAAAGACGACAGATATCACGTAGCAGCCCATCGTAAAAAAACACCAACAGGAGAAATCCTTCTCAAAGAATGTAAATATAGCAATATATACACAAGGAATGTGGAGAAAACAGAAAATCTGTGTAAGAAAACGACAGATATATACCAGATATTCATCCAAGGAATTTTTGTTCTCTTCGATTGTAACACTGTATACAAGTGTCAGATTGCCGTAACTCCAGACGAAATCAAACTCCATAGACAGAAATCTGGGACCTTTGACCTTAGTGGATTTATTTCCCAGTCATTAAATTAAGCATAAACTCAACGTTGCCAGGATTATTTTGCGATCACTGCAAATAAGAAAAATTTAAAAAAATGTGGGCGTCTTGTAGAGTAACACTTAACATATAATATTCGCCCATTATCATTCTTCTAAATGACGTGTATCACTTCAAGACGTTGGAAATCATGGCTCTTCACAATTTCCTTTCTTTTGTAGAACTTAATATGTTTTGTCTTTTTTTTTTTTAACTCTCCTAAACCTTGTCTTGTCATCAATGGCATTCCTCCCGGGTCTTTTGAACGGTAATAGAGGTTTATCCCTTGTTTCCTGTTTAGGACTGAATTCCTGGTTCCTTCTAAAGTCTACTTCAAATCTATATTTCTAGCATCTCTGCCTAAACTCTGAATTTTTATTTACTATTTATTTAATTATTTTATTGTTCTTCGAGAGGAGTAGATTGTTTTGCCTATCGTCTGGTTCAAACACCTCCCCGGTTTTTTGAAATGGAATAGCGGTTTATCACTTGTTTCTTATTTAGGATTGCGTGTCTGGTTTCTTCAGATCTATATTTCTAGCATTTCTTCTAAAACACTGTATAATTATTTAGTAATTATTTAATTGTTTTATTGTTCTTCAAGAGCCGTTGAAAGGTTTGCCTATCGTCCGGCTCAAACACCTCTCCGGTATTTTGAAAAAGAGTAGAGGTTTATCCCTTGTTTCCTGTTTAGGACTGGATTTCCCGTTCATTCTAAAGTCTACTTCAACTATATTCCTAGAATCTCTTCCTAAACTCTGAATTTGTATTTACTATTTAATTATTTTATTGCTCCTCAAAAGGAGTAGATAGTTTTGTCTATCGTCTGGTTCAAACACCTCCCCGGTCTTTTGAAAAGACGTATTCCTTGTTTATTTGAGAAAATAACATTTATCGGTAATTATTTTCTACAAATATAAATAATTTTTTTTCTTGTTTCTGTATTGAAGAAAAATTAAATTTTATATAATTTTTTTCTATTTTTTTAAGATAAATTTTATGCATTCCTGTCGGAATTTCTAGGATGAGGATTCATCATTATTTGCATTATTTAGGTAGCATAGTGGAGTAATGGATAGCGGCTCGTACTGGGAAATCGTAGAGCCGAGTTCGATTTCCAGTAGGAAATATTGAATTCATTTACATGAATTATTTTCTTCACCGCCCCGGCTATGGATAAATAGTAGGACAGGCTGGGTAGCAACCGGTCTAGGAGAAGGAAAAATCTGAATTCAAACATGCCCAAGAAACACCTGTAGTGTGTATGGTGCCCCTACGACCCTTGTGGGTCACGGGATTCGAGATTGTGATCGTGCCATTTTATACTCGGACTATTGTCCTCATCTTTGTAGTTCATCCCCAAGTGTATTTCGATCTAGGTAACCTAGAGGGAAATCCGAACAGAACACTTTATTTAATCTACTGGGATAGATTGTTCTCGGGATATCTTGTTATGAGTCTCTTTATTGCTCGCCTGTTTCAAGTACACGCTGCAATAAATGAACAGTACTAAATAAAAATACGAAATTAACGATATCGTTAGACATAAGCAGTGGAACGAGAACAGTCTACCCCGTAGATTAAATAAAGTGTTCAGTTAGGAATTCTCTGTATTTACCCAGATCGATATAAACCTGAAACGCTGTGATGACAATGACAAAGATGGGGACAATAATCCTAAGATAAAAAGTGAAATAATTTAAATAAATAGTTTAAATAAATTTTATGATAATTGATCAAATAATTATTTTTTATTAAATATTTTTGAATAGGTTTATATTATTATTTTCTTTAAAAATGGAAACAAATTTAAAACTATAACATAATGTTTCGCTGTAATTTAAAAAAAAAAAACGTATTTATATCATATTTTATCCAAATCGTCTTATAATAAAAAAGTATCTGGAAATTGATTTGATGTAATGAATATGCATACACCTGGGTTCCCCCCTTAAAGAAATACGATTGGCTGGTGTCAGACATAAATACAGACGGATGTGGAGGTACATCGCCTGCGCCTATTGCCTACCACTATGACGAGGACCAGTCCATTACGGCTCCCTGCTAGATTGTCCTACCCGGTTACAGTAGTCAACAACCACTTTGCTACTTCGAACAAATATATCCCTTTCCGAGACATATCACGATTAGACTGTTATCTTGTAGGATTTTAGTAGCATTTCAAAATATATGTTTTTTTCTTTAAGACGGATCAGAGTCAGCAGTAAATAAATCAGTTTTATTAGTGAAAAATTATTTATTTCTCTATTAGATCATGTTATTTAAGTCATGGAAATTATGCGTGAAAAGTAATATCACCCAAATATTCGCTAAGGCTTCGGCAGCACACTTACACGCGATGGTCAACATTTTTGATGACGTCTCTACATAGTTGCTCCTCGATCTTATCAATATGCCTTTTATGTCATCCTTCTGCTGATGAATTGTTATTGGCTTGTTGGCATAGAATTTACTTTTGAGATGACCCCAAAGGAAGAAATCTTAAGACGTCAAGTCGCACGATTGTGGTGGCCAATTGATTTTGCTGTTTTCAGAGATGATGCGATCTGGGAACATCTTATTCAAATTCTGTTCGAACGTCCATTTTCGTAATAGGCTTCGATAACTTTAACACGTTGTTTGATTGTTAATCTTTCCATGGTTGAAATTGCCAAAGACTTAAGTTGTTAAATCTGAAAGAAAAAGAAAAAAAATCATTAGACGCTTAAATTTAATTCACATTTAAAATCGGTCCAATATAATCATATGCCATATTGTTGATAGCAGGCCCGAAAAGAAAACTACAAAAACTCGTGTACGCAGAACTTACTTTCGAGATGACCCCAAAGAAAGAAATGTAAAGGCGTCAAGTCGCATTATCCTGGTGGCAAGTTGACTCTGCTGTTTCGACAGATGATGCGATCTGGGAACTACTCATTGCATTTCTGTTTGAACGCCCATTTTCGTAATAGGCTTCAATAACTTTAACACGTTGTTTGATTGTTAATCTTTTCATGGTTGAAATTGCCAAAGACTTAAGTTGTGAAAGCTGAAAGTAAAAGAACAAAAATCATTAGACGCTTAAACTTAATTCGCATTTAAAATCGGCCCAATATAATCATATAAGCATATTGATAGCAGGCCCGAAAAGAAAATTACAATAACTCGTGCATGTAGAACTTACTTTTGAGATGACCCCAAAGAAACAAATTTAAAACTGTCAAGTCGCACGATCCTGGTGGTCAATTGATTTTGCTGTTTCGAGAGATAATGTGACCTGGGAACTTTTCATTGATTTTGTTTGAACGCCCATTTTCGTAATAGGCTTCCATAACTTTAACACGTTGTTTGATTGTTAATCTTTCCATCGTTGAAATTGCCAAAGACTTAAGTTGTTAAATCTGAAAGAAAAAAGAAAAAAAAAAATCATTAGACGCTTAAACATAATTCGCATTTAAAATCGGTCCAAGTTATTGGAACAGTCTTTCCATGTGAATTTTAACACAAAAATAATTCCATTGAAAATTATGCGTTTTTTTTGTTTTTGTTTTTTTTGTACAAATATAAATATACATTTTGCCTTTACCGCATCATGGAAGATTAATAAACTGTTACAGTATCTAGATGTTGCCGCAAGTTCTGTTCTAATAGTTCCTTCTTTTCTTTCACTTCTCCCCTGTGGAAGTCCCTTCCAGTTTCTTGCTTCCCCTGTTTCTTTACGATCTTGAAAAATCTCACTGCAACCTTAATCGCCATTTGTTATTTATATTGCAACGGCATCTGTTCTTTCTTTCTCAATTGTCATCTGAATCCTTTAGTGTTATTTCTCCTCAATAAAGTCTTGTCATTCTCTTTCACTCCCAGTAACCCCTTGCGTCTTAGGGGCATTATCGCCATCTTCTGTCTTCCTTAAACTTGTTCTTTTATTGTCCTTTCTCATCACTAAATTCTTCTCCTCCTTCAACTAAATATGTTTTGAACGGAGTTGTATGCCTTTTAAGTAAAAATAAAATGCATTGGTCATTTTGCTATAAAATATATTGCTGGTAATTTTATTATAAATATGTAATGTTGGTAATTTTTCATATAAAAATGTATTGCTGGTATTTTTACGATAAAAATATATATTCTATACTTTCATAGTATTTTGTTTTTGTTTGGGGGTTAACTATTTGCCCATATCTGGGACCCTAATAGGCGCTGCCACCCAGGATTACGGTTGACCTCGGAACGATAGCAATTAAAAGGTTGTTTCAAGCTCCTCAAAACTTCCACTCTTCTGATCAGAGACCTTGCTTTAGTTTATCGTTATGCCCAGGACTAAGCACTGTTTTCAGTTTAAATGTATAAAATCTTGCTAATAAAACGATTCTTCAGGAAAACAGTTTTCTCAAGTCTAGTAACTGCTATCACTCCTCCCAGTATTGAAGATGGTTTCCTTCCTAACCTTTTCTTTGGAGTAGTGTGGATAGTCAGAATCATGATTATGTCATTGTTTTCTCTTCGTGTAACACGTGCCCACACTATTTTAGTCGTTGCCGCTGTTGGAAGTCATGAAACGGTGAGGTTTCTATAATTTGACCTCTGTTTTTTATTTTGTAGCGCCAGTCAACGAGGTTTATAGGAGGGTTGTTCTCATAAGTTGCTACATGTTTTATTCGCATGACGCTATTTTTAATCATGGATTTGAGATGGTTTATATACTAGGGCAGGTCGGTTTGGGAAGTATGGTATTTCACTTAATTTGAAATTTGGGGTTTCACTTTTTAAATAAACTGACGAAAGATGTTTGCCAAATCGTTACCGTTTTTTTAGGAAACGCGTGTAAAATTAAATTTAGTTTTAAAATTGTAGCGTTGGAAATTCGTTCCGATCATTAATGAAAATTTATAAATTACTGTTGCTTTATAAATTGTATATGAGCAAGACCCATGGCACAAGGACATTATTGCTAAATCATTGTGCCATCAAATAAGACCTTCATTTATTTCAAAAGTAAATTATACTGAACAATTTAGATATATTATGATTTTATATTTTATACACTGCAGTAGTTTTAGTGTGATTTTCAATAAACAATGCAAATTTAAAACATTTTATCTTATAATTTGTTCATAAGAGTCTTATGGTGTTATATATATATTATCAATTTTTTTTATTAATTATGATCTAACAGATCATCTCACAAATCTCATTCACTGAGTAGCCATTTTTTGTAAAACTAAAAAAAGGTTTTACACAGATTTTACTTATCGAATATAGTTAAAAAAAAATTACATATTTTGCTTATGGTGATTCAGCCTTAGAATTTTAGGTTGAATATATTTTCAATTCAATGTATAAAATACAAAAGATATCAACTTTATTTGGATTTATTTTTGAAATAGTAAAATTTTGAAGTCTGTAAGCAGAAACGTGCAGAAATGAGGAATTTCAGTCGATATTTAAAACTGACATGATAAATAATGACATAAAATACTTTTTCTAAATCTTTACCGTTTTTTGAAGAAACGATTTTAAAGATTGTTTAGGTTCCAAATTATAGCATTGGAATTTAATTCCGGTTATCAGTAAAAGCCTTATAGCTGAACATCATAAAATTTATAACTTATTGAAGCTTTACAAATTGTTTATGGACAAGATGTATGGTCAAAACACATTATTACTAAATCATTGTGCCATTAAATAAAATCTTCATTTACTTCAAAGCGAAATTATACAGAACAATTTAGCTATATTATGATGTAATATGTTATACACTGCAGTAGTTTTAGTGAGATTTTCAATAAACAATGTAAATTTAAAACATTTTGTCTTATATTGTGCCTAGCAATATTATGGCGTGATATACACTAATCTATTTTTGTTTTGTTTTGATTAATTATGACATAACAAATGGTGTAAGATTTACAATTTTGACACTCTTTTTACTTATCAAATACATTAAAAAAAATTGCATATTTTGCTTGTGGTGATTCATAATTAGAATTCTGGTTTGAATATATTTTCCATTCATTGTATCTAATACAAAAGATATCAACTTTATTTGTATTTATTTTTGAAATAGTAAAATTTTGAAGTCAGTTTGTAAGCAAAAACCTGCAGAAATTAGGGATT
Source organism: Acanthosepion lycidas (assembly GCA_963932145.1). NCBI lineage: Eukaryota > Metazoa > Mollusca > Cephalopoda > Sepiida > Sepiidae > Acanthosepion > Acanthosepion lycidas. The sequence goes on from OZ010611.1 coordinate 49,428,267, forward strand.
TCTCTACATTTTTTCCAGTCGATATTTAAAACCGACATGATAAATAATGCCATAAAATACTTTTTCCAAATCATTACCGTTTTTTGAAGAAACGAGTTTAAAGATTGTTTAGGTTCCAAATCGTAGCATTGGAATTTAATTCTGGTGATCAGTGAAAGAATTATAACTGAGTCTTATAAAATTTACAACTGCCTGAAGCTTTACAAATTGTATATGGACAAGATGCATGCTCTAAACACAATATTACGAAATCATTGTGTCATCAAATAAAATCTTCATTTACTTCAAAGGGAAATTAAACTGAACAATTTAGATATATTATGATTCAATACGTTATACAGTGAAATAGTTTTAGTGCGATTTTCAATAAACAATGCAAATTTAAAACATTTTATCTTATACTTTGTGCCTAGCAGTATTATGGTGTTATATACATTTTTATCAATTTTGTTTTGTTTTTATGATCAAACAAATGACCTATCACATCTTTTTTACTGAGTAGCCTTTTTTTTTAAATTTTTGACAATTCTTTTTTACACAGTTTTTACTTATCGAATACAGTAAAAAATTGTTTATTTTGCTTGGGGAGATTCATAATTAGAATTCTGGTTTGAAAATATTTTCTATGCAATGTATAAAATACAAAAGATATCAACTTTATTTGGATTTATTTTTGAAATAGTAAAGATTTTAAGTTAGTTTCTAAGCAAAAACCTGCTGAAATTAGGTACTGTACATTTTCAGACGACATTAAAACTAAATCCTCAAAAGTTGGTAAAAGCTACAAATCTAATTTTTAGTGGCAGTACATACCACATCAAACCACAGCTTTCTCGTCGAGTGCAATGATAATTATTATTTTTTTTTTTTTTTTTACAAAATGTTAAAAATCAACCTGCCCTATTTTACAATGCATTCTTTTGGCCTTTTTTATCGGAATGTTTCATTTGGTATATTCTCAGGTCTTTATTGCGTTTTATATTACAGATACTAGTCTTTGGATGTCAGTCTGCTTTAAAGATTCCTTAAAAACAAATGCATTAATATTTTGACAAGATAAAATGTAAATATGTCATTTGTAACAATTCCTTCTTAGAAGCCATTGAAATGTGCATGTTTTAAAAGTTTAATATGCAAGACATCAAGATATGATTTCGTTTTGCTAAGATAAAAGTGAATTTATATATATATATATATATATATATATATATATATATATATATATATTGATTTTTATACGATCACTATCTACGTTTGACTTAATCGCAGTTTCATATATCCGCATATTTAGATACATTTGCCTGCATGCGTACAGTATATATATATATGAAAACTATGCACATATATACAAGCTATAGATGAATTTATACTTTACATACGTCCACACTCGCCACTGCCCCCCCCCATATATATATATATATATATATATATATATATATTTATATAGGAATTATATATATATATATAAATATATAGGCATTATATATATATATATATATATATATATATATATATATATATATAAGGCAGGATGTGTGTGTGTGTGTGTGCGTGCGAGAGAGTGTGTGTGTGCGTGTGAGAGTGTGTGTGTGTAACGAATGCACGGCCGCAATTTTCGACGGATTTGCACCAAAATTTACCTGCAGATGCTACAAGTTGCATTTTCCAACTCCCAACGATAATCGAAATAACCGATTTTTTCATGATCCTACGGCAGTTTTAATGTAGTTTGCGGCAATTTTCTACTGGCCAGAATGAGAGTCTATAGCTGGCTGCCACGAATAGGCAGGAAGATTCTATTGGCCAGCGTGAGAGCGAACAGCTGACTGACACGAATGTTAACTAGAATGCAAAAAAATCGATAGCTGCATTCGTCACAAGTGGGAAAAAAATTCAATCTGCATGGCACTTTACTCCAATTGGCTCATTCGCTTGCTTAAACTCAATGTTGATTTTGATTCCGCAGATCTGGGTTCGATGTGAAAAAATATTTGTTGTTAATATTCTTTTTTCATTCGGTTTTTCCAGTTACGAGTCCTTTTTTAAAGCTGATCGTTTTGTGTTCATTTTGTTTAATTCTTTTCTCGTAACAGATTTAATGTTTAGTATAGAGCTTCGAAAAAATTCGCAGTGTGAGATAGGCAAGAATTAAGGCATGTAGAAACATCAGCACGGCAAAGGGCACTCCTTTAAAGGCAAGGAAGGTCAAAAAAGTGATAGCGATTGCTGTATGAGTCGTACGATTTTTGAATCAAGGACGGGCAACGCCGGGCCATACTGCTAGCATATATATATATATATATATATATATATATATATATATATATATATATATACACATTTGAATTTATTCTGGAAATAGTAAAATTTTGAAGTCAGTTTGTAAGCAAAAAACCTGCGGACATTAGGTATTTCTATGCATTTTTTTAGGCGATATTTAAAACTAAATTCTCAAGAATTGGTAAAAGCTATAAAACTAATTTTTGGTATCAGTACTTATCTCACCAAACCGCAGTTTTCTTATCGAGGTCAATGTTGATTTAATTATAAATTGAGAAATCAACCTGTCTTATTTTATACAGCAGACATTTTAGATATTTCTGAAGAAGTTTGTCCTCATGAAGGACATCTTTTTATATGCATTTCGCCCCAAGCAAGGTGGGAGTGCCACTAGCAAGCAATGGGTGAATGAGAGTGAATGTAAGAGTAAAGAAGGGTGTTTTAGGAAAGGCTATCGAGAAGGACGGGGATCAGGATCAAAGCATCGGAAGGTGTCGATTGACATTACATTTGAATATTTTTGACGATTATAATCTTCAGGGAAGCAAATAAGAGGAAGGGAGTTCCAATGTAGGGAGGTGCAAGAGTGAAAGAGTGGGACCGAGATGCCAACCCAGTAGCACGCTTAAGTTCATGCAGTCGGGGTACCAGTGAAAGTAGCTTGTCAGAGCAGATGCCAGAAAAACATTTGTAGAAAAAACAGAGGAAAGCTACATCACTTCTGTGAGAAAAGGAGTGTAGACGAGATGCCAGATCAGGACCTATCACATTGCATATCTGTCACTGGATTTTGTCTAGGACCTCGAGATGAACAGCAGGGGCGCAAGACCATATATGGTAACAGTATTCAATGCAAGGACGAATGGTAGATTTGTAGATTTGAAAGAAAGAATCAGACGAGAAAAAACTTCGACACGACACAGAGAACCGGCTTTCAACGAATCTATTTAAGAACAGGACTCTGTTTCTTGGGTTAATGTTGTTGGTCTTGTAGCCGTTTGCGCTATTGGGCGAAACTAGTCCTATTGTAGCTTATTCTATTACATATTCCCTAAGTATGTCATAATTGGTATATGCCTCGAGTTATTTGAAGTGTTTAATATTTAGGGACGAGTAGCTTCTGTTTGCAAAACTATCGTCTTCTTTCTTTTAAATATAAATTTCTGGAATGTATTATTTGTTTCCATCGTTTTCCGACTTCAAGAAAACGTGCGTGAGGCAAGAGATCAGTTGTAAAGAAAAGATAAAAAAAAGAAAGGCTGGGCTCTGATGATATAACCTCACAGTTCCGTCGTAAGTTAATACCATGATTGAATAACATGATCAAATTGTCGCGGCTTCATTTCCCCAGTCTTGATGTCCCTTCAAGCGCGTCTATGTGACGTCTTTTTTCCGGTGTCCGGTCGAGGGGGTCACTGAAGCTATTATGAACACCCAACATTAGAAACAAAAAATACGTAAGAAGAAAAAATATTTATCTGATCATATGGCGACCCCCACAGAGCACGAAGAGCAGAAAATATAGAGGCGATACACGTAAATGTAAGCTCCCTAAGGTTAAAGTTCACAGGTTAGTTTCGCAGGGCTTAGTTTCAGTGGGGTTTAGAGAAATCTGACACCTGAAATCATATCAAATAAACAAAAACAAAAAACAAAAACCAAATAAAACACGGAATACTGATCATTTCTATTTTTATATCTGCAACAAACGATTTTATTTTCCTTCCAAAGAGTAAAAACTTTATCTTCAAGAATTGTTTCGTGATCGACCTAAACCGTGATTCCCAAAGAGGGCAGTACCTACCCATCAGCGGAACGGAGGAAAAAAATGGTGCAATTAAAGCAGATTAGAATGTACTTGAAAAGGCAGAGTGGCATCAGAACCAAGTAATATTTTCCATTTTTTAATATTATTTATAAGAGTATAGTTTCAGTGCCGTCGTCTAACTACTAAATTGAATCTGCAATGTTATTGGTCCTAACCTGGCATCACGGCTTCAGTTCCTTTTCTACTGTCGTAGCTTAGTTACCCAGTGCCGTTACTATAAGTATTTTCTACATTATTTACATTATTCGGACTATCGTCCTCATCTTTGTCGACATAATTATTACAACGTTTCAGCCGTTGTACACTCCGGCCTTCTTCAGTTGGTTGGAATGTCTAACTGAACCCTTTATTTCACTCACTGGGGTAGACTTATATTCCTTCCACGTGCCATGTCTAATGGATGTGCTTTACACACTGTGTCATGTGTCCTTGAGAACACATGTCTCAGTGGATAAAGGTCTTAGTGATATGGCGACAAAGATGAGGACCCAAAGAGTGTGAGTTCAATATCCGGTTAAGGCAGTTATCTCTTGTTAATTTCTCCACTGCCTTGACCGGTTATTGAACTCAGACTGTTTGGGTCCTGTCACTGGATCTAACCAACGCCTCAAGGACACATGGCACAGTGGATAAAGGCGTTAGTTAGATCCAGTGACAGAAACCAAAGATTGTGAGTTCTATACCCAGTTAAGGCAGTGGAGAACTTGGAGAGGGGAATTAGAAGGGGATAACTGATAACTGACATCCATTAAACATGGCACGTGGAACTCGAACAGTCTACCCCAGTGAGCGAAATAAAGGGCTCAGTTCGACATTACAACCACCTGAAGAAGGCCGGATTGTACAACGGCCGAAACGTTGTGATAAATATGGCGACAAAGATGAGGACAATAGTCCGAATAATGTAAATAATGGACACTTTTGCTTACGCACAATTTGGGCAATATTGCTGTTACACC
>OZ010611.1:49435833-49441760 GCA_963932145.1 Acanthosepion lycidas
TTATAACTTTGAAAATAAATTTGGGAAATTTTGAAATTAATTGCGAAATCCAGCGAAAGTCTCCAATAAAATAAAAATAATTGTTTGTACGGAAAGTAAGGCCCTACGTACATCAACCTCCACGGGAGCTAGCTTAAATAGGACGGCTTTTAAACTAGTACAAAAATAAAGATGTATAATCATTTTATTGTGTAAAATCAGTTGTTGTTAATCATTTCACCTTAAACAAGGCAATGCTGTCACTAGGACACAAGGTGTTACTGAGAGTGGAAAAATAAGAAAAAGATAATATTAAAGAGCGAAAAAAATAAAAGAAGAGGAAACAGGATGACAGTAGAAAACGATTAACAATACATTTAATTTTTTTGACATCAAAGTTGGCTACTAAACGATCTTAACTTCATTATTTACACTTCATGTCTTGAACATAGAACATGCGCAATGACATGTTTTTGATACAACAGAGAATGTTAATTTGGAGATACAAAGAAACAAAAAAGAAACGAAAAAACGAAGGATAAGAAAGAAAGAAAGAAAGAAAGAAAGACAGAAAGACAGAAAGAAATCCATGAAGTTATGAATTGAGAGATGTGAGAAGAAAGAAAGAAAGAAAGAACAAATATACAAAATGAAAGATATCACGTAAAGGAGTTAAGAAAATAAATGAATGAACGAAGAATAATAAAAAGAAAAAATACAACCTTGAAAGAAGATACAAAAGAAACAAACAAGAAACGAACAAAAGAAGGATAAGAAAGAAAGAAAGAAAGAAAGAAAGAAAGAGAAAGAGAAAGAAAGAAATCCATGAAATTATGAACTGAGCGCGCAGAGAAGAAAGAAAGAAAGAAAGAAAGAAAGAAAAAAGACATTCATGAAGTTATGAATTGAGGGAGCAGAGAAGAAAGAAAGAAAGAAAGAAAGAAAGTTTGCGAGTCTAATTATTAGGTTGTTGCAAAAATAATGTCGTTTTCTCGCACATTAATATATGTCAGAAAACGACATTATTTTTGCACCAACCTAATAAAATGTACAACACCAAGTACCTTTTTGCGAAGGATCACTTACTTCCCAATTTGGAGAGGAAGAGGAACAAAAATGTAAATACGGTCTTCATAGGACATACACATACATATATACATATATATACAATGTCATCAACATACAGTCCTGTTTCGCTGTATTAGAGTTCATCAATGCGGCTAGACACCCGATTGTTTCAAGCCGGCAATGAAAACCGACCAATTTGGCATAAGTAGAAGTTTTCGTCAGAGGATCACAAAAGCGTGAAACCCAGGGTCAAAAACTCACATCAATCCAACCAAATATGTTAGCTCTATCACTGATATTGAACGTCCAGGGTATGACGGTAAACTACATCCGCGTCCTGGGTATGATGTTAAGCTACATCCGCGTCCTGGGTACGGGGATAAACTACATCCAACAACAAGGTCTCACATAATGTTTTCAGAAAAATAATGTTGCCAGCTCTAAGTTTTTGAAACAATAATGTTACCAGCTCTAAGTTTTTTTGTAAAAAAGTAATGTTGCCAGCTACACGTTTTTTGTAAGAAAATAATGTTGTCAGCTATATGTTTTTTTGTAAAAGAGTAATGTTGCCAGCTATACGTTCTTTTGTAAAAAAGTAATGTTGCCAGCTATAAGTTTTTGTAAAGAAGTAATGTTGCCAGCTATGCGTTTTTTTTTTTGAAACAATAATGTTGCCAGCTATACATTTTTTATTCCATACATAATAGGCATTTAAAATTCATATAAACTGGATTTGGCATTAAATAACCCACAGTGGTTGATATGCCATAAAACCCAAACAAACAAACAAACAAACAAACTGATATTGAGTGCTTTCTAATAAGTACCGGGCATATAATATATAAATAATTATATATATATATATATATATATATATATATATATATATATATATATATATATATATATATATATATTATATTTATGCACACACACAGACAGACAGACACACACACACACACAGACATATATATATATATATGTATGTATGTATGTATGTATATACAAGTTTATTAAAGACAGCTGAAAAGTTATTGCGATTAAGATTTTTATTCGAATTTTCTTGTCTTTGTATAAGTCCTTTGTTTTCTGGACTTATGTCCAGAAATGTAAAGAAGATATAAAAACTGCCCACATATTCTATATATCCGAGCGTTACTCTATTAACCATTCTTAAGATTTAAAAAAAAAATTATTCATAGATTTTTATATGCGTATATTTATTGTCTCATCCAAAAAGAAGGATAAAAATAATAGAATCATTGATAATAAAAAAGAAAAAAAGACGATATTTAATAATATCAACTGAGAACACGGCGACAATGCTCTGAACGTTTTCGAAAAAAGAAAAATTGCCATCAATATAGATACACATATTTAAATAATATATATATATATATTCATTTAAGAAAAATGCTTGAAAATGACTAATAGCGTAGCCGAATGCGCTCGGATATATAGAACATTTGAACAGTTTTTATATGACATTTTATGTACACAAAGGAAACACTTAGGCGAATAATATATATATATATATATATATATATATATATATATATATATATATATATATATATATGCATAAAAAAGCTTAATGGTAGTACCTCGTCAGTCGTTTTGAATGAATTATATATATATATATATATATATATATATATATATATATATATATATATATATATATATATATATAACGTACAACGTGTGTTATCACGTGCGATACCCTGTCTTCATCAGCCGCCGACCAGGGGTGATATCACGGTTTCGGTGGCTATGGCGGGACTGCCACCCCTGGCGCCACCAGCAACGTTTGCCACCAGGCAGGGTATGAAGATAGGCTAACTAATTGTTCCTTTAAGTAAAATCTATCTGTAATGAAAGTTTCTTGATGTATATATGTATGTATATATGTATGTATTTCTGTTTGTTTCTCCAATATAATTGGACGAACAGTTTTAGCAATTTATTTTATAAATGCTTGGGAAATATTATTGCTTAAGTGTTTGAGGATCTGAGTATATCGATAATGGTTTTGGAAATGTTTTTGACTATTTTAAGATTATTTAGATGGCATAGGTTATTCTGGATAGTGAACGTGACAGAGTTGGTCGGTAGTGTTATGCATCTGTTTTCATGTAATTTATTATCGCGGATTATTTTATTTTTGTTTCAGTTGTATATTTTGTATGCCTTTCTTCTTGCATTGTGGATGAAATGATATGGCTATTGTAGGTATTTGGATGTGTTTTCTATGTATGTTTCTATTTTAGATACATAGAAAACATATTGATACATTGGAAAACTTTTGAAATTTTTGAATTTGTATGTCTGATGAATTGGATCGTGATTACGATTCCAATGTAATAAATTAGAACCATAGAATATTAGTGTTTGAAACCTTTATATTATATTATATATATATATATATGTATATATATATATATATATATATATATATATATATATATATATATATATATACACACGTGTGTGTGTGTCTGTATACATATGCAAAACTGTGGTCATATATACACACTTATATATATATATATATATATATATATATATATATATATATATATATATATATATATATATATATATGGAGAAAAATATACGGAAAAAACAAACAAAAATCCTAATATGCAATTTTCCGTATATTTTTCTTCATACTGTCGGATCTATATCCATATATTTGCTTACATATATATATATATATATATATATATATATATATATATATATATATATATATATATATATATAGGTGTCTGTGTGTGTATATATATATATATATATATATATATATATATATATATATATATATATATATATATATATATATATATATATATGTATGTGTGTGTGTGTGTGTTGCACAGTCTGTATCCGAACTTGTCTGTAGAGCAACTCCAGGTTTTCTTTGGAGAGCATTTTTTTCCGTCCAAGCACACACACACTTAGCTGTCTCTCTCAAACAACTACGAAAATGAATCACTTATCGACTTGAAAATTTTTCTTTTTGTCTGTTTTTTTAACTTTTTCCTTTTTTTTTTCAATTTTTTTCCTTTTTTTTTTAATTTATTTTATTGTTCTGCACTTTTTCTGAGACATTTAAAAAAAACTTTTATCAATTTTTGTTGCATATTTTTTTCTTATATTTTTTTTTCGTGATATGCTGGATATATGTTCGAATTCTCTGTCACGTTTTGTAAGTTGAAATGTCAGTCGTTCGCGTAAGTTTTCTTTTAATATTTCATTTATATAATTTGTTTTTTTTCGAATTTCATTTCTTTTAACGATCGTTTTTCTATTTACTTTATTATTTAACTATTTTAGATTTTTTTTTAATCCATTCTGTCCTTCATTTCGTCATTCTCTTATTCTATCCGTGTTTATTTTATAGATTTTAATCTTATCTCTGTTAATTTTTCTTCCCTCAACTAATCTTCTAATATTTCCTTTTTTTTCTTCTCTTATTTCTTCAAACCTTTCTTCTTTTCATCCATCTCTGAATTCTTCTTTTTTTAGCTTTTCACATAATTTATTTCTTCCTTTTCTTTTTCTTTTTGGCTTTCAGTTTTCTTATAATTCTTCTGCTTTTAACTCGTCGCTTATTTTTTTCTTTTTCTCTGTGCACATCTTCTTCTTCCACTTCTTCTTGTTTTTCTTTTTCTTCTCCTTCCACTTCTTCTTCTTCTTGTTTTTCTTTTTCTTCTTCTTCCACTTCTTCTTTCACTTCTCCTCCTTCTTCGTCTTCTTCTTCTCCTTTTTCCACTTCTTCTTCTTCCACTGCTTTTTCACTTCTTTTTCTTTCAATTCTTCTTCTCCTCCTTCTTCTTCTTTCACTTATTTTTCTTTTTCTTCTACTTCTTCTTCTTCAATTCTACTTTTTCTTCTTCTCCTTCTTGTCCTCCTCCTTTTTTCACTTCTTCTTCTTCTTCTTCTTCTTCTCTTTCACTTCTCCTCCTTCTTCTTCATCGTCTTCTTCTTTTTTCACTTCGTCTTTTTTCACTTCGTCTTTTTTCACTTCTTCTTCCATTGCTTTTTCACTTCTTCTTCTTTTTCACTTCTTCTTCTTCTTCTTCTTTCACTTCTTTTTCTTCCAATTCTTCTTCTCCTTCTTCTTCTTCTTTCACTCCTTCTTCTTTTTCTTTTTCTTCTTCTTCAATTCTTCTTTTTCTTCTTCTTCTTCTTGTCCGCCTTTTTTTCACTTCTTCTTTTTCTTCCAATTCTTTTTCTCCTTAATCTTCTTCTTTCACTTCTTCTTCTTCTTCTTCTTCTTCTTCTTCTTTTTCTTCTTCTTCTTCAATTCTTTTTTTCTTCTTCTTCTTGTCCGCCTTCTTTTTTCACTTCTTCTTCCAATTCTTCTTCTCCTTATTCTTCTTCTTTCACTTCTTCTTCGTCTTCTTCTTCTTCTTCTTTCACTTGTCCTTCTTCTTCCACTTGTTCTTTTTCTTCCATTTCTTCTTCTTCTTCTTCTTCTTCTTCCAATTCTGCCTTTCCTTCCTTCTAATCCCTGTCGTTTCTCATTCTCTCTTTCTTTTCTATTTCTACTTTTCTGTAATTTCAAGCAGATTCACTCTCTTTTTCTTTGTCCTCTTTAACTGTAGCGCTTTCTTTTCATGGCCATAATATTTTCCTCTCTTATCTATCCAGGCATCCATTTTCTCTTCTCCCCAATTCCCAGTCTTATCATCATCATCATCATCATCATCATCATCATCATCATCATCATCATAATCTTCTTCTTCTTTATCTTCTTCGTCTTGTTCCCATCTTTCATTTGATTTTTCCTTCTCATTCATTTTTTTTAAATTTAATTCTTCTTCTGTACGGTCTTCTTTATGTCCTTCATTTTCCCGTTTAGCTTGTTTTAG
>OZ010611.1:49454460-49524460 GCA_963932145.1 Acanthosepion lycidas
TTCCTTAAGCCAGTTATGGACAAACCGCAGCTATATAATGTTCGATTAGCATTCTGCATGCTTCGTTCAATGTCATGAGGGAAATAATGTTTATTAAATTGTTGTTTTGAATGCTTTCGTTTTCACTTGTTCACTTACACACTCTCTCATTCATAGCTACTTACATAAATGATTAAGTACACTGTACGCTATTTACATTATTCGGACTATTGTCCTCATCTTTGTCGCCATATTTATTACAACGTTTACAACGTAATACATACAGATAGCACAGTGATAACAGCAGATGCAGAAAGGAGACTACATCAACTCCTACAGAATGGAGTGAAAGAAAGCGAGAAGAAAGGACTAAATATCAAATGTTATAAGTCAGAGTATATGGTTGCTAGCAAAAAAAACAAAAAACAAAAAACAAAACAAAAAACAAAACAAAAAAACAGCAGTTTCTTTTCTTGCACTTCTCTTCTATGGAAGTCTCTTCCGGTTCCATATTTTTTCAAGAAACTTTGATATTCAAAGATTCAAATGCAGTGTCAATCATTATCTTCTATTTTTCTCGCCTCTTAATGTTTCTCTTTTTTCTATTCTTTCACACCCAGGAACCTTTTGTGTCTTAGTGGCTTTATTATCTTTCATGGTTTGAAATGATTAAAAAAAATAATTATTAACCTCAGATGTTTTCCCATGTTTTTACGGAAAAAAATCAATACAGAAAAAGAAAAGCCTAAAACTTAAAAAAAAAAAAAAAAGTTTCAAAATGTCTATTAAAATAGCGTAAGACATTGAACAATAATATGCAGATAACAACAACACTTTCAAACTTGACATTTGTAAATAACATCAAAGTTCAATAACTCTGTAAAAGTCAGGGATAGATTTGGATGTGTATCTTTATGAAAACCCTCCAACGAGTGCACAGAATCGCCTCGTCAGTGATGTTATGACTTCGGGTCATGACTAGTTCCGGGTCTTCTAACATCATACTTGTTCACCCAAGAGACCCTCCCGAAAAAGTACTCTTCCAGCAGGCGAATTTCGCCAAGCACACAACAAATGGACATATTGAGTAACTGCCACTACTGATCTTGAAATTTCAAGCGACCAATCATTAACGACTTACGTCACTTCCTCCTCAGCCAAGACGGTACAAAAAAGAATAGACAGCGTGCTCGTCTTTTTTTTTTCCATCTTAGGTCCAACACGCGGAAAGACTCACATTCTCAACGAACAGTTTGACATAACAGGTAAGTAATGGCAAGACAAGTTTCCTTTCATATGAAGCGTTGCTTAAACAAAAATATATATATATATATATATATATATATATATATATATATATATATATATATATATATATGTATGTCACATTCGTTGGTCTTAGGAATTATGATCAGAAACATTTCTTGCTTTATTTTCCTCTACCATGGTTTCCTCCTTCCTTTCTCTATTTTATACTCCTCTTCTCTCCCCTCCCGAATAAGAAAAACGAAAAAGAAAACAGTTCGGAACATCAAGACGGGGTCGTTGAAGAAGATGAAGGAAAAAAAAAAAAGAAAGAAAGAAAGAAAGAAAGAAAAAAACCTCAAACAAGGACTTCGGTCTTCCCTCTACATTTCCTTTCCCCTTTTTTATTATAATCAGTATCTACCTTTCTAAATCGATTAAAAATTAGTATTTCTCACTTCTGGTAATTGTCACGGTCTGGTGGCGTAGGTGCGGTGGGGGTGGGGGTGGATTTTCTAAATAACGGTAAATAGTATTTGAAACAAAAAATGTCCTATTTTGAAACTGGATATAAGCAGGTCTACTCGTAAACGAGTGGATAAGCTCATTTATGAAAGTTCCCGAAAAATGTGCTTCTCTATCTGGTGTGATGTACCGGCGTTGGAGATGCACACAAAGCTTTTCAATCCAGTATAAAAGGGGGTCTGTAGGGTGCTGTAAGGCACTTTCATACTATTTTTTCAGATATGCCCTATTTCAGTCAAGGTCATATATATATATATATATATATATATATATATATATATATATATATATATATATATTTCATTTAAAACGAAAGACAAGGTACTACGGTTAAGCTCTTTATTTAATTGTTCTTGTGTCCGAACAGAGCTTTCTGTTCTGGACAAAAGAACTGTTCAAATGTTTTATATTTAAACACACACACAAATTTACCAGACTCCACTAGGAACATACTAGTAGAAAACACAAATATATTAACTGCATCCACCAGCAAAAAAAAAAAAAGACTAAAAATAATGGAAGCTTTAATAATAAAAAAGAAAAAGCCAACTCTTAACAATATTAACTACGAACAAAGCCACAATGTGCTAACCGTATTCGGAAATTAAAAACATACCTACCACACACTAAGACATACACAGAATGCACACACTCAATTAAGCTGAAAAATCGAATCATCCTTGATAATGGCTAAAGGTATAGCCGAAAGTGCTCGGAAATATAAAACATTTGGACAGTTTTTACACACTCTTAGTCTAGAAAAGAAAGTTCGGACACAAGAAAAAAAAAAAATAAAAAACTTAACCGTAGTACCTTGTCTGTCCTTTTTAATGAAACATGCATAAAAGAAGGATTGCTGCCTATATATATATATATATATATATATATATATATATATATATATATATATATATTATTTACATTATTCGGATTATTGCCCTCATCTTTGTCACCAAATTTATCACAACGTTTCGGCCGTTGTACGCTCCGGCCTTCTTCAGGTGGTTGGAATGTCGAACTTTATTTCGCTCACTGGGGTAGACTGTTCTAGTTCCACGTGCCATGTTTAATGGATGTCAGTCATCAGTTATTTCCTGTCAATTTCTCTCTGAAAGTTCTCCACTGCCTTAACCGGGTATTGAACTCAGACTTTGTTATGGTCCGGTTCCTTGTACGACGGTGATAGTCCAAGGTAGAACCAATAAAGAAGAACTCGAACACGAATATGGAATAACACAGATATATTACAAACAACAATATATACAGAGTAGTAGAAAGTGTTAGTACGAACAATCAGGTTTAGTAGTAATTGTCTGAACGCGACTCTTTTTCGGACTGCCTCTGACTCGACTGACTGACTCCCTCGCTCTGACTAACTAACAGACTCCTGACGGACTTCTGACGGACCTCACTTCAAATTGAACTGAACTCTCTGCTTCCTCTTGAGGTGCAGTATTTATTACATATGGAATAGTCCATTATGTTATTATGGGTATGGTCCCATAACACACTTTTTGGGTCCTTTCACTGGATCTAACCAACGCCTTTATCCAATGTGCCATGTGTCCTTAACGACATCTGGGTATGAATTTCTGGGTATTATAAACCTAATATCTTCAGCAACCATTTTTACCAGTGCTCATATTGCAATTCTGCTGTTATCATTGCATTGAAACGTTGTGATAAATATGGCGACAAAGATGAGGACAATAGTCCGAATAATGTAAATAACGTACATAATACCTCATCTCAGAAATATAGACAGACTCTGATATATATATATATATGAATGTCCACTCTTTGTAGTGCCGAACTGCGTTTCACGTTCAAAATTTAAATTTAAAAGGGGCTACAATTTTTCATTTTTTTCCCCTCAATGACTCTTAACTGCATTCCATTTTCTAATATGGTAACCAACGACAAAATTTAAGTCGAACACCAAACGTAGGTACATGTATATTTATTAACAAGTCTTCCCTGTGTGCCAAACATCGGTACCATATTTCTGCCAGGCACTGGTGGCATATTTGTGCAATTATTTATTAACAAACCGAGAAAATATTATTTGAACATTCGTAGTATTATTCATTTATGCTAGAAAAATATAATTAATATAATAAAAGTCGTATCATTTTTTTTTATATTGATTTTGTAGCAATATATGTCCATGAAAATGGCTGTATGGTTTTCCCAAGGAGTCGTTCCCACATTCAGACGCCATGATGGTGTTGTCATACGTATTTTATTTCACTGTTTTGCTGTTTATTATATAGCCTTCATTAGTTATTTCCCAATGGCATTTAACATGAGTGAGTAATTGAAAAATGTTATCATAATAAATATAAAAATAAAATGAAAATGTTTAAAAGAAAAACCAAGTCAGATATCCCGGCATTCTCCTGTAACGTGAAATGCGATTACTGTTTCTTTGTTTTCTTACATTTTGACGGGCACTGGTCTCAAGTTTACCCAGAGGCTATAGATTACCCATATTTGTACCGAACTTAAATCTATAATACTCTTATACGAAATGTCAATAGGGGTTACTTTTTAGGCCACCAAATACTATATATTGGCAAGTAGGGTTTTATATTTAAATAACTGCTTTAGGCGATTACCGTGTGTACTTGAATGTTGACCGTAAACAAAAGCAACTTTTACAGTGGTATAAACGGTATGAGATTAAGAACAAAAAAGTCAAATTCTAACGCTGATCATCATTGACGTCACAAGTCTTCTTAGAGTATCAGACACTGGTAGCATATTTGTGCAATATATTAGGTTGGTGCAAAAATAATTACGTAATAATGTCGTTTTTTGACGTATTTTTTAACGTCAAAACACGACATTATTACGTCATTATTTTTGCACCAACCTAATATATTAACAAACCGAGAAAATATTATTTGAACATTCGTAGTATTATACGTTTATGCCAGAAAAATATAATTAATATAATAAAAGTTGTATCATTTTACTTTATATTGATTTTGTAGCAATATATGTCCATGAAAATGGCTGTATGGTTTTCCCTAGGAGTCGTTCTCACAGTCAGACGCCATGATGGTGTTTTCATGAGTATTTTATTTCACTGTTCATTATATCGGATTCGTTAGTTGTATAGCAATGGCATTTAACATGAATGAGTAATTAAAAATTTATCCCTAATAAATATAAAACTAAAATGAAAATATTAAAAAGAAAACCAAGTCAGATATCCCGGCATTCTCCCGTGACGTGAAATGTGATTACTGTTTCTTTGTTTATCTGGAAACTCTCCGCGTACCGGCAGAGGATGGCTCGCGTACCTGAACCGGTATGAGTGCCACACTTTGACGGGCACTGGTCTCAAGTTTACCCAGAGGCTATAGATTACCAATATTTGTAACGAACTTAAATCTATAATACTCTTATACGAAATGTCAATAGGGGTTACTTTTTAGGTCATCAAATATTATATATCGGCAAGTAGGCTTTTATATTTAAATAACTGCTTTAGGTGATTACTGTGTAACCTTGAATGTTGGCCCTGACTGGAGAGGAGTGTGAACCGGAAGATAGGCCAACCTATCTACTCCAATTGTTGATCTGCCAGTCCTTTCTTCCCGGTATTAACTAGAAAATCCTATAGTTTTCTTTCTGTGTTTGGTTTTCTTTTAGATATATGACGAAATGGAAAGAAAGTTTTCCTTTGACGCGTTTAAAAAAAAGGCAGATATCTTGACAATCTACTGTAACGTGGAATGTGATTACTGTTTCTTTCTTCCCCGGAAATCCTCCGCGTACTGGCTGACGATGGTACTTCGTAGCGACAACGGTACGCGTACCAGACCTTCAGTAACCCCCGCCCTAAATAATTTTTTTTTTAGTGTTTTTTGTTTTCACGCATGCTAATGGTTATTTACATTCTACAAATCTGTTTATTACTTATCTTTGTTATTTGAGCATTTCAAAATTGCAAGATTGCTCATGTAACCATGATTACTCCATGGAAACATTACTTACCAACAACATTTGGTCAATACTGCAATTTATTGTACGGGCATTGTATGACAAATTCTAACACGGTGGACTTATTAATTGGGGACAATAGAGACATGATGTAAAAGGATGTCTTGTGCCTATTAGGGTAACGTGTCTGGTTGACAGGAACTTTTCCGGGTCTCGGAGAAGCATGGGAAGAAATATTTCAATGATTAATGCAAACTGCAAACGCTTAATACATTATTAATTCTACTAATTGCAGGGGAGGGACAATCTCACGTAAGATTATTGCAGATATTTCCTTGCATCTATCTATCTATCTATCTATCTATCTATCTATCTATCTAATTATCTATCTATCTATCTATCTATCTATCTAATTATCTATCTATCTATCTATCTATCTATCTATCTATCTATCTATCTATCTCATTCTGTTTATTTCTATCTCACTCTGTTCATTTCTATCTATCTATCTATCTATTTTGCTAAATCATTCGGTTCCATTATATCACTCTCTTTCTTTCTCTCACTGTCTCTCTCTTTCTCTCTATCTATCTATCTGTCTCAGTCTGTTCCTTATCTATCTATCTATCTATCTCATTCTGTTCATTGTGTATTTCTCTCTCTATCTCTCTATCTCAGTCTGTTCATTATCTATCTATCTATCTATCTATCTATCTATCTATCTCATTCTATTCATTGTGTATTTATTTCTCTATCTCTCTATCTCAGTCTGTTCATTATCTATCTATCTATCTATCTATCTATCTATCTATCTATCTATCTATCTCATTCTATTCATTGTGTATTTCTCTCTCTATCTCTCTATCTCAGTCTGTTCATTATCTATCTATCTATCTATCTATCTATCTATCTATCTATCAGTATGTCTGTCGGTTCACTTGGTTATCAATCTACCTAGCTAGAAATGTATCTCTGTGTTTCTCTCACACTCCATACACACACACACACACACACACACACATATATATATATATATATATATATATATATATATATATATATATATATATATATATATATATATATGATTAAATACAAACAGAAAATTTTATTCATCTTAGCCAAGGTCAAGATTAATTTTCTTTTTACAGATATGCTCTATCTGAAATTTTGCATGCATGTATGGGATAACGATATATACATTTTTATTTATCAATAGCTATTTAGGGGGAAAGATATATAACAAAGTGGACATATGCATACAATGGAGAAAGTTAAATTACTTTTTTCAATGTGTTTTTGATATATAATCTAACCGATTTCATTTAAATTCTTTTTCTCTTTCTTTCCACCATCTTTGTTATTAAATATTCCACCTTGTGATAACCGGAGATCTGCCAAAAATAGTGAAATGTTGTAAGAAACCGGACACCAATTTATTGGGGATGAACTCTTTCTAAACATTTTCATCTTCTTGAATTATTCTCTCTTTTAATTATATATATATATATATATATATATATATATATATATATATATATATATATATATATATATATATATTGGAACTGTGTAGCGAAAAACCATATTTTAAGTCTATTAATTTATAATATTTATGCTCTGTAAATTTACATTGAGCACTATTTTGTAAAAATAAAAATATCTATAAGAACACCGGATTATATATCTTACTGTTCTTTCTTTTTATTAATACATACACACACACACACACATATATATATATATATATATATATATATATATATATATATATATATATATATATATATATATATATATATATATATATATTTATAATACATAAAAGGTTAATGGTCAGAGTTGAATCAGACCAGGAAACAGTGGTATTAGAATTTGCTCAATACACGTGTGAAAAAATAAAAGTAAAAATAACAGGTAAAATAATATTTTCACCTTTGTGAATTGTTTTCTCTATAAATTAGAGGAGTGTTTTTTATGCCAAAATCGTGATCAGTTACGTTACAGTGTGTAACTAAAATGCTATATGTGTTGTTTTATAAAATATAACTTTTTGTTTATTTAAACTTCTTGAGGTTTCCCCTATGTATTATCCCAGGCAATCATTACAGGTGAAATAATAAATTCCTTCTTCAAGTTTTAGCTTCCAGTTTTGTTTGGTATTGATTAAGTCTTTTATTGTTTTAGACGTAGATCTGATCAATTTTATGTTGAGGTTAGATAAATTCTTTAGAATTGAAATTGTGATAGATTTAGTGTGTAAAACAATATATATTTTTGATCACTCTGTGCCATATTACTCACAACGTTTCGGCCGTTGTATGCTCCGGCCTTCTTCAGGTGGTTGGAATGTCGAACTGAACCATTTACTTCGCTCGCTGGGGTAGACTGTTCTAGTTCCACGTGCCATGTCTAATAGATGTCAGTTAGCTCCAGTTAATTCACCTCTCCAAATTCTCCACTGCCTTAACCAGGTATTGAACTCACACACATTGGATCATTTCATTGGATCTAACAAAGGCTTTTATCTACTGTCAAAACGTTGTGATAAATATGGCAACAAAGATGAGCATAATAGACTGAATAATGTAAATAGTTGATCTGTGTGGTTTGTCGGGGGAGCGCTTTGTTACCCCCTTTCCCAAACAATCACACGCACCACACACGCACGCGCGCACACGCACGCACACACACACACACACACACACACACACATATATATATGTATATATATGAAGGAATATAGTTTTAAGGCGTGCTATATTTATGAGATAAAGTGCTCAATATCTGAGAGAGCATATATAAATTGAACGTTGAAGTCAACACTCAGAGGCGACAGGCTGTTTCTGTGATGCAATTGATAAAGCACGTCAGGCTATATGACGGTTCCGTATAGGATACAGGTTCGATTTCTGTCGGAGGACGCATACTTTCTATGAAAATTTCTCGGACATTCAGGCCGGTAAATGTCGTTAATAATGTTTATTATAAACAGAGTATTTACTTACACACACACATATATATATATATATATATATATATATATATATATATATATATATATATATGTGTGTGTGTGTGTGTATGTGTGTGTGTGTATGTGTAAAAATACATAGAAAATAGGAAAGAACTTCTAGGTAAATAATCCAAAGTTCTTTAGTATTTTTGTCATTATTTTTTAAAAAACAGTGCTCGATACAAAAATTAGTGCATAAATATAATTATTTATTTAAAAATATGATTCCATCGCTACATAAGAGTTCTCATGTTTCAAAACAAGAGCCGATAACTTCAATATAATTATGTGAATTAAATTGAATTAAAGTACCAAGATACCAAAAAATTCGCTTGAAGATGGAACAGAGCTTGGTACTTTAATTCAATTTAATTCAAATAATTATATTGAAGTTTCGGCTCTTGCTTTAAAACATGTGAACTCTTATGTAGCGATGGAATTATATATATATATATATATATATATATATATATATATATATAACACGTAAGAAAATGGATAATAAAAAATGAATTCCAATTCAATAATTTTCATCGTCAAAAATGAAGGATGGTCGGGTCAGGTTCAGGCTTTATCTTGTGCCCCACGTACTTTTCCCCTTAAATATGTAAAACTTAGATTTTGCTTCATATATCATAATTTTACTGCAGCAGCCCACAAAAATCTGTTGTCTTTTGTGAGGTTCGATCCCAGAACGACAGTATCTATCAGCGAAATTGTCAAGCGGTGATTCTCGGCGACGTTCCTATGATTTACAGATCAAAGGTGCGTTTATCACAACAATGGTCACATCGTGTCAAAATAAGGAGCTCCTCTAGAGTCAGGTTCTTCAATTACATGTACAAAGATTAGATAAGTCAGACACAAGAACACTATTAATGAGCATCGAATGAGGATCAAGGTCTCTATGATGCAGTAATTATCTCCCAGAATAACATTGCTTCATGACGATGAGCCGTATAAATATATACATACACACACCCGCGAGCGCTTATATATATATGTGTGTGTGTGAAAGTGAGAGAGTGTATGTATATATATATATGTGATAAAATATAGTTTTAAGGTACATACACACACGCACACACAGATATATAAGGTAAACACACGCACACACTCACATACATACATGCATACATGCATATATATATATGTGTGTGTGTGTGTGTGTGTATATATATACATACATATATATATATATATGTACGTGTGTGCCTTATATATGTGTCTGTGTGCGTGACTGTGTATGTACCGTAAAACTATATTTTATTACACACACACACACATATATATATATATATATATATATATATATATATATATATATATATATATATATACATATATATATATATACACACTCACACACATATGTACGCATATATATATATATATATATATATATATATATATATATATATATATGGGAGCGTGTGTGTGTGTCCTTGTGTGTATACGTACCATAAAACTATATTTATATGGCTCATCGTCATGAATCAATGTTATTCTGAGAGATACTTACTGCATCATAGATAGGTTGATCCTCATTCGGTGCTCATTAATAGTGTTCTTGTGCCTGACTAATTTAATATTTGTGTGTATATTTTATAAACACACACACACACATATATATATATATACTGATATATATATATATACATACATACATATATAATATATATATATATATATATATATATATATATATATATATATATATATATATATATATATATATATATATATATAGTATTTAATTGCTGTTATCTGGTGCTGTCATTAATTGTCCGGAAAGAAAGCATATCAAGCAATAATTAAATATTATCCTACCTTTTCTTTTTTTTAGTTTTTCCAATGAAGCCCCTCACGATATTATTAAAGTTTGACCAAATAATGGTTGATCGGAAGTGTGAGGTCGGAAGGCAGGGATGAGAGGTGGAGAGGGCGCAGTTAAAATGCTCTACCCAAGTATGATATTTCCACGCACGCACGCACCAGGTACAAGACATTTATTTCAATTTCCTTCATGTAATCCATTATTTTGTCGATGTGTACTCATTATTATATCTGTTTTATTGCCATTAAAATCTGTGTCCATATGAGACTATCTCTCTATCCTTGTGTGTCCATTATCTATCTATCTATCTATCTATCTATCTATCTATCTATCTATCTATCTGTCTGTCTGTCCGTCTGTCTGCCATATGAATGGTATTTTATGTCGTGGAAGGATAATGATAAAAAGTAGGAATAAATGATGGATGGAAAGAAGATGGAAATCTATCTATCTATCTATCTATCTATCTATCTATCTATCTATCTATCTATCTCAGTATGTTAATATCTATCTATCTCAATCTGTTCTTATCTATCTATCTATCTATCTATCTATCTATCTATCTCAGTATGTTAATATCTATCTATCTCAATCTGTTCTTATCTATCTATCTATCTATCTATCTATCTCAGTATGTTAATATCTATGTATCTCAGTCTGTAAACATCTATCTATCTATCTATCTATCTATCTATCTATCTATCTCAGTCTGTTCGTATCTATCTATCTATCTATCTCAGTCTGTTCGTATCTATCTATCTATCTATCTCAGTCTGTTCGTATCTATCTATCTAATACATACATACATATATATATATATATATATATATATATATATATATATATATATATATATATATATATATATATATATATAGATCGAAGGAAGATGGAAATAAAATAAGTTAAGAATAGAATGAATGAATGAAATACAATTTTGGAACAATGAAAAAATTCAAAGAGGGAACGAAAATAACTAAAAAATTGAAGAATAAGTGAATTATTGTAGGAATTAAATGCCGGTAGACAAGGAGTCACTGAATGATTGAAGATAAGAATAAAATATTAATAATGAAAGACTGAATAGAAATATGGAAGGAACAATAGTAGGTGTTGTAGAAACAACAGACAAATGTATGAGAAGAAAAAAATGTCAATGAAGCATGAAAGAAAAGAACAGGAATGAGAACTGTTGATAAAGAAAGAAAAATGGAGATTTGATGGAAGGAATAAATTAAGAAAAGATGGAATGAAAGAATAATGGAATGAAAGAATAATGGAATGAAAGAATAATGGAATGAAAGAATAATGGAATGAAAGAATAATGGAATGATTATTGAACGAATATAAGTATAAAAATAAATGAAGAATAAAAGGAAAGAGTAATAAT
Source organism: Acanthosepion lycidas (assembly GCA_963932145.1). Lineage (NCBI taxonomy): Eukaryota > Metazoa > Mollusca > Cephalopoda > Sepiida > Sepiidae > Acanthosepion > Acanthosepion lycidas. Next base: position 49,466,404 of record OZ010611.1, read on the forward strand.
GATGACGGTAGCAATAAAAGCAGGGTCGAAAGAAAGAAGGAAAATGAAAGAAATACAGGAATCCGTAATAAATGAAGAAAGCAGAAAAAGAAATAATGAAAAAAAGAAAAGAAAAAGAAATTAAGAAAGAAATGTTATAAAAATGGAAGAATTCGTCGTTTCATATTGAAAAGCTAAAACCCAAAGAGGAAGAAAAGAAAATATATAGAGAGATGAATACGGTGGAAAATATGATAACAGAAACAAATGAGACGAGTTGGAAGAAGAATAAAAATAAGAAATAGAAAGTTAAACAAACAAAAGAAACCGAACCGACGTAATAAATGAAAGACGATATATAAAACCCTCGATGAAAAGAATGAAATGCACGATGTAGGCGAGATAAATTCTAAAATGGCCGCTTTGGCTTACGTCTCGTCCGTCATCTTTTGTTGAGATGTTGTCACAATATCGGCTGGCCAAAGGACGATTTCAACACGGGAAATGACAGAAAGAAAGAGGGCGATATGTCATCTTGCTGTCATAGTGGTAGTATTTAATACCCATAAGGGGTCTAGGGTGCCGACATTGTCGAAGTATAGCAGGAGAGGACGAGTGACAGACGCTGGAAAGGTGGCTTGTAATCTCTGTGCGCATGCGTTCTTGATTGCATATAAATAGTCGCCTACGCGATATGGGCAAATAAGAAGGTTTCGAACTAAAGTAAGAAAAGAAAGAAAGAAGGAATGAAGGATTATTACGCCATTGAAGTGAGTGCAATGGCTGACGCGATCGTCACGAAACTTCTTGGTAGCGAGTTCGTTTCTGGCCGGTATTCCACGGATGCTGGCTTGACCCATCAAGAGATTAATACAGTAAATATCAAATGGATGAATTAAAAGAATAAAACGGTGGGCTAGTGAAAAGAAGGCATATCTGATCGCAAACGCCACGCACACACAAACACACACACACAGACTCGAAAAAGTGGATTACCTTCAGAAATTCACGATTGTACACGTTAATCTAACACGTCAACATTAAGTGTAGTACAATGAAAGCAAAGCACGCGACCATGACACGCGAAGATAAATATATGTGCGACCAATTTTTTTTTTTTATAATCATTGTTTATAAAAGAGGATATTTGTTCACGTCGGTCAATTTGTCTGGGTGAGGAAACTCACTATTTGACCATTCAAGGAATCGACGTCTTATTAGGTTGGTGCAAAAATAATGACGTTTTTTGACGTATTTTTAACGTCAGAAAACGTCATTATTTTTGCACCACCCTAATAGCAGTTCCAGGGTTGCTTTAAATTTTTTTTTGGGGGGGGGGTCATGTGAGTATCATATAACACTTGAGTCCCTACCTACAGTGATCAGAGGATTTGTCTGAAAGACAAAATCCCGTTTAATCATTTTTACTCTTTTGAGTCTAAATTCTAATTAAAGCTCACACGGCAAACCCAAAACTAAAGAATATAGACGTTTTATTCCAGTCGTCCGTTCCCAAAGTCAACAAGAATCGGTTCCCAAAAAACCGTAACTATTTACACTATTTACTTTGTTCTGAAAATTGTCCTAATCATTGTTGCCATATTGACGACGTTTCCATCGTTGTACGCTCAGTCTTTCTTCAAGTGATATATTTTGGAATTTCGAACCGAACCTTTTACTTAGTCCATTGTTAAATTGTTCTAATTCCACGTGCCATGCCATTTTTAGATATCTCAATTCCAGTTAATTCCCCTTGGTAACTCAAAATCCAAGTTTTTGTTCACCTCTGCCGCGGCCAGATATTGAACTCACAACTCTTTGTGTCAAGTCACTTAAGGATCTCTCAAACAACACTTTTATCTATTGGTCTATGCGTTATTGGGGAATTAGAACAATCTGCCCCTGTAGACTGAATAAAGTTTCGAAATTCGGTTCGAAATTCTAACTAATACGACCTAAAGAAGACCGAAGCGTAGAGCGACCGAAAGGTCGTGAATATACCCAATAAAGATGAAGAAACAGTCCAAACAATGTAAAAGATGTAAATAGTTAAAATCTCAGGGATATAGACAGATATTGAAGAACCGTAATTTCTATTCAAATAGTTTCTTCTCCCGCAACTGTCACTTCTCGAAATCGTTTTTGATTTCTTTCTTCCGTGCCGCCTACAAGGGAAGGTCACTCCTTCCTGAAATCTGTTCTTTTATTGCACTTTCTCTTCGCTAAAGTTTTCTCATTCTCTTCCACTTTAGGTACCCCTCTTGCATCTTAGTGGCATTAGCGCCATCTTCTGTCTTTCTGAATCCATTTCCTTTATTGCCCTTTTCCTCACGTCTCCCCACTAAAGTCTTCACATTCTCTTTCACACCCAGTAACCGCCTTGCATCTTAGTGGCATTATCGCTATCTTCTGTCTTCCTGAAACCTGTTCGCTTATTGTCTTTTTCCTCTGTTCTCATCACTAAAGTTTTGTCTTTCTCTTTCATTCCCAGTAACCCCTTGCGTCTCAGTGGCATTATCACCATCTTCTGTCTTCCTGAAACCTGTTCTTTTATTGTCTTTTCTCCCAATTAAAGTCGTCTCATTCTCTTTCATTCCCAGTATCCCCTTGCATCTTAGTGGCATTATCGCCATCTTCTGTCTTCCTGAAACCTATTCTTTTATTGTCCTTTCTCCCAATTAAAGTCTTCTCATTCTCTTTCACTCCAAGTAACCCCTTGCATCTTAGTGGCATTATCGCCATCTTCTGTCTTCCTGAAACCTGTTCTTTTATTGTCCTTTTCTTTACTTCTCTTCAACAAAATCTTCCAATTCTCTTTCATTCCCAGTAACCCCTTGCGTCTTAGTGGCATTATCGCCATCTTCTGTCTTCCTTAGGCCTGTTCATTTGTTGTCCTCTTCCTCACTTCTCTTCACTAAAGTATTCACATTCTCTTTCACTCCGAGTAACCCCTAGGATTATCGTCTTCCTGATCCCTGTTCTTTTATGGTCTTTTCTCCTCACTAAAATCTTCTCATTCGCTTCCACTTTCCTTGCGTCTTAGTGGCATTATTGCCTTGATTGGGGGAGGATGTTATAAAGAGCAACCTCGCTTCTTGACCATAATTTTTTTTGAAAGTGTGTTCAGAAACCGAAGTGTTCGAGAACCGAAACATATTTCCCCATTACAATTAATGTAAAAGAGATTAATTCGTTTCCAAGCAGAAGATGGATGCTTATTTACATGCTTATACTATATATTCAGATATATCTATCTATCTATCTATATATATATATATATATATATATATATGGAATTTCTTTTCTTTTTTCTTTCAGTAAAATAAAACTGTGCCTGCGTTGTAAAATGTTTCTAAAATGAGACATGGCATTATCATTGGAAAGGCTTCCGGCTCTATTTACTACCATTGGGTGATATCTTTCCACTTTTCACGGCACCCCATTTAACAAATTATCTTTCATTAAAAATCTTAGGGCATCCAAATAAATAATAAGTTTGCCGCTTCTTCGTGTATCTTTGGTATATGCTTACTAATAACAGTCACTACTTTTGCAACATAGGCTGCATTTTTCATTTCCTTATTTTTTAGCACTTCCATATTTTTTAGAATATTAGATGTTGTCGATTTTGGCATACCATACTGCACATCGAGATCTGACACATGAACGCTATTTTCATGTTTTTCAATGATTTTATTTCTTCACTTCAGTTGTTTTTCTCTTTTCTTTTTTCATTTATCAGTATCTCTGCAACCCTTCTTTGGAGCCATGACTGAAGACTGATGAAGAGGAAAAAAAAATGGCACAGTACAATAAAATTGGTAAAGAAAAGCACAGCACAATACACGAATGTATACAACATGGCGGTTGACAAAGAAATGATTCCGTTCAGGTTAACTTGGTTCGGCAATGTTGTTAGAGAACCGAAATTTTGTTTGATATCTGAAGCATTTTCATCTCGAATATTCTATCCCAAAACTGATTTGTTTGACATGTGAGAGGTTCGAGAACCGAGGTTGCACTGTAATTACTTATAAATTTACTAACTTAATTTACTTCCCTTCCCGCTACAGATGTGACAGGAAATATATAAATAAATACAGATTGATTAATTGGCTAGAGTTATTTCGAGTAATATTTAACAGATAGTAAATATGTGAAGAGGTTACTTAATGATTAGTTACTTAACTGATTAAGTAACCTATATTTTTTTTAGTTATTTAAGTATTAATTTCTTCTTTTTTTTTTTTTTTTTTTTTTAGATTAAGCTGTGGTAGAGACAATATAATCCTAATAGGGACAATATCAGCAACAATTGTTTTTCTGTAAACTTTTCTTTTTCCTTTACCATTATCACTGCTAGCTTTCTTTGGAGCCATGACCGAAGACTAATAAAGAGAAAGAAAGGCACAGTACAATAAAACATATGACGCAGAGATGAAAAAAAAAATAGTTAAATATTCTTCTCTTGCTGATAGATTTTTTTTTTTTTTACTTCTGTGGCAGTGGAGACTTCAGGGGTTATTGGCCCTCGTTCGATGGCGTTCCTTCGGAGGATTGGCTCGATGGCGTCTCGATTAAGAGACGATCCTCCTGAAACGGAGTGGCTCTTGCAGCGTGTCTCACTGGCCATGGTTTGAGGTAATGCTTTCTCCATCATTGCGGCTGGCAGAGGTTAGAAAAAATTGTTTATTGTTACGTTGTTCTGGAATTGTCATCAGTGGTCAACTGTATTTGTTTTGCTTCAATAAATTTTAATTTGTATTTTTAGATGTTGTTTAAAAAAAAAATTAACTATATATATAAAATTGTTAAAGAAAAGACGGCACAACACATGAATATATACAACATGGCGGTCGACAAATAATTCTTTTTTTTTTCGACTCATAGCTTCATTTCAAGCATCTTTTTAAAATTATTTCCTTTGTTGCATTTAGATATTACAGTGGGACTTCGGTTCACGAATTTAATTCGTTCCTGAAGTCCGTTCGGACCCCGAAATATTCGTAAACCGGGAATAGTCTTACAATAGGAATTAATGTAAAATGGATTACCCCGTTCCTGGTCCCACGATGATTGCTTATTTAAGCTTTTTACAACAGCACTTTGCGTACAAGTTTATACACAAAAACATAAAAATCATTAAATCTAAGAAAAAAATAAATAAAGCCAATACTAAACAGATAAAATATAGTCGAACACTTTAATTTTACCATACCTGTAAGTAGGAGAGTTGATGGCGTAAGTAGAAGGGGAAGGAAAGAGATGTTATTGTTTGGAAAAAGGAAAGGAAAGACATGATCGTCTCTTTATTTATAAGAATATTATATAGATCGTTGATTTTGCCATATGAAACTGAGTAGCAAGAGACAATATCATCAACAGTTGTTTCTATCTTGACTTTTCTTTTTCCTTTAAAATTATCACTGCTAGCTTTCTTTGGATCCATGACTTTGGACAAATGAAGAGAAAGAAAGCCACAGTACAATAAAATTGGTAAAGAAAAGCACAGCACACGAATGTATACAACATGCGGATCGACTAAGAAATGATTCCGTTCGGGTTAACTCGGTTCGGCAATGTTGTTCGAGAAGTAAAAGTTTGTTTGATAACCGAGGTATTTTCATCTTAAATATTCTGTTCGAAAACCGATTTGTTTGACATGTGAGACGTTCGAGAATCGAGGTTGCTCTGTATATGAATTTAAGCGCGCTACTAGATTGGCGATTAGATCTCACCGTCTTACTGTAGAAGTAGCACGATGCCACCGTATATTCTGTTTTAATAGTTTCTTTTCTTACATGTATGGCATATGGATCGTTGAATTTTAATTTTACTGTAACTGTATGTAGTAGAGGTGATGACGTAAGTGTAAGGAGAAGGAATGAGATGTTATTGTTTGGAAAATGGAAGGAAAGATATGGTCGTCTCTTTATTTATAAGAATAGTAGAGATCGTTGATTTTGCCATATGAAACTGAGTAGTAAGAGACAATACCATCAACAATTGTTTTTCTCTTAACTTTTCTTTTTCCTTTATCAGTATCACTGTTAGCTTTCTTTGAAGCCATGATTGAAGACTAATGAAAAGAAAAAAGACACAGTTCAATCAAATTGGAAAAGAAAAGCACAGCGCAAAACACGAATGTATACAACATGGCGGTCGACTCAGAAATGATTCTGTTCGGGTTAACTCGGTTCGGCTCGGTACGGCTCTGTTCGGCTCGGTTCAGCAATGTTGTTAGAGAACAGAAATTTTGTTCGATATTCGAGGCATTCTCCTTTCGAATGTTCTGTTCGGAAACTGATTTGTTCGACATATGTAATGTTCGAGAAACGAGGTTGCTCTGCATATATATATATATATATATATATATATATATATATATATATATAAAGAAATATAGTCTTAAGGTGTGCTATATTTATGGAAGAAAGTGCTCAATATCAGAGATAGAGCGTGTGTAAATATAAAAGTGAACATATAAGTCAACACTTAGAGGCGACAGTCTGTTTCATGCTATATGCAATCGTCAGGCCACATATGTTTTTATTTTTCTCGGCTATTTATATTATATACGGGTTAGTGGTGCATTGTGGGTATTCTATTATGGTGGTTATTTTACCGGAAGTCGTTTGTTTATTTATTTGGGTCGAATTATATTGCTTGTTTTTATTTTTTATTTTTTTGTTTCTTATATTATTTATTTATTTTTTATTAACGTAGTAAAAAATTGTTTATATCACTTATTTAATAGTTTTGTTTTGGTTTGAGAATTTAATTAAAGCTATTTGTTCAATTTTGGTGTTGATTGTTGTAGTTCATTCTACGTATTATTTTGGCGGGAACAGTTTTTAATTGATTAACTTTTATTTGGGATTGGTTTGTTTATTTATTTACTTGTGTAATTTAGGTCAATTTATTTTACTTGTATATTTTCGGTTTTCGATTTTTAAGTAACATAGTATTTATTTATGTTTTATTTCTATTTTTTATTGTTTTTTTGTTTATTAGTATATTTATTTGTTTTTATTTTATTTTTTCCGTTTTTCATTTTTTAGGTTACGTAGTAAAAATTTATTTTCATGTCTGCATTTTGAGATGAGCTCGGATCTTTTGTTTAATAATTTATTTTGGTCGGGGAAAGTAATGATAGCTATTTTTTCCTCCAAGCAAAGTTTGCAAGTTTTTCATTGGTTATTGTAGGCTGATGATTTTTTCCTTATCTTCCAAGATATTTTTGGTGTGATGTGCTTTATATATATATATATATATATATATATATATATATATATATATATATATATATATATAAAATGTGTGAAGTTCATTGTATAGTTCTCCTAAGAAATTGTGTAGAGAAATCCAAAGACACTTCGAAGTAAAAGAATTCTTTTAGAAACTAAGCAAAGTATTAAGGAGAAGGAAAATGTTTTTAGACATATAGAGAAGTTTTCTCAGCTGCTATATATTAGTTCATTGTAATATTAACCATTTCCCTACAAAGAAACATTTGGCATTCATTGATCGAGCAACGAAGTAGCGCTTTCGGTTAAAGTATTTCTCTAAAAATACATTTTTACGAAAAAAACCAAAAAAAAAACCTGGTAGGATTTCTATTTTTTTTCTTCATCATTGAGGAGCCCATCCAACATTCGCTGCCGTAAAGGAGGACAGATATCACGTAGCACTTCAGTACTCTTTTCTTTCTTACCAACGAAATCCTCCTGTCTCGTAATACTGTACCTAGATATTGGAATGCGTCTTTGTCTATCCTAATAAGTCTTCGGATCTCAGCATCGGACTTAACGTCCTCTGTCAGAAAACTTCCAAGATATTTAAATGTCCACACCTGCTTGATTTTAGTGTACTCGACCTGTTATTCGCATTTCGGGCTCATCTTTTTACTGCTGACCATGCATTTTGTCTTTTTGTAGTTTATGCCTAGTTTCTTTGAGGAGATGAGCAACTTCAACACTAAAATGTATAAAAATACACATTCTCCATCTTTTTACTGCTGACCATGCATTTTGTTTTCTTGTACTTTATGCTTAGTCCATTCTTCTCGATCTCCTTCGCTATATACTGTAAGGGGTTTTCTTATTTCCTTTCCGTGTCTTCTAACAACACTGTGTCATTTACATATCTTATGTTGTGATTTGTTATAGGTGATCCATACGCCGAGGTACTTGACGTGTTTACTAATTGCAGATACTGAATTCTTTCATTCAAATTCCAGATCAGTATAAGTTTTAGAAAAGTTTATCTTGAGTCCCATTTCTGAGAACTCTTGATAGAGGATCCTGATTTTCTGTCCGGGATTATTATTGTCTTAACTGTGAGTACCTATATGATCGGAATAGCTCCCTTCATCATCAGTACATTGGCCTCGGCTGAGAAAGAAGGATCGGTGTCTTCTTTTGGTAGACTTGTTTGGGATGCAGATAGTAGCCACCTCATCACATCTGTGTTTGTAAATAAGCAGTGCATAGTTTCGGAAGAGATTAAATAGGGAATATATTACTAAATAAAATGTATATATAAGATAAATGGTTCAAATGTCTTTGAGGGGTGCGAAACCAATATGCCTTGATGAAGAATTCTTTGAGCTTTGTGAACTGGAGCTAGGCTATATAAATAGATGTAAACAGACACAGATAGATAGATAGATAGATAGATAGATAGATAGATAGATAGATATGAATAGAATGAGATAGATAGATAGATAGATAGATAGATAGATAGATAGATATGAATAGAATGAGATACATAGATAGATAGAGACAGAGAGAGATGTGAATAGACTTAGATATATATGTGAACATACTGAGATAGATATGGATAGAATGATATATATATATATATATATATATATATATAGATAGATAGATAGATATTAATAGACTGAAATAGATATGAACATACTGAGATAGATATGAATAGAATGAGATAGATATGGACATACTGAGAGAGACAGACATGAATAGAATGAGATAGATAGATAGATAGATCGATAGATAGATCGATAGATAGAGAGATAGATACATATGAATAGTCTGAGATAGATATGAATATACTGAGACAAATATGAACATACTTAGATAGATATGAATAAAATGATATATATATATATATATATATATAATAGATATATAGATAGATAGATAGATAGATAGATAGATAGATATGGACATACTGAGAGAGATAGATATGAATAGAATTAGATATATAGATAGATAGATAGATAGATCGGAATAGACTGAGATACATAGATAGTTTACATTGATAGATGTGAACAGACCGCGATAAATAACCGTGTCATACAACAAAAATAACAATATTTGAGAAAACAGAAAACAAGAGGTAAACCTGTACTGCTCAAAATCCGGTGAGGAGTGTGAACCGGACGATAGGCGAACCTATCTACCATTTAATTTCTTATCTTCAATCTAATTTTCCTCTTTCCTCTCTGACTGCTGCAATCGTATATTTTCCTCTTTCTTTCCCAAAAGTTTTCTCTGGCCCCCAACCCCACACAATCATTCCCTCTATATGGACCCCTAACGTTTATATTCTAAACGATTTTAATCTTCCTCATATTCATATTCCAATTCGCCGCTCTCTCCATATATATATATATATATATATATATATATATATATATATATATATATATATATGAGTACAAAAAAGCCAGGCACGACATAAAACCTGCTCTCTCCGCCTCCTTGGGAATACGTTATTCTTCTTTCATGATTTTCGCTGAGTAAATCTCATTAAAAAAAATCCCAGCCCGGAAATTTCCCGATGGAAAAATTACCCGATCAAAGTGTCTGTATTAATTGATATAATGACAGAGAACTGAAGAATAACGCCGTAATGGGTGGTTAGATGCAATTTGGGAAATAATAAAACATTGATGTGGACAGAACGAATAGATATTAGAAAGATTTAAAACAATGATATATATATATATATATATATATATATATATATATATATATATATATATATATATATATATATATATAGATGTAAACAGGCACAGATAGATAGAAAGAAATGAATAGACTGAAAAAGATATATAGATAGATAGATATGAATAGACTGAAATAGACGGATTGATATGATCAGACATAGAGAGATATGAATAGACTGAGATAGATACGAACATACTGAGATAGATATTAGGTTGGTGCAAAAATAATGTCGTTTTTTTACGTTCAACTTCATGTGAGAAAACGACATTATTTTTGCACAAACCTAATAGACAGATAGATAGATAAATATGAATAGAATGAAATAGATAGATAGATAGATAGATGTAGACTGAGATAGATATAAACATACTGCGGTAGATATGAATAGACTGAGATAGATAGATTGATATGATCAGACATAGATAGATATGAATAGTATGAGATAGATAGATAGATAGATAGATAGATAGATATAAATAGACTGAAATTGATAGATTGATATGATCAGACATAGATAGATATGAATAGAATGAGATAGATAGATAGATATAAATAGACTGAAATAGATAGACAGATTGATATGATCAGACATAGATAGATATGAATAGAATGAGATAGATAGATAGATAGATAGATATACATAGACTGAAATAGATAGACAGATTGATATGATCAGACATAGATAGATATGAATAGAATGAGATAGATAGATAGATAGATAGATATAAATAGACTGAAATAGATAGACAGATTGATATGATCAGACATAGATAGATTTGAATAGAATGAGATAGATAGATAGATAGATAGATAGATAGATAGATATAAATAGACTGAAATAGATAGACAGATTGATATGATCAGACATAGATAGATATGAATAGAATGAGATAGATAGATAGATAGATAGATAGATAGATAGATATAAATAGACTGAAATTGATAGATTGATATGATCAGACATAGATAGATATGAATAGACTGAGATAGATGTGAACAACTGAGATAGATATGAATAGAATGAAATAGATAGATAGATAGATAGATAGATAGATAGATAGTTTTCTTATTTTCTCTTTTCCCGTCCCTTACAACAATCTCACACAGTATTTCTCTATCTTGAGTGGTTCTTGGGTTTTGTATTTTATGAACAGTATAAAAAATCTCTTTAAAACTTCCGTATTGCTCACATGTGCTAGCCATGTGATTTTGAGTATTCGTCGGTAAATCTTCATCGCTATTGCATTTGATCATTTATGAATAGAATGTCTATCGTCATACAGAAGATTTGATATTATAAGATCTTTTTAAAAGTTCCTGCACGATTTTCATTGTTTATATGAAATTTTGGGGGTTTTTGTTTAGGTACAGATTTTGGGTGTGTTCTAAGAGATCGCCCAGTTGCTTGTCAGGTTTTGTTGATTGTTGGCGTTTTGTTGACAAATGAATGCCTTAAAGATGGAGAATAAAAAGATGCTCTTTCGCCATATTGTACTCTATGAATTTTGAAAAAGTCGTAAGCGTCGGAACCACGAACAAAAATTAGTCCAACTTTTTGGACAGTCACAAAGTAGTTTGGCAGATTTCGCAGGGGTGATTTAAACATTCAACCACGCCCCGGGCGATCTTCCGACGTCGATGAGGACGCTCTGCTTACCAACAAACTAAAGATTTCAGTTTGGTTTGGTTTATTTAGTCTTTCTGCATATCAACCACAATAGGTTATTTAAAACCGACAAGATTTTTATTGCTGGTAATATTTTTTTTAAAAATGTATTGCTGGTAATCATTTTTTTTTTTTTCAAAAATATATTGCTGGTAATATTTTTTTTTCATTAATGTATTGCTGGTAATATATTTTTTTTACCCAAAATGTATTGCTGGTAAAAATTTTCCCAAAAGTTTTTGCTGGTATAACCTATTTTTAGACATTCATAATGTTTTGACATATTTTTTAATTTTTTTTGTTAAATATTTACCCATAGCAGTGGCGGTGAAAGGTGCTACCACCCAGAGTCAGGGTTGATTCTGGAAACACCAGTAATTAAAAAAATGTCTTATATAATTGTCGGACTTTTGTCTATTTCATAATGTGTGTGTGTATATATATATCTGTATCTCTCTCTCTCTCTCTCTCTCTCTCTCTCTATATATATATATATATATATATATATATATATATATATATTACATGAATCCTTCATACAAAAACAGATGTAGAAGTTAATTATATAAATGGCGAGAATACATATTCGTAAACAAATTTAATAAAGTACATTAACCCCGAACCTGTAGATGAATGTTATGATCCCTGTTTATAAATTCCAGTTGCATAAGGTCTTTTTTTAATTTTTTACATGTAATGTAAATTGAACTGCACCACATTATATATATATATATATGTGTAAACAAATATATGGATGTAGATCCGACAGTATGAAGAAAAATATAAATATATTGAAACGGAACGCTGATCTTGAAAAATTTCAGTTATCTGTTTTGATTAGACTTACTCTTATGTCCATTGTCTTTTCATGTTGAATTAAATATAGTCTAATGTTAATTATGCTTTATGAATATGTCCTGAAGATGGTCTACTAGACCGAAACGTCCGACGTTGACATTATATTAACATTAAAACAGCATAATTGCATTTTAGGATTTTTGTTTGTTTTTTTTCCGTATATATTTCTTCAGATATATATATATATACATATATATATATATATATATATATATATATATATATATATATATATATATATACTTTCAAAATCAGGAGGTCAGTTTATTTCGCTACCTTGGTTTCAACCTTACGGTATCCTCAGGCAATTTTTTATCAAATGACCCCCTAACGCTTTCGATTATTAAAAAAAACACAAAGAATGTTGCATTATTACTTTAAGAAATAAATAGACAAACGCATGACGTTGGGTGTAATAGAAAGAGAGGGGGAGGGTGTGAAGAAGGAGGAAGAAAAAGGGGGAAAGGAAGAAAGCAATTGTATTGAAAATGCATCGCTGGGTGGGGTTAAAATATTTCTTTTTATCCAGCCTCACATGCACTTCAGACAAATTGTATGATATGCATGCAAGGACGTAAGATTTCGGATTTCGGATATGACTTAAGACTTCGCATATGTCTGAAGACTTCGTATATGTCTTAACATACGGACAAGGCGGGGTGTTTGCGTGCGTACTTCTATGTATGTATGTGTGTGTGTGTGCGTGTTTACACATGCATAGGCACGCACATAAGTAAAAACGCACACCTTCACAAACATACAAAAATATACACACAAAAATTCAATCATTACCTAAACTAAATGGCCAAGAAAATAACAAAACAGAGATCAACGTAGTAGGTGAGGAAGGAATAAATGAAAAAAAAATGAGAAAAAAGAAAACATAGGAAGGGAGAGGTAGGGAAATCGTCAATCAAGACACACCAAGCGAAAAGAAAACTAATACACTCATACTACAATAAATAGAATAGAACTGAGAAATGCTAACAGTCTAACTCTGTTTCAACGAGTGACTATATCTATATATCCAGGGAACACCGAAGTAAACCTGTCAGTCAGTTAGTTATATACTATACGTGATACATGCTTAGGCGGTCATATATCTTTTGATACATGACTGACGAGGCAGATTTTTTCTAGTAATAGGTTGCCATTTCTTTCTGAAGTAGACCAGTTGGCATCAAAGGCTATATTATAGTCAGTCATTTATGTCCAAACAGTAAATATGAGCCAAGTCCAACAATTACCCTGTGGCCCTGTCCCCTATGACAGTTCCATCGTTATTCAAGAATCTACCCATCGTTAAGGAAATAAAGAAAATCATATCGTAATTCCGTCACAACAAAGTAAGTTTTTATTTTGCTTTTAAATCACACTGAATCGTTCAGAGTTCCCCCCGAAACAGTCAGTCAGTTATGTGCCAGGCGTGATAAACGCTTAGGCGATCATGTATCTTTCGATACATGACTGACGTGGCAGATTTTTTCCAGCAAAAGGTTGCCATTCCTCTCTGCAGTAGACCAGTTGCCATCCCAGGCTATAGAACCCGGTCTGTCCTGCTATTTACCCATAGCTGGGGGGAAGAAGAAGAGGATTCATACCTTTCCTAAGGGAATTAGCAAGTAAGTGAATGTAATGGATTCGAATTAATTCCTCATTCCGAGCCGCTATCGATTACTCTACTGTGTCTCCTAAATTAGTCAAGTGCCATGCGTGATACACGCTTAGGCTATAATGTATCTTTCGATACATGACTGACGAGGCAATTTTTTCCCGCAGTAGGTTGCCATTTCTTTCTGCGGTAGACAGTTGACATCCAAGGCTATAGAAAACGGTCTGTCATGCAATTTGCCCATAGCTGGTGGGGGGAGAAGAAGAGGAAATTATCGTTAGACCTAGTCCGCTCTAACCAAGTATGCTAGGGAGAATAGACGGTTCGTATTGGCCAAATTTCGTATCCAAACGTAAACAAGGTTCAGTCCATACTGTGAGGAGTGTCCTTCTGTTGAACCACATTTACATGCCAATTCCTGCACCAGTTAACAACTGGCTGGTCATCCTTTTCTAAGGAAGTTGCCAGTATTGCTTCGTCAGATCTGTTGGTTTTGCTTCTAAGGCAGGAGTAAATATAATTACCTATCTGTAATTGTTGTAGGATAACTACGATCTCTATCTATAAAAGGCAGGATGTGTGTGTATGTGTAACGTATGCGCGGCCGCAATTTTCGACGGATTTGCACCAAAACTTTCGTCCACATTCTCCAAGTTAGCAGGAAGGCCAAGACCGACATTGCATTTCCCAACTCCCATCGATAGTGGAAACAATCGTTTTTCATGCTTCTACGACAGTTTTCATGTAGTTTGCGGCCATTTTCTACTGGAGAGAATGAGTGCTTATAGCTGGCTGCCACGAATAGGCAGGAAGATTCTACTGGCCAGTGTGAGAATGTTAACTAGCATGCTAGCATGCAAAAAAAATCGATAGCTGCATTCGTCACAAGTGGGAAAAATTCAATCTGCATGGCACTTTACTCCAATTGGGTCATTCGCTTGCTTAAACTCAACGTTGATTCTGATTCCGCAGAACTGGGTTGGATGTGAAAAAGTATTTGTTGATAACATTCTTTTTTCATTCGGTTTTTCCAGTTACGAGTCCTTTTTTAAAGCTGATCAAATTGTGTCCATTTTGTTTAGTTCTTTTTTTCGTAACAGATTTAATGTTTAGTATAGAGCTTAGAAAAATTCGCAGTGTGAGATAGGTAATAAGTAAGGCATATAGCAACATAAGCACTGCAAAGGGCACTCCTTTAAAGGCAAGGAAGGGCAAAAATATTTAAAGTCAAGTGATAGCGATTGCTGTATGAGTCGTACGATTTTTGAATCAAGGACGGACAACACCGGGCCATGCTGCTAGTACAACATAAAATGCAGATAGAATATAACAATATATACAACATAAAAAGAGGGATGCGATTTTATTTCAGTGTTCTTTTTATAGGAAGGTTACATCATTTTCATGCGCCATTGAAACTTTTTCTTCGTCAAATCACAGCACTAATCAGTCTTTACGTAATAGGATTTAGAATATTCCTGGTATGCCATTATTGCTTCCTTGCAAACAGGGAGTCCTTTCTAGCCATTCCAATGTTATATCTTGCCAGTACACCATGTCCTACAGCCACACCACCTCTTTGCCTATTAAACCCCAAATATATCATCTACAATTCCTGGAAAGTGAAATATTTCTGTGTACTGCTCTTTTTCATATTTTTAGATTCCGTTTTATCCATTTATCTAGGTAGCTATCACACGCATAGATGTGTATTTTTATGTATATCGTTCTCTTCATTATCTATCAATCTATCTATCTATCTATCTATCTATTTATCTATCTATCTATCTATCTATCTATCTCAGTCTCTTCATTATCTATCTATCTATCTATCTATCTATCTATCTATCTCAGTCTCTTCATCATCTTTCTTTCTATCTATCTATCTATCTATCTATCTCAGTCTCTTCATTATCTATCTATCTATCTATATATATATATATATATATATATATATATATATATATATATATATATCTCAGTCTCTTCATTATCTTTCTATCAATCTATCTATCTCAGTCTCTTCATTATCTATCTATCTATCTATCTATCTATCTATCTATCTATCTCAGTCTCTTCATTATCTATCTATCTATCTCAGTCTCTTCATTATCTATCTATCTATCTATCTCAGTTTCTTCATTATCTATCTATCTATCTATCTATCTATCTATCTCAGTCTCTTCATTATCTATCTATCGCATACGCGTATATATATATGTGTGTGTATATGTATGTATATCTTTCAAAGTCTCTTCATTATCTATCACACACACGTATATACATATATATGTATGTGTTTGTGTATGTATGTATATCTTTGTCAGTTTCATCATTATCTATATATCAATCTCAATCTTTCCATCACTTTATCTTCACACACACGATATCTCTCTCTCTCTCTCTCTCTATATATATATATATATATATGCGTGTGTACATATCTATCTATCTATCTATCTATCTATCTATCTATCTATATATATATATATATATATATATATATATATATATATATATATAAAGATGTTTTATGTTTATACATTCTTTTTATAGATACAAATATTTACGTAAATGGTCCGGCCTTCGTCTGGTGGTTGGAATGTCAAACTGAACGATTCATTTTGCTCACGGCAGTAGACTTTTCTAGTTCCACGTGCCATACCTAATGGATGTCAGTCATCTCCTGTTAATTCCCCTCTCCAAGTTCTCCACCGCCTTAACCAGGTATTGAACTCACACTCTTTGTGTCCTGTTACTGCATCTAACTAACGCCTTTATCCACTGTGCCATGTGTCCTTGAGGACACACACATACACATATATATATATGCATATATATATTCGATGTTCACTTTTATATTTACATACGCTCTATCTCTGATACTGAGTACTTTATCCCATAAATATAACATACATTAAACTATATTTCTTCATATATATATATATATATATACATACATATATAGCATACAATAGCATACATTTAAGTATATATATATATATATATATATATATATATATATGTAGCATACATTAAACTATATTTCTTCATATATATACACAAGATATTATAATATATATATATATGTGTGTGTGTGTGTGTGTGTGTGTGTGATTAAATAAATTACAGTCATTGTGTCTGCTTATTTTTGGATAATCCTTTCATACTCACGGATATTTTTCGGTGTATTACATTCAAATGATGCAAAAAATGCGCTATGACTGTGAAAATCGTTTTATTTTGTAGTTTCGATCACTTTCTGAGATCATCTTCAGGAATGCAAGTAGTAAGTAAGACAAAACATAGATTTTCACAGTTATAGTGCATTCCTTTCATCATTTGATTGTAATAAACGGAAATAAATATCTGTGAATCTGAATGGATTATGCTAAAAATAAGCAGATATAATGCCTGTAATTTATTTAATCAGACATGCATAAAAGAGAATTTGCTGCCTAAAGATGCAAGGATATACGAGACAGGTACAACTCATGGTCGTTCACTGCAGCAGGGTAATGAATTCACGTGCTGTTGGAGAGAAAGATACCCGATCCCAAGACGAGAGAATGGGATTACCTAATTGCAACAATTGTGTCACTTTAAATTCTTCCCGATACAGATTGAGTTAAACAAATATATTAAAAGAAACAGTAATACTTCTCTCTCAAAAAAGGCAGTACCTGCTCTTATTCATAGCTGGGAGAGTCCATACGTGTGTGGGTGAATTACCAGATAGCTAACTAGATAGATCGATAGATATGAACAGACTAAGAAAGATAAATAGATAGATATGAACAGATTAAGATAGATAAATAGATAGATAGAAAGTGACTAATATATATATATATATATATATATATATATATATATATATATATATATAAAAGTGAACATGGAAGTCAACACTTAGAGGCGACAGCCTGTTTCATGCTATATGCAATCGTCAGGCCACATATGCATTGGGTTTGGCTTTAATAGCATATGTGGCCTGACGATTGAATAAGATTGAATAAGAGCAGTACCTGCTCTTATTCATAGCTGGGAGAGTCCATACGTGTGTGGGTAAATTACCAGATAGCTAAGTAGATAGATCGATAGATATGAACAGACTAAGAAAGATAGATAAATAGTTAGATATGAACAGATTAAGAAACATAGAGAGATAAATAGATAGATATGAACAGATTAAGATAGAGAAATAGATAGATAGAAAGTGACTAATATATATATATATATATATATATATATATATATATATATATATATATATATATATATATATATATATATATATATATATATATGCGGTCCACAGATTATAATCTCTTGTGTTTTTACCTTTACTTTCCCTTTTTAGATTTTCTTCATTTTTAACCAAGCATGGACACTTAATGAGATTATATAAATATATATATATATATATATAATGTTTTTCCAGACTATAGGTATTATCTGTGTGCGTACCGGCTTGGCTGTCTCCGCCTACTTGTTCAATCACGGACCATTAAGTCGATATGTAACCATGTCTCCCCGAGTCTAGTGTCCCTAACCACGCACGACTTAGTTCACAGTATCACCTCACACCTTTCTTTTACATTCGCCGAACCCAGCCACCTGAATCCCCTTGTTCAAATACGAACGACTCTCATCACAGAACACGTTCTATAACAACTAATAATTAAGACTAAGTCTCCTCTACAGTAGCCTAGCATACATTTATTCTGGGTGGCCCGACCTCCTTAAGTCTCTGTCTTATTCATATAATAAAAATTAATATATATATATATATATATATATATATATATATACCGGGATTTACTAAAAACAAATTAATTTCCATGCCTGAGGATGGCAGTAAGTACAGCTGAAAGTACTAGCAAAATAAAAAATGTCCTTAAAAAACTTGAAGTTATTAAAAACAAGGATCCTATCATTCATTGAGAGGTTCGTGGCTTAATGTAACTTTAAGAAAATTGTTTGCGAAGATGTTTTTCGCCATTTATATCATTAACTTTACTAATCTACTTTTTGTATGAATGATTCATGTAATATATATATATATATATATATATATATATATATATATATATATAATAGCTGGTCTGTCGCATTTAAGGATACCCGTCTACTAGATCGGCTAGCCAATCCCTCTTGCGGACTCTCGTTTGGGCATATTTGTGTTTGCTCAACACCCACAGAGTCCACCGGTGGTTTAAACTCCTACTATACTAAACAAAGCTGAGTTTCTAGGAGAGAGCGTGTTATCTAGCCTGATCAACAAGATCAGAATGCTCAAGCCCTCGGCCACGATGACTTGTGTCTTCGTGCTAGAACAGTGATTGTCGGCCCACAAGAGTTCGGTCTAGCCAATTTCACTGACAAGGCTTGGGTTACCAACCGTTATATGGTTTTCAGGCACTATCCAAAGGTACCGCAATATGGAATCCACCCCGATCCAGTTCAATAACATCAGGAAGTCTCCTTCCTGAAAAACTGACCATGGTGAGATTCGAACTCGAGGCTCTTACTGATCATACACACACACACACACACACACACACACACACACACACACATATATATATATATATATATATATATATATATATATATATATATATATATATATAAGGTTCAAATACTAATATTCCATGGTAATAATTTATTACATTGAAATCGGAATCACGATCCAATTCAACAGACCTAAAAACAAATCGGAAAATACAACTCCGAGTATAAAAAAAAAAAAATTCGCTTGAAGATGGAACAGACCTTAGTACTTTAATTTAATTCAAATAATTATATTGAAATGTTCGGCTCTTGTTTTGAAACATGAGAACTCTTATGTAGCGATGGAATCATATTTTGAAATAAATAATTATATTTTGGCTCTACTTTTGTATCGAGCACTGTTTTTAAAAATAATAACAAAAATACTTTGGATTATTTAACTAACGATTTTTTTCCTATTTTCTCCATATTTTCGCACACACGCACACACACACATACACACACACATGTATATATATATATATATATATATATATATATATATATAGCGAGACTTTTTGCAAGCCGAATTGAGTCACTGTCTGCCACTGGGCGTGTTTCCAAAAATAAATACGTTAAAAATCCACCTTCATCCCGACCGTGCGCCGACAGCTTAGTGGTAGAATATCCGCCTGATATCAATTCAGTCGGGTTTAGATCCTAGCGAGAGGCAACCGGATGTCTAGCCGCACCGATGAGCTGTGATACAGCGAAACAGTCTGGATGACATTATATATATATATATATATATATATATATATATATATATATATCGCGTTTACAAGCACTTGTCCACTTTGTCCCACCATCTCCATATATATATATATATATATATATATATATATATATATATATATATACTTATATATATATATATATATATATATATATATATATATATAAGTATATATATATATATATATATATATATATATATATATATATATATATATATATATATGGAGATGGTGAGACAAAGTGGCCAAATGCTTGTGAACGACGCGATTCGCCGACTTCAGGTCGAAATGAAAGACAAAACTCTATGCAAGGAAAATTTTTGGGAGTTTTGAAGACAAGAGTGTAATAAATGAAACTAACAGATCCGATTTTAAATCGGTCACTGGAACCAGAATACCCTTACGGCGACATTGCGCTGAAACTCCGGTTCCCCTACGATAATTGAAGTTAAGCAGCTTTATGTTTGTTCAGTACCACTTGAGATTATCAGGTGCTGCAAGCTTCGGTGCCCGGGTGGTGTAATGGAGAATGGGTTTAGAATTGAAAAATCAGGGAACCGAGTTCTAATTCCGATTGAATTCGTTATACTCCCGTATGAGTAAATACCGTTGGGAAAGGCATGAATCAACATCTACTGTGCACCCAACTATGGTTATATTAGTAAAACTTGAATTACTAAATCATTATTTATATAAAAAAAAGTTCTTGCTGTTTAATAATAATGTCTGGCTTTAAATAAACTGCAAACGACTTAAAAGCCTTACAAAACGAATCAATCAAAGAAGTCAGTATTATATATATATATATATATATATATATATATATATATATATATATATATATATATATATATATATATATATATATATATATATATATATATATATATATATATATATATATATATATATATATATATATATATATATATATATATGGCACAGTGGTTGGTTAGATCCAGTGTCAGGACCCAAAGAGCGTGAGTTCAATACCTGGTTAAGGCGGTGGAGAACTTGGAGAGGGGAATTAACAGGAGATAACTGATAACTGACATCCATCAAACATGGCACATGGAACTAGAACAGTCTACCCAAGTGAGCAAAATAAAGGGTTCAGTTCGAAATTCCAACCACCTGAAGAAGGCCGGAGCGTACAACGGCCGAAACGTTGTGATAAATATGGCGACAATAGTCCGAATATTATATATATATATATATATATTTTCTATGTGTATGTGTGCCCGTGCGTGTGCATGCATGTGTTTGCATCACTTTAAACATTATTTTTAACGGATACGCTTATCTGATTAGATGTCCCATTTATTTACTGAGCAGCAGATATTTTTATTTAGCAGTATATATATATATATATATATATATATATATATATATATATATATATATATATTCTTAAATATATAAATATTGCGCTTGTCAACATGATCTGAACCTGCTTCCCCCAGTGACAAAACCTTTCGGATTAACAAAAAGTCTAATATAACAAATTATCATATATATATATATATATATATATATATATATATATATATATATATATATATATATATATATATATTGTGTGTATTTAAGCAGCATTTTTTCATTAATACATGTTTCATTAAATAATATAGGCAAGTTTTGTCTATTTATTTTAAGCAAATTCCTTTTATATCGTCTGATAAGCTTAATAACATTATTATTGAAAGAAGAAAGAAAATCACCATATTGATACATGTTTTTTAATCCTATCTAAGCTTTTGGCTTATACAAGCCATCATCAGAGATGACAAATACTTTACAATAAATTAATACACGGACATAGCATCAATGAGAGTCTGTTTTGTTTGCATGGGAATTTTCCAAACAACGACAAACTCGTGCATACATGCCCCTGGAAATGAAAATCTATACATGTTGATATTGCATTCCTACACCTTGGTGGTGTAGTTTCTACGACCATATTTGCAAAATCTAGACCCAAACTAATAGTGTAACTATGAGAGAACCTCTCGCCCTGTGTTTCTCTAACATGTAGAAAACACGATATTGAAACAAGTTAATAAACCCAAAATATATGTCCGCTATATAGACGATATATTTTTAGCGAGGGCAAATACGAAATTGATAATTTTACAACATTATCGAAAAATATCTGTCCCTCACTTTAACTATGAACTTAGTAAAAAAAAAAATAAACTCGCATCTTTAGACGTTCTCATTGAATTCAGTAATAACATATTCAACACTTCCTTATACAAAAACCCAAAAGTAGAAACTCTTGAAACTTAGCTATATTATAGTAGTTGTAAAAGATTTCCTAAAGAGAGCACTCGAGAATTCATCCTCACGTCCCTTGTCCTTAAAGAACTCAATAATGTAAAACAAACGCTAGTTAACAATGGTTTTCCTAACTACCTCACCGACCACCAGATTAGACTATTTCTTTCTAGCGTAACTAATAACGATACTGAACATACATATAAAAACAATAACATTAATATCTACGTCATGGGTATGACGATAAACTACATCCGCGTCCTGTGTAAGACGATACGTCCAACAGCAAGGACTTTGATCAGGATGTTTTGAGGAGCGTGGAACCACCTCTTAATTGCTGGTGTTCTCAGGTCCACCCTTACACGGTGTGGTAGCACCTGTTAGGGTCCCAGCTATGAGCAAATAGTTAACATCCAAACTTGTGTAAAAATAGGTTTTAGTACCAGACATACTTCATAATAAAATAAATATTACCAGCAATAATTTTTGAAGGAAAAATTATTATCAGCAATGATTAAAATTTACAGTGAAACATCTACTGTTAGAATTTGTAGATTTTGATCTAGTGCGAACAAAATATTACCAAGTTAGTAAGTTAAAAAAAACTTTTTACGAAAATAAAACCATCTAAGATTGTAAATTTCCTAAAAGAAGTTGGATTGTACTCAGAAATATGAGTAATTGAAAAATGGTTCAAATATATATGTATACATACATACCTCTTTGTTTACCAAACTATCGCTATGAATCTATTTAAAAAAAATGTTGGCATTAAATGACCCACTGAGGTTTTGATATGCCATAAAACAAAACAACCAAACAGCCAACTTTAATATCTACAAAAGCCAAATACATGTCAACTGTAAAAAAGACGAAATTTCTTTTGGAAATATCATAAAGAAATACTCGACCTCACTCATACCGGAACAAGAAAATTAAATTATCTATTAAAAAAAAAATTAAAACAAGTGATTCAGCTAACATTATCCTCAAAAAATAACAACACAACTGCAAAATCAAAACTACAAAGGACCAACATTATTTACGAGTTAAAATGCCGGTTAAGGAACTGTGACCCTTATCAAACCAAATTCATATATATTGTTCATAATACTACATGCCTATCTCGACGACTCACGTTACACCTACCCGATCATAGCTCGGTTAGGACTCATTTAAACACAAATGAAAACCTACCAAACTCTATCCGAATCATACTCGTAGGAAATACAAATATAATAGCCTCTTCTATACGTAAAAGAAAGATTAAAAGGAAGGGAAGAGATAAAAAAAAAAGGAAAAGCCAACATTCAATAACATTAACTACAAACACGGTACGTTCTGGGTATGGCGATAAACTACATCCGCGTCCTAGATATGACGATAAACTACGTCCAACAGCAAGGAAGGCCTCAGATAGTGTTTTCAGAAGAATAATGTTGCCAGCTATACGTTTTTTGAAAAAAAAATGTTGCCAGCTATACGTTTTTTTTTAGAAACAATAATGTTGCCAGCCATACGTTTTTTGTTTTTTTTTAAATAATGTTGCCAGCTATACGTTTTTTTGGAAACAATAATTTTTCCAGGACAAAATAGGCATTTAAAATTCATGTAAACTGGATTTGGCATTAAATGGCCTACAGTGGTTGATATGCCATAAAACCCAAACAAACAAACAAACAAACAAACACGGCAGTCTAGTCTTGTAATAAAATAATGTCTTTTTCTGTAATGTTCAGTGCCTTGGCCAGGCCAGTCTTAAAATACGATATGTTCTTCAGATTATGATTATGTCTCTTCCTTAGACAGAAAATCTTTATAATATGGCGATGTCTTTATTTGATGCACAAAACAGCGATTGAAATTATTAAACCCACACATTTAAGGATTTCCAGCATACTGCAATATTTCAATTTAATTACTCTTTTTAATAAATGATACCATATAAGGGATAAATAATAGATTAGTCTGAATTCTGTTTATGTTTTAGAAGGACTAATAGGAATTGAAAACTGAGGAAATGCCGACGTGGAGGAAACTGTTGGAAACCACGATGGTCCAACTACTTAAATAAGAATATTAAAAATATAAATATTTATGTATGCATGTTGCGTTCAGATTAGTATTAATACGCTTGGTAAATTGTGACTCCATTGATTCTTCTTGCAGGGTCGACTGCTTTTATGGTCGCATCAACGTAAAGAAATATAGTCCAGTGAAGTTTTAAAGGACAAAACACTTCCCAGAAAGATATTTTCGGGTTTGACACACACATATATATATATATATATATATATATATATATATATATATATATATATATATATATGAAAATTTAACCAGTAGAGAAGGCAATATTTATGAATAAATCGTCAGTCCACAACTCATATATATATATATATATATATATATATATATATATATGAGTAAAAATAACAATAGGCAAACTAGTAACTGTTGACGCGTTTCGTCCAATTTGATAAAGTCTACATTGGACGAAACAATTACTAGTTTTCCTATTGTCATTTATATATATATATATATATATATATATATATATATATATATATATATATATATATATATATATGAGTCGTGGCGTGAAGATTGCGTCTTGCATGAAACCGACTGTCTACTCTAAGTGTTGACTTCAATGTTATATATATATATATATATATATATATATATATATTTCGATATATATATATATATATATATATATATATATATATATATATATATATATATATATATATATATATATATATATGATCGACTCTCCCGTTCAGATTCGACGTATGAGGGTCAAGCAGATCAGTTTCCAGGAAACCGACAGCCCGACACCGGCACATGAGATTTGATTATAGTGGTGAAGGCCTCGTGCAGGACCATCCACACTTTTTGGAGGGACGAATACAGAGACCTGGTGCACCGAATGCCACAAGGTCCCCAAACGACCCTCCGCAGGTTTTGAATTCAGAGTTCTCCTCCTATACCAGTTGCCATCAAAGGCTATAGAACCCAGTCTGTGCTGCTATTTTACCCATAACTGGAGGGAGAAGAAGAAGATTCATACCTTTCACAAGGGTATATATATATATATATATATATATATATATATATATATATATATATATATATTTCTTTATTTAAGCATTCAGCACCAAGCAAGCCGGGAAGCCGCTGGCACGATTGACGTTACATTTGAATAGTTGGATTTTATAACTCTCAGGGAAACAAAAAATGGTGGGACAGTTCTACAGGCGAGAAGTTCGAGACATGAAGCTATTGGAGTAGAAGAGACGACTACATTTAACAGTTTCGACAGTGAAAGGGTGAGCGTAAGATGCCAGCCTAGTTGAGCGGTTAAATTCATGAAGTCTGGGAACCAGCGAAAGCAGCTCATCGGAGCAGTTACCGTAAAAGTATTTGGATTAAAAGACAAAGGGAGGCAACGGTACGTCTGTGAGAGATGCCAGATCAAGGCCAGTTACATTGCATATCCGTCTTTGGATTTTATCAAGGACCATGAGACAATTAGAAGGGTTGCAGACTATATATGTTGACAATGGTTGATTTCTAGATTTGAAGGATTGACTCCGGCGAAAAAAAAATTCCTGGCGCGGCACAGGGCGCGGACTTTCCTTGCGGTGGACGAAGCTATTGACTAAATGTATTCAATCCATCTCAGGTCAGCAGACAATGTGAGACCGAGCAGCCGCAGAGAGGTGCTTTCGTGGAGTTGAGCGTCAGACATTCTAATGGAAGGCAGGGATGTTCTCTCTGGTGGGTAATAGAGAGCTGTTTTGTTTTTGAGGCAGTAAAGTTGACCAGCCAATTCCTGCCCCAATTCACAATCGATTGGACGTCCTTTTCACACAAACGGCAAGGTAAGTTTTGTCGGCGACATAAGATTTGTTTTTGAGGCAGGAGTAAATAGTAGTGTCGTCCGCATAGATACTTACTTGGGAACCTATGACATCAGGAAGATCGTTAATGAAGATAAGAAACAGATTAGGGCTTAGGATAGAGCCTTGGGGAACACCTGGGTTCGTAGGATATGTATATAAATATAAAATTCTCTCTCTTTCTATATATATATATATATATATATATATATATATATATATATATATATATTAAAGAAAAACAGACCACTTTAAAGTTCCATTATAATAATTTATTTCACGAGAGCCCTTTCAAGGGACACCGCATCATCAGATAGCACTTATAAAAAATGAAAAGAAAAATGAAATGAAAATTGATGGGTCATGAAAGTTTTTGTAATTTAACAGAGAGTGTAATAAGGGGTGGTTAGAGAGACATGGTAGAGTTTAAGGAGAGTTTAATTTAATATATATATATATATATATATGTGAATGAAAAACCTGCTCAGGCCTGCGCCCTGGAGAGGACTTTTCAGCGTCCCCGCCTCCCGCACTTGCGAAACACGGGAATCAACAATCTATTGATGGAATGATGCTGAAGGTACTTGTCTACGGGGAACTGGCCACCTGCAAGAGGCCACGAGGGCAACCTAGTCTTCGCTTCAAGGATATCGGCAAAAAGAAACACGAGGGTAATGGACATGTCCATCTATTGGTGGGATGAAGTCGTCAGCGATCGCTCACACCGGAGACACGATTCAAATCGAAGGCTAGAGCAAGGAGAGAGGAAACGGAGGCAAGAAACCAGCATGACAACATCGGGGACGAACGTTTTCTCCTGCATTTCTTGCAATCGAGAGTGACACTCCCGTGTGGGCCGATACAACCATAATACACGCTGCGCCACCATCGGCAACTGAGAAAAAAAAACTCTTTCAGCACAGATCGTCGTGTATATATATATATATATATATATATATATATATATATATATATATATATATATATATATATATGACGATGTATATATATATATATATATATATATATATATATATATAGAGAGAGAGAGAGAGAGAGATAGATAGATAGATAGATAGATAATAAGAGGTTGGTGCTAAAATAATGTCGTTTTCTCACATATTTGCACCAACCTAATAGATAGATAGATAGATAGATGAGAAAAAATGAATAACCAAAGATAGAATTTATTTTTGATGAGAAAATAGATCCAATAGACTGAAAATGATCATAGATGGATAGATACATTCATACATACATACATGCATACATATAAAGATAGATAGAAAGTAAAAGAACAATCTGTGATAGATATTATTTTTTACAAGAAAATAGATCCAATCAAAACCCACAAAGATAGATAGATAGATAGATAGATAGATAGATAGATAGATAGATAGATAGAAAGAAAATGATTAACCATAAAGATATGAACAGGCTCATATATATATATATATATATATATATATATATATATATATATATATACATGTGTGTGTACGTGTGTATATATATATATATATATATATATATATATACATATATATATATAGATACATAGATAGATAGATAGAGAGAGAGAGAGATAGATAGACAGATAATGTACAGACTGAGATAGAGCTAGAGAGAGAGAGAGAGAGAAAGAGAGACATAATGAACAGAATGAGTTAGCAAAATAAATAGAGATATAGATAGAAATTTACAGACTGAGATAGACAGATACATAGAGAGAGAGAAAGTGAGAGAGAAATACTTAATGAACAGAATGAGTTAGCAAGATAGATAGATAGATAGATAGAGAAAGATATACACGCACGCATATAGTGTGTGTGATAGATAGATAGATAGATAGATAGATAGATAAATAGATAATGAACAGACTGAGATAGATAGAAAGAGAGAAATACATAATGGAACAGAATGAGCTAGCAAGATAGATAGATCGATAGATAGATAATGAACAGACTGAGATAGAGAGATAGATAGAGAGATAGATAGATATATATATAGAGAGAGAGAGAAATACATAATGAACAGAATGAGTTAGCAAGATAGATAGATAGATAGATAGATAGATAGATAGATATAGGCAAAGAAATATCTGCAATAATCTTACGTGAGATCGTCCCTCCCCTGCAATTAGTAGAATTAATAATGTATTAAGCGTTTGCAGTTTGCATTAATCATTGAAATATTTCTTCGCATGCTTCCCCGGAACCGGAAAACTTAACTGTACCAGACAAAAAGACAATCATTTTTATCATGTCTATCTTGACCCCAATTAAAATACACGAAGGAAACTTTTATTTTTAATATATTTCTTTCGGTGCCAATGTACATAAATAAATATCTATCTTTTAGCACAGAGATTATTATAAAATTATAGTGGACTAAGACGACATTTGTTAATATTTTTATTCAAATATACATACATATATATATATATATATATATATATATATATATATATATATATATATATATATATATATATATATATATATATTAATAATAATTAACACATAAAATCAAAACTAACACACACATTCAGATAGTGGAAGCAGGAAGAAATATTGATGATTTGTTTTTTTTAACACTTAGGCATTTTATAAACTAAGTGGAGTAATAGATAACAGCTCGGATTGAGGAATCGGAGAACTGAGTTCGAATTCCAATCGAATACATTATATTTTACTTAAGTTCTAATATCCTTGGTCAAGGTATTAACTCTCTTCTTCTCCCTAAATCAAATCTAGACAAAAACAATGAAAAATTTTGTAGTTGTAAAAAACCTGAAAATTGTCCTCTGATTAATAAATGCCGCAATGCACAATCTCATCCACTGACAGTCCAAATATTGAAAAGAAAAATATAGGATCAAAAAAAAATATGAATATAAATCAAGCTGAAGACTACACCAACGTTCCTTGAATAATATTAAAAATGAAACCAGTCATCGGTATTTAAATATTTTTGGCATTTAAAAGAAACAAATAGTAAACAGTAATATGGAAAATAATAAATAGAACAAGAACTTGTAGAACCTGGGATGACCAATGCCCTTTATGCCTACATGAAAAACTAGACATTATCAAGTTTCTAAATAACGTAAATTTATTAAATCAAAGAAATGAAATAAAGTTTTTTGCAGACACCACCAAATATTCGCCTTAAATAATTAGCATTTTATAAATGGATGAAAAAATAATAATAATTTCCACAATGCTATTTAAAAATTACAAAATACATATAAAATCTATTAAAAAATTCAATTAAATCAATAGGTTTAAAAATACAACCCAGTCATAATCTTTAAGAAAATATCAACACAAGAACAAATAAATAAACACCAAAAAGGACCGTAAATACAACATGAAACAGTTAGAGTTTTAGTAGATAATAATAAAAAAAACAGCAGAGCCGGATGAAATTACACATTGTAGCCAGATAAAAAACAACCCAAACTTACACGACTTCAAAAACTTGACAAATAACAAGCACCCCTATTTTTATCAAAGCAGAGACTCCTTGATAATGAAAAGCTAGCCTCATATTACACCTCCATTTCAAAACTATAAATGAGTAAAATATTTCGCTGCTAAGTTATTCCAAACATCGCTTGAGGATGAAACAGTCATCCAGCAGTTACGTTGAAATTAAACATGAATACGGAGGACCAGTTTCATATATATATATATATATATATATATATATATATATATATATATATATATATATATATATATATATATATATATTGAGGAGGTATAGTGGAGTAATGGCTAGTAATGAGGAATCGGAGAGCTGAGTTCGAATTCCAGTCGAATCTATTACATTCATTTACGGGCTAATACGCTTGGGAAAAGTGTGAATCCTCTTCTTCTCCCTCCAGCTATGGATCAATAGCAGGACAGACTGGGTCCTATAGCCTTGGAAGGACAACTCTGAATGCGGAGTGTCGTTTGGAGACCTTGAGGAATCGGAGAGAGTGTCTGTTTGCGCGTGTGTGTGTACACATGTGTGCACGTGTGGACGGCTATGTATATATGCACCATGGATATGGAATATCTACATCGCGTATGCATGTATGTATATATGCATATGTGTATATATGTATATCGGTAGATGGGGCTCTTTTTCTAAGAAAAAGAAAACTCAGATGAAATACTGGCGTAGATAGGACTCTTCAGTGATTTTTGTCAACGCATCTAAGAGAAGGAAACTCAGTTGGCAAACCAGCGACTGAAACGATTACTGGTCATCTCGCTTTTGCTTGTCAACAGGTCATAATCGTGGAGGCGTCCAGAGTGACAAGCGTGTTGTACAAGCGTTTGTCACTATAATCAAGTGATGTACGGATGCCTCTTTGCGACATCTCTCATTCTGAAAGTCCATAGTTCATTCACGAGAGAGATGCGAGGTAGGGAGCGAACGTAATTAGGCAGCCATCATATGTGGAAATGCGTCGGATCATCATTATCATCATCATCTGTATGTAATCATGTATGCGTGTGTAATCATGTAAGTCTGTGTGTGTAATCATGTATGTATCTATGTGTGTAATCATGTAAGTATGTGTGTGTAATCATGTATGTATATGTGTGTAATCATGTAAGTTTGTGTGTATGTAATCATGTAAGTCTGTGTGTATGTAAGTATGAGTGTGCAATCATGTAAGTCTGTGTGTGTGTAATCATGTAATTCTCTGTGTGTGTAATCATGTATGTGTGTGTAATCATGTATGTGTGTGTGTAATCATGCAAGTCTGTGTGTGTGCAATTATGTAAGTCTCTGTGTGTGTAATCATGTCAGTCTCTGTGTGTGTAATTATATATTTAAGTGAGTGTGTGTCTTAAGCCATTAACAGGAATCGAGCGGCTATTTTCGTAAACAACAGCAGGTTGTCGCCATTACACATACGAAAGCAATTTCTGTATAGCCAATTAGAATCATGTCTTAAACATACATAATTTGAAGAAGGGTTTCTTTTCGTAAATTATTAAAATACTTCCGTTAATTAATATCACGTGAGGTTCGAAGACTGTTCATCAAATATGTTCACATTATTTATTACAATCATACTAATATATTTATTTTTACTTTAAAAAAAAAAATCGGCATCACCCTAAGAAAAGCCACTAAGAGATAAGGGGTTTCAGGGTGTGCCAGAATTAAGAACGCAAACATTAATCATGAGCGGCAAGAGGAAAGAGTAATCAGGAAAACAGCAGATAGAGATTGGCATTGTACTTAAATTCTTGCAGATTAAAGTTGGCTAGAAAGCATAGAGCCGTAAAAGATTTTCACAAGCGAGATATGTGAGAAAAAAAAATGTCAGCATTGAACTCACGTTTACATCTCGCCAGCTCAACTGTAAATTGATGAGATCTCGACGTCAGTCGAGTACTGCGCTGAAATTCAAAAAGTCTACGTACCAATGCGAAAAGATCATCCGAATAATTACGATGAAAGTATTTATAGAAAAGGCACAGAGAGGTAACCTTACGGAGGTGGGTAAGTGATTGAAGACGAGATGCCAGATCAAGACCAATAATATTGCTGATTGTTCTTTGGATTCTATCAAGGATCTCAAGGCAAATAGCAAAGGGCATCAGATCATATGCGGTTGCAATATTCTAAGCATCACTATAACGACATTTCGACCGTTTTGTTCACACTCCTCGGCATTTATTATGTCTGGCTATATTGAATACAACCCTTTATTTAATTCACAGTAATACATTGTTGGATACTCGCTGCTGTATAATGCATAACAGGTCAGAATTAGAAATCCGAGACACGAGTTCCATTTCCAGTCAGGTTCGTTACAATCACTTAGGTGCCAAAGTCTTCTCTGCTCCCAGCTTAGGCTGAATATCAGAACAAAATACGTCCTATGACCTTGGTTGACGACCAGTCTATTGCAGAATGAAAATGTAAATCTTCGGCCTAATCATTCATATCTCGAAAGAGATGATTGCCCAAGGGTGTATTACGTGTGACATTTAACTTTCATTTTTCTTTTTTTAATCATTTCACCCCAAGCAAGACAATAAAGCCACTAGGACGCAAGAGGATACTGAGTGTTAGAGAAATATGTGAAAAAAAAAACTACTTGTAAGGAGAGAGGACAATAAATGTATAAGAATTAAGAAGACAGAAGATAACGATTGACATTACATTTAAATTTTTAATAAATCAAAGTTGACTGGGAAACAGAAAACCGGAAGAGAGTTTCACAAAGAAGTGCGAGAAAAAGAAACTGTTACTATAGAACTTACGCTTTCAACTGCAAACTGATTAAAACTTGCTGCCAATCTACCCTACAGGCAAGCCATAAATCTGCCACTGTGTGGCATACCACTAGATGTTACCACTTGCGGACCACTAGAGGCCCACTGCTGGCCAGCCGGTGGCTGCCACCAGACGACCGCTGGCGTTGACATCGCCGGCCCGCCAGTAAGCCACTAGCGGCTTGCGTGTAGGGTAGCACTGCCCTTATATTCATAGTCTGTATGCCATAGAAGAAAGTGATATATATTTTGAATAATACAAAAATGTGGCACAAGGCCCAAAGTGGGATAGGTGGGATTCTTTCTTACCTTAAACTTAGCTAGCCACGATTACTGACTCAAATATACTCCAGTATTCCTTACAGTAAAACATCACATTCTTATTTACCATTCTTATAACAGTCGCCATAATACCAGAGGTCTCTATAAAGTCCTAATTATTTCCCACATGTACAATCTGTCTGGGCCGAGGAAAAATAAAAATAACAACATTAAAAAATGTAAACCCAATTAATATTTACAAAGGAAAACTCATCAGAACAATTACCATGGACGTATTTATAGAAAAGGCAGAGGGAAGGTACGTCACGGCGGTGGGAAAGTAATTGAAGCTGAGATGCCAGGTCAGGGCCAATAACATAGCAGATTATTCTTTGGATTTTATCAAGTATCTCTAAATACATAGCAGGAGCAACGGACCAGATGTGGCAGTAATATTCAATGAATGGACGAATGGTAGATTAAAGATATGTAAGGTAGATTCTGGCGGTAAAAAAAATTGTCTTGTTTGACCTTTAGGCATTATCAAGGATGATTCAATTGTTCAGCTTAATTGAGTGCGCGCATTATGTGTATGTTTTAGTGTTTTATAGAGATGTTTTTAATTTCCGAATACGGTTAGCACATTGTGGCTTTTACGTTGTTAATATTGTTAAGAGTTGGATATATATATATATATATATATATATATATATATATATATATATATATATATATATATATATATATATATATATATTGTTGTATCTACAATATATGACGAGTGTGGGCTAAAATCTTTTTAGCCAGACCGACTTCCCACTTCTAACATTTTTTGTTTGGGCCACAAACCTTTCATCGTCTCCTCTCTCTCTCTCTCTCTCTCTCTCTCTATATATATATATATATATATATATATATATATATATATATATATATATATATATATATGTGTGTGTGTGTGTGTGTGTGTGTGTGTGTTTGTAGATAGATATATAGATAGATAGATAGATGTGTGGGGAGACGACGAAAGGTTTGTGGCCCAAACAAAAGATGTGTATATTTGTAGATCATTCGTTGCTATTTTATCTATGCATATATATATATATATATATATATATATATATATATATATATATATATATATATATATATATGTGTGTGTGTGTGTGTATGTATTGATGTATTCAGCCATCAATGCAGCTCTCTGTATAAATTCTAACCTAATTCAGTATATACATATATATATATAGATTTTTATTACGTTAAGTGTTATTGCTAATGGATACTAATATCTGAGTAGACGCTCTGTATTTTCGCCTACCGGCCTGAATATTCTACAAACCTTAATAAAGAATATGTTTTTTTTTCTCCTGCAAGCCGGTAGATAAAAATAAATTAATATCGTATTTAATAAATAAACGGAGTGACTACACAAATATGGTTATCCACTAAAAATAACGTTTAACTAATAAAAATCTTTCAGATTATTAAATAAAGAAACAAATCTATCACGTCTTTAGAATTTTTTTTTTTTAATTTTAGGATCTGAAGGTGAGAAGACATGAATGTTTCGAGAGTCTGAAAAAGATTTAAGGTACTATTCAACTGTGCTGAGAACGTCTAAAGATTTGACTTTATAAGGTACAGTTCTCCGTGAACAAGAAGGTTGAAAGCAGATCTGATCTAACGATGATTTCTCCCGCCTGCGTCCAGTGGTGGGGTGAGCACAGGTAGGAATCCTTCTGGAAAACGCATATTTTTCATTAGTAAGATTTCTCGAATATTCAGGCCGGTAGTCAAAAATAAATAAATATACAGTTTAATTAATAAACAGAACGTCCACTCAAATGGTGCTTGAACTATAAAAGAAAATAGAATTGCTTAATTATTACTTTTCGTGGAGAGGCTCCAGCACGATAGCTGGGGACATTAAATTATTTCTTCCTGTGTTTTGCTTTATAGATTTTTTTTTATAATACTTGTATTTGTACTTAGTTTTTGTTAAGAATATTGTAAAGAAAACACTGAAACAAAAGATTAATAAAGAAAAGATACAATCACATGAGGAACATGGATTAATAATACAAGAATAGCGAATACCGTAGTTCAGTGCGACAATGCGTACGACTCAACGCTACGTTTTGCAACTCAAATTGTGACTTCTCTTCCTATAAGCAAACGATCTACTCATAATGAATGGACAAGTCTATGTTCAAAAATTAGTGTAGAGAATGTTAGACGTCTTTCTACTCAAATGTAATTATTAGTTCAAATCCTCGCCTGTGTAGTAAATCAAGAAAAAGTCTCCAGGGAAGTTGTGAGGGACACTTTAATTTTTAAGCGCAGTACTAGATTAGCAGCTAGGTCTCATCATTTTACAGTTGAAATGGCTATATATAACCGTAAGTTATATGCTAACAGTTTATTTTCTCGCATTTCTCGTTTGTGGAACTATCTTCTGGCTTTCCAGACCAGTTTGATCTCTAAAAATTTGAATGCAACGTCTAATCGTTATCTGCTGTCTTCCTAACTCTTGCTATTTTATTGTCCATGCTCCGTAATAATGTTTGTTTCTTATATTCTTTCACACTCAGGAACTCCGTGGGACTTAGTGGCTTCGTGGCCTTGCTTGGAGGGCGGGGGGAGATAATTAAAAATGTTGTATTAGAAGTTATATATACAAAAACACTCGTAAAAAATCAGAAGCAGTAAGACGTGGAAACAACAAAACGAGTATTATTAGGTTGGTGCAAAAATAATGACGTGATAATGTCGTTTTTTGACCTTAAAAATATGTCAAAAAACGATATTATTACGTCATTATTTTTGCACCAACCTAATATTCATTATTTGTTTGTTATATGGTGTTGGGGAAACGAGACAGTGACACTGAGTAAAGTTGTGGGTTTAAGGTCTAATCAAGATCAAATATAGATCGGAATCGGACAATGATAAGTAAAGTATATATATTTTTTATAGATATGTGTAATGAGTGTGCAGATAATTTAGTTAAAAAATATCACGGATTTTTGTTGAGTGCTAAAAGATAAATGTGACTCTCATAGCCTGGAAAAGCAAAAGAAGACAACATTTTCGTTGGCACACTTTTTGACAACTTGTTCGTGTGAACTGCTTGTCTGGTAGTGACAATGTCATGTGTTTGTATGTGTAGAAGAGAAAAGTCGGGGTCCATTCTCATTGGTTTAGCATGATTGAATTATGATAAGTATAATTCTTATAATTATTTTATTATAATTATTTTTTGACACTATAATTAATTTCATTATGAACACGACACCGTGACAGCATAATTACTTTTTCTATTTATATATTTCTTTATAGACACGTCAATTTTAAGTCCATTTGGATTTTCTAGTCTTGATACAGCTACGATGATAAGAGTAATATATGAATAATTTTCTCCTCTTTCACTTCTTCTCCTATTCTTCTTCTACTCTTCCCCCGCTTTCTTCTCCTTCTTCTCCTCCCCCTTCTCCCCTCCTTCTTCTTCTTCTCCTCCTCCTCCTCCTCCTTCTTCTTCCCCCGCTTTCTTCTCCTTCTTTCCCTCTCCCTTCTCCCCCTTCTTCTTCTTCTTCTTCTTCTTCTTCTTCTTCTTCTTCTTCTTCTTCTTCTTCTTCTTCTTCTTCTTCTTCTTCTTCTCTTCCTTCGCCTTCTCTTCTTCCTTCTTCTTCTCCTCCTCCTCCTTCTTCTGTTTCTCCTTCTTCTTCTTCTTCTTCTTGCCTCCCCTTCCTCCTGATTTATCTTCTTCTTCTTCTTCTTCTTCTTCTTCTTCTTCTTCTTCTTCTTCTTCTTCTTCTTCTACGCTTCCATCGCCTTCTCTTTCTCCTCCTACTTCTCTTTCTCCTCCTCCTTCTTCTGTTTCTCCTCCTTCTTCCTCTTCTTCTTCTTGCCTCCCCTTCATCCTCATTTATCTTCTTCTTCTTCTTCTTCTTCTTCTTCTCCTGTTTCTCCTCCTCCTTCTTCTTCTTCTTCTTCTTCTTCTTCTTCTTCTTCTTCTTCTTCTCCATCCTGGGTATGACGATAAACTACATCCAACAGCTAGTCATCTGATCAGGAGGTTTTGAGGAGCGTGAAACCACCTCTTAATTGCTGGTGTTCCCAGATTCGCCCTGACCGGGGTTGGTAGCACCTGTTAGGGTCCCAGCTATGGGCATAAAGTTAACCCCAAAACTGGGGTCAAAACAAAAGTGTAAAAATATTTTTTAATAACAGGAATACATTTTTGTATAAAATTATTACCTGCAATTAATTTTCGAAGAAAAAAAATATTATCAGCAATAATTTTGCAAAAAAAAAAAATATTACCAGCAATACATTTTAAGAAAAAAAATATTACTAGCAATAAAAATTTTGTCGGCTTTAAATAACCCATTGAGGTTGATATACCGTAAAACAAATCAAAACCAAATCTTCTTCTGCTTCTTCTAATTACTACCACTACTACTACTACTACTACTAAAATTTTATAATAATAATAATAATTTCAGCAAAAATAATATTTTTCGCTTGTTAAATAATTCAATATAGTTTTAAGAAATAAATATTCAATAGATGTTTTTTATGTTTAGGTAGATAATTTTGTAAAAAAAAATTTCCGCTTCTTTCGACGAAGAAAGAAATAAGACAGTAACTAACATCTCCGCGCATAAAATCATCTAAAAAAGTAAAACTATAGAATTAGAGCAGTATAATTGTAGAATTATATATATATATATATATATATATATATATATATATATAGCGAGAAAGAGAGAATTCTTCTTCAGGCGATTGGAATTTCGAACAGAACCCTTTATTTCGTCGAGCGGCGTAGAGTGTTCTATTTCCACTTGCCTTGCCGCTTCCGGATGTCTCAATTATTTCCCTTTAACTCAATTCTCCAAATGATCTGAAGAAGTGAAAAATGTAAAAGGGCCGAAACGTTGTGAATATTGCAATGAAGATAAGGATAACAGTTTGAATAATATAAATAACGGCCAAAAATTCGTAAATATGACAAAAAGGATTAAGACAACATTCCTAACAATATAAATAGTGTAAATAATTATGAATTCTAGAATTACTGAATTCTAGAAGTAGATTAAATAATAATGAATTATAGAATTATAATTATAGAAATAGTAAATTTATAGCTTCTAGAAAAATAATTTAAAAAGTATACGAATTATATAATTGTATATAATTTTGTTATAAAAATAATATATATATATATATATATATATATATACACTATTTTTAAACGTTTCACCCCAAGCCAGGCGGGAAGCCACAAGCACCCAACGGTTTACAGAGAGGTGGAGCGAGAGCAAAGAGGAATGATAGAGGAAAGGATGATGAGGATAGGAGATAGATCAGAGTATCTGGAGACGTCGATTGACATTACATTTGAATAGTTGGGGATTATAGCTAACCGGGGAAACAAGGAAAGGGGAGGGAGTTCCACAGGCGATAGGTGCGAGACATGGAGCTATTAGAGTAGAAGAGACGGCTACATTTAACAGTTTCGATAGTGAAAGGGTGACAGCGAGGTGCCAGCCTCGTAGGACGCTTAAATTCATGAGGTCTGGGGACCAGCGAAAGCAGCTCATCGGAGCAGTTACCATGAAAATATTTGTAAAAAAAAAAGACAGAGGGAGGTGACGGCACGTCTGTGAGACAGCGACTGCAGACTAGATGCCAGATCAGGGCCAATTACATTGCATATCCATCTCTGGATTTTATCAAGGGCCTTGAGACAACAGAAGGGGCTCCAGACCATATATAGCAGCAATACTCCATGCAAGGGCGAATGTTTGATTTGTAGATTTGAAGGATCGACTCCTGCAAGAATAATTTCCTGGACCGGCGCAAGGAGCTAACTTTCCTTGCGGTGGACGAAGTTATTGACTCAATGTATTTATCCCATCTCACGTCAGCAGACAATGTGAGACCGAACAGTCGCAAAGAGGTGCTCTCGTGGAGTTGAACGTCAGACATTCTAATCGGAGGCAGGGATGGTTCCCTGTAGTGAGTAATAGAGAGCAGTTTTGTCAAGATGAACAGCGAGGGCTCCAGACCATATATAGCAGCAATACTCAGGTCAGCAAACAATATGAGGCTGACTATAATGTCGACCAAATCAAGACATTGAGAATAACTCCCATTGCAAACGCGGGAACACTAAATTCAGCAAAATCCAGCGTCCATTTAGTGACGCTTGGGTACTCAAATCGCTATGATATTTGGGTAACACATGATCTTGATTTGATCGTCATCTTTAGTGGGGCGGGGGTCTGCCTGAGCGCTCTTCATCAGTAAGGCTACAATCACCAACTCTAGACTTAGCGAACTACTTCCGTACATTTCACCGTACACACAACATATCTTTTTTGTTGCTTGCGAGGCAATTTTGCCTTTATGGCAAAAAATCTCAAGTGTCTAAAATGCTCCTTATAATCTTCCATTTTCATAGGGGTGCAAAATTGACACGAATTAATTTTCAACTTTCTTTCTCAGGAGATAGTTTGAAGTGTACTCTAATTGGAAATGTAAACACATATCTGTTGATAAGTTTGATGTGTTCTAATGTGTTGCAACATGAACGACTAAAAATTGTCATGAAGTTTCTGGACATGGGCTCCCCCAGTAACAACGAGCACGTCTCATACGCTGCTAATATATTTTTTGGCGGGGGTGTGGAAGTAAATACCATTAAGATAAAGACTATGTTGTTTTGGTCGACTCATGCAAGCTGGGGACACACAGACAAAATTTAGCCTTACGCGATGTTTGTTATCATTTTTATTTCATTCATTGTTTGATATTGTTAATTTTGTGTTTACTACTGTTACTACCCCGTCTCAAATCAAACAAATAAAAAGAAAACTAAAACATGTTATTTTGCCAAAATTATTACGATGCTACCAACAAAGATTCTAATATCCCATTGCAAAGGCTCTTTTCTTCCCGAAAAATAAACATATCCCTGTTTTTTTTCCCCATGGTTACGATGTAATTCTGCCAAAAGTTATTTTTACAGTTAGAGATTAAGAAGCGGATCTGGGGAGAAAAAAATTAATGAACGCTATACAACAAACAGAATGAAACTGTAGGCTTCTACCCTCACCCATCCCCCAACATTACCACCACTAAATAAATAAATAAATATATTACGAACAAACGAAACAGAAATAAATAGACGAGGCGCGAATTCGTGGACCACCACCACAAAAACTTCACCGTCCGAATTTTCCTCCAGCTCATGAAAACAAATATGGCGGAATACCAAGAAAACATAAGACGTCCGGAGAAAAACAATATGGCCGACTAACAAATAGTTTTCAACACTAAGACAAACTGCTTCAGGCAGGCTTTTGGGGGCTACTCATTATTTTCGCGTGTAGTTATATCGTTTTATCAGCGTTCGAATCCTTATTTCTTCATAATATGAATGTTTTTT
Source organism: Acanthosepion lycidas (assembly GCA_963932145.1). Taxonomy (NCBI): domain Eukaryota; kingdom Metazoa; phylum Mollusca; class Cephalopoda; order Sepiida; family Sepiidae; genus Acanthosepion; species Acanthosepion lycidas. The sequence continues at coordinate 49,506,987 of OZ010611.1, forward strand.
CGTGGTTGTTATTAGTAGCATTGTAAGTATTGAATAGAAAATAGTAGTAATATTTTTACAGAAGCTTTTGTGATGGTGTCAGCTTTGAATGTAATTAAAATAGGGCCAAGATTTGTCTGCTGGATTGAAACTGCTGCGTTAGGATTCTTCAATTATTTACTTCAATTTATCTCTTTCTCTTTCTTCATTCTTTCATTTCTTTTTTTTTCCTTTTGTGTTTTCTTTTTTCTTTCATATTTTGCTTCTTTATTTGTTCAATTTTTGCATTTTATTCGTTGTTTTTTGATATCTTGATTTTTTTTCCCGTGATTTCTTGCATCTTTCTTTCTTCTTGACGTTCATTTTCACATTTTATTCTTTCTTTCGTTCAATCATTTCTAACGTAATTCTTTTTTTATGTCTTTATATTTTTCCTTCTTTCATTTTATGCTTGCGTTCTTATAAATCTTTTCACATCTCTTCTTTCTTTCCCTCATTTTTCACATGCTGTTCGTTCTTCCTTACATCATTCTACTTCTTGTTCTTTTTTTTTATTCATTTTATGTTTGCTTCCTTCATTGATTGTTTTTTATCTTTCATTATATGCCAACTTTTAACCATTGTTATTTTAATATTTGTTTATTTTTCTTTCTTTCTCTCTTTCTTTCTCTCTTTGTTTTAATTTCTTTCTTTCTTTCATTTGCTTACTTTCCTAATACTTTTTCTTTCTGTCTTCTTTCTTTCTCCTTTCTGTCTTTCCTTTTACTTTCTTTCTTTCATTTGCTTACTTTCTTACTACTTTTTCTTTCTTTCGTTTTTCTTTCTTTCTTTTCCTCTTTCTTTCTTTCGTTCTTTCTTTCTTTCTACCTTCTTCCTTTCTTTTTTATTCCGTCCTTACTTCCTTCATTCCTTCCTTCCTTCCTTCCTTCCTTCTTTCTTTCTTTCTTTCTTTCTTTCTTTCTTTCTTTCTTTCTTTCTTTCGTTCTTTCTTTCGTTCTTTCTTTCAATAACATTTAACTGATTTTTCATTGGTATATTTTTTTACTATTTTTCATATAATGTTTGTTTTCTCTTCTTCAAATTTATTCTTTTTTTAATTTTCTCCTTTTCTTCTTTCTTTCTTTCTTTCTTTCTTTCTTTCTTTCTTTCTACATACATACATGGATTCTTTCATTTTTTCTTTCTGTCTACTTACTTTCATACTTTTGGAAAATGTAATTAATAATATTTAATTAAAAAGTACAAATAAAGTGTATCTATAAAAATAACGTATAAACAGAATATATATATATATATATATATATATATATATATATATATATATATATATATATATATATATATATAAATTGTAACCCGGATGTAAGAAAGTTGTCGGGACCGGATAAGAAGTCTCTTATATCTGGGTTTTTCTTATATCCTGGTTTGGTCTATTTTGTTTAGGTAAGTATGGCTCTAATTTGGGACCAGAGAAAATATATCTTATATCCGGGTTTCTCTTATATCCGGGTTACACTATATATATATATATATATATATATATATATATATATATATGTGTGTGTGTGTATAAAAAAGAACATTGACGCCAGCACATACAGGCCTCTATGATCTGACTTCAATATTCACTTTACATATTTACACACGCTCTATCTCTGATACTGAGCACTTTATCCCATAAATATAGCACACCTTAAGAGTATATTTCTCCATATATATATATATATATATATATATATATATATATATATATATATATATATATATGTATTTATTAAAGATATTTTTATGTTTAACGTTCTTTTTATACATCAAAAATGTCTTTAATAAATAAATTGTCGGACTTTGTCCATTTCGTAATATATATGTATGTATGTATGTATATTTAAGGTGTGATATCTTTATGAGTAAAAGTACTCAATATCAGAGATAGTGCATATTTAAGTATAAAAGTGTCTGATAGTGTAAAATAGTAAGACACTATACAGCAATCACTTCAAGGAAAGACTCGAAATACAAGACTCTACTACTATACAAAAGAAACAACACGCTTTAAATATCATTCAGCCCAAGAAAGGGTATTTAAAATGTTTATAAAATATTTATTATTCGTAAAAAAAAGAAAATTTATAATCATTTCATTCATTTTTTTCCAGTGTGGTCTTGCTCTTTGTACCCGTATGAAACGATACGATATTGTTTGAAAACTTGATTAATCTATTCATTGATTTTTTATAAACAGTCTAGAATATTTGTTTGACGGTTGTTAAATGTTTCGAAATGTCATATTAAATATTCTACTGAAAAAAAATCTTAAGTTTAAATATAATTTGATTTATCGTTTATCGCAGTTTAAAATTAGGTTTAAGCCTAGACTCACATATTTAAGTTATACAATGCCACATTGTATCTGAATTAGTAAAAGCAATATTTATAATCTCTCTCTCTTGTCTCTTTCTCTCTCTGTACACGTACACACAGGCGCACGCGCGTGCGCGCGCGCACACACACACACATATATATATATATATATCTGTGTGTATGTGCGTGTGTGTGTGTGTGTGTGCGTGCGTGTGTGCGTGTGTGTGTATTCTCCGTTTCCGACCAACTCTGTTATCCGTTTTCACTTGAGTAAATCTCTTTCAACCCCTCAATATATTCATTCAATACAGCGAATCTTTAAACCGTGTTTATATGGCCACTTGTTTGTCTGGTGGGCTTTATTCCCTGGGGGTCGGGAAAAAGGATCTGCAGAAATCAAAGACAAATCTAAAAAAACGCTAGTTTGCCCACTTAGCAGAAATCAGTTGTAATCGCTGTTTTGTAATATATATATATATATATATATATATATATTTTAGGTTGGTGCAAAAATAATGACGTAATAATGTCGTTTTTTGACGTTAAAAATACGTCAAAAAACGACATTATTAAGTCATTATTTTTGCACCAACATAAATATATATATATATATATATATATATATATATATATATATATATATATTGTGTATTTTGGCAGCAATCCCTCATTTATACATGTTTCATTAATGATGACAGACAACATACTGCGAATAAGCTTTTTATTTATTTTTTTCTCAATAGCTGATTAGTTCAACCATGCATTTTTTTTCTTTTTTTAATCGATATCACGCAGTACAACCACTAGCTCACTGGTAAAGCTTCTTAGTGTGTTTGTACACCGTTACAATTTTTGTACGCTTCCTTGGAGTAACGTCCATTGTAAACAATGGCCGTAGGACAACTAATCGACAGTCGAGACAATAGTGTCTGGGAGTGATAAAAATCTGATGCAATGACGGATCAGGCAATATTTTTCAAGGCCAAACAAATTTTGATCATACACCCCGAAAATAAATTCATATTACTGCACACCACTGCAAATGACCTAATCTGAGAAAAAACAGAAATCGATTACACCCTGTCACTCCAGTGAGTCAAAAATGACATTATAGTGAAAGAAAGGAAACTAAAACTTGTTTCAATTAATTTGCACAGGAGTGTATGATGAACATGTCGCTTCACATGGAAATTGACAAACCCGCTCCCAAATCAGAAGCAGTGATAGTCAAAATGAGCAAGTGAGTATGGGATAAGAGTCAGCTGAACTTTGTAGAATATTGATTAGCTTGCAATTGGTCTGACACACAAGTAGACTGGTGTAGTCACTTCAAGACCTGAGTCATTTAATGGAGAGATATATGGGTGAATAGAGTCCACTCATGAAATGGGTTGGGCAAGGTCCATTCCAGCAAAATGGATTAACCCACCTGCTGCATTAGGTAGTCCCCTATAAATGAGGTAGATTTATCTGGCTTGCCTTTCCAAGGAGATACAAGAATGCAGCCATGTCAGCAGGTAAGTCATTTGACTTCTACAAACTTGTGTACTAAACTAAAGGTATTCCAGACATAGTAATCTCTTTTATGTCATCGAAACCTGGACAACATACATCAATCAGGAAAAACGCCTGGCAAGCTTTCATCTCCGCTATCTTCGAAATATCCTCGGCATCACATAGAGAGGCAAAGTCGCCAACTCTGTTGTGTTAGAGCAAAAAGACTCCCGGGACATGCATGTTCTTTGTGAACATCGTGTTCGATGGCTGGGTTACATATATCCAATGACTGACGGCCGTATAACAAAAGACATCATGGACGGTAAACTGATCATAGGGCGCCGTCCATTCGGCCGCCCTACACTAGGTTTCAAGGATGTTTACCAGAGGGACATGTAACTAATAGTTATCGACTCGTTACCCACCATAACGTGACTGAAAGCAATTTTGACTACTCTGATCAAAGGAGAAGCAATTCATTACGACGAAAACGACTCGAGAGTGCCTTGATCGTAAGGTCATCCATAGTAAATTATTTTCCCAATTCAAGGCGGAACATTTATTGTTCCAGTTTGGGATATCTACTAACAAATGTGAAAGAAAAAGAAAAAGAATCTGAATGAAATCGGTTAGATTAAAAAAAATTAAATTCAAAAATATAAAATTCCCAGCATCTCTCGTTCGTGCGCACGTGTAGTCGCACTAACATTAAAAAATTAGTCCGACAAAATCCCTAAGGACTAAACGCGTCACAAGAAAAGTTTTTCCACTTTGTCATACATTTCCCCAATAATTTACTTGATATATAAAATATATATTGTAGTCTCACATATATATATATATAAAATGTGTGTGTGTGTATATATATATATATCTGAGATGAGGTATTATGTACAGTATTTACATTATGCGGAGTATTGTCCTCATCTTTGTCGCCATATTTATCACAATGTTTCGGCCGTTGTACGCTTCGGCCTTCTTTAGGTGGTTGGAATTCCGAACTGAACCCTTTATTTCGATCACTGGGCTAGATTGTTCTTACCAGTTATCTCCTGTTAATTTTCCCTCTGAAAGTTCTCCACTGCCTTAACCGGGTATTGAACTCACACTCTTTGGATCCTGTCACTGGATCTAACCAACGCCTTCATCCACTGTGCCATGGGACAGGAGATAACTGATAACTGACATATAGTCCGAATACTGTATATATATATATGTATGTATTGAGCGCTTTCTTTACCGCGCATATATAATAATATATAAATAATATATTTATTATTATTATTTATATATCATTATATATGCGCGGTACTTATTGGAAAGCGCTCAATATCAGTGATAGAGCTAACATATTTTAGTTGGAGTGATGTGAGTTTGTATCCCTGAAAGCTAAACTCACAAATTCACATCAATTCAAATCAGCACACACACACACACACACACACACACACACACACACACACACACACACACACACACACACACACACACACACACACACATATATATATATATATATATATATAGTTCAGTTGATATGAGTATGTGACAGTGGGTTTCACGATCTTTGCGTCAGTTTGTCTGATGATCGCAAAGAGCGTAAAATTCAGAGTCACAAATTCACTTACATTCGGATGATTTTTTGAAAAATACTTTCATGAACGTTTTCCAATGACAGTATTGAGTAAGCTGAAGGACGAATGGAATATTTTTTTTTAATCATACGTTTCATAGAGCCTTACAGCTCCCTCAATATATATATATATATATATATATATATATATATATATATATATATATATATATAGGAACGATGAGAACGAATAGAGTACACTCGCAACATGTCTACATTTATTGTAACCATTTTTATCAGACTTTAAGTTAATGTCTGGCTGCTGTTAAATGAAAAATCTTGGGCATGACTCATTTCTAAGATTATAAATTCTTTTGGGTTTTTTTCTTTTTTCCTTAGCTTAAATTTAACCTCGGTCATATTTGATTGGTTGATCACGGTGAAGCTCTCATGCCTTATCTTACATTTAAAAAAAAATCAGTATGTATTATGTTTATGAAACCAATTTAATCGTTCACTCACCAGTAATTTACAATCGCCCGAGGAGACGCATCGTTATGCATTGAAACATGACTGAAAATGTGTAGCGATTCTTACATGTTTTTGTTGTGATATCCTAAAATAAATACCTATGTATATCTAATTATAGCCATCTATCTATCGATGTATCTATCTATATGTGCATAAATTCGTGTGTATGTATGTATGGGACCGTGGTTAAAACGTTCGCTTTCTGACCATGGGACTCGGTTCGAATCTCACCATGGACGATTTGTCAGAAGGCGGCTACCTCATATTATTTTCCTCCAATTTAGCTGGAGGGGGAGAGGATTCATGCCTTTCCCAAGTGTTTTCGAATGTAATGGATTCGACTGGAGATCGAACTCAAACCTCAATCTGAGCCGTTATCCATTACTCCACCGTTTTTTTATAATCTTAGAAATGCGTCATGGCCAAGATATATATATATATATATATATATATATATATATATATATATATATATATATATATATATATATATATATATATATATATATATATATATATATATATATATATATATCTTGGCCATGACGCATTTCTAAGATTATAATTTCTATTTTTTTTTTCTTTTTCGCTTAGTTTGAATATAACGTCGGTCATATTTGATTGTTTGATCAGGGTAAAGCTCTTATGTGTTATCGTATATTTAAAAAATGGTTATGTGTTTTGCTTTTGAAACCAAATTCTATTTCTTTCTTTCTTTCTTTCTTTCTTTCTTTCTATCTATCTATCTATCTATCTATCTCAGTCTGTTCATTATCTATCTATCTATCCCAGTCTGTTCCTATCTATCTATCTATCTATCTATCTATCTATCTATCTCAGTCTGTTCATTATCTATCTATCTGTGCATAAATGTGTATGTATATATGCAGTGCTTTTGTTCAATACCACGGTTATTGCTATTAATCTATTTATTCACTTGCTATTAATTATTATTTTACACATATTGTAAATCCGGCGACCGGCTTCTTTTGTCTAAACGCAATCACTGTCCGTACAGCACCTCCCCAACTCCGTCTCTTATTTCTTGCCAATCATTTTACCATAACCCATAACCACCATGCAGCGTGCCTTTTCTAGAAATCGGACAGTCTTTCGAGATTTCACAGTTGGTTACCTTTCATATCCTAAAGTCAAATCTCTTACAAGGGATTTGCTTCTATCCCGTCCGGATTTACTTGATCTGACTGTCCCTGTCCAATCGACCGAAAACGGAAATTGTCAAACAATAGAGGACGACGATGACGGTCAATGATGTAATGGCGTACAAGAAAGTGTAGCCTTCTAAGTCTTCATTTTCTATTACCTCTCAGAGATTATTTCTCACGTCTATATTTATTATTACTACTACTACTACTAGTAGTATACATATAATTTTAATATTATTACTATTATCATTTGTGTATATTTACATTAGTTACATTATTCAGACGATTATCCTCATCTTCATTGCCATACTCGCAAGGTTTCGGCCATTGTTCATTCCGACCTTCTTCAGGTGATTGGAATTTCGAACCAAAATACCTTGATTTCGCCCGCCGGAGTAGATTGTTCTATTTTCACATGCCATGCCTCTTCCGGATGCCTCAGTTATTTCCCTTTAACTCGGCCCTCTATGTTTTGGTTCGCCACTGGTGTGGCCTGCTATTGAACTCACAACTGTTTGGGTCTAGTCGCTGGACCGAACCTACGCCTTTATCCACTGGGTCATGTGTCCGTGGGAATATGGCAATGAAGATGAGGATAACAGCCCGAGTAATGTAAATAATACAAGTAATCATAATACCTCATCTCAGAGATATAGATAGATATGATTTTTGTATGTTATGTTTCCTGCTTTGTATCCTGTTGAGCCGGGTCTAAACTATAGTCCTTAGGCCCTATAGGAGAATTGTCCTTTAATTGATAGCACTTTTCTTAGTATATGGGATGTTCCTAATAGGGCGATCTTCTGGGCAACTTGTATGTTGATGTTACTTGGAACACTGTTAATAAAATTATGTATTCCTTTTCTCACGAGGTCTAATGCTCCGATTACTATTGGTACCGTCTCAGTTTTCATTGTCCACATCATGTTAATCTCGATTTTCATGTCTTTGTATTTGGATAAGTTCTCGAGGTTATTATTATTATTTCCTTTGATTTCTGCTGTATACACATTTCCATCCGGGTTCAAAATAGAGATCTACAGTCAGAAATGGCTTCTTGATATTTTGCAATGATCATTGTAAAAAATAAAAAAAAACAAAAAAACTAAGATCACATACCTTTACATAGATGAAGCTATTTGTAATGTGTGAATTGCACAAGTGAGTACAATTTTTACTATTTCTTTAAGGCTCCCAGGAATCCCTTTAATGAGCTTACATTATTATTATTATTATTATTATTATTATTATTATTATTATTATTAGGTTGGCGCAAAAATAATGACGTAATAATGTCGTTTTTTGACGTTAAAAATATGTCAAAAAACGACATTATTACGTCATTATTTTGCACCAACCTAATACTATTATTATTATTATTATTATTATTATTATTATTATTATTATTATTATTATTATTATTCGAATCAGAAAGGCACAAACATTTTAGTGCATATAATAAGAAAAGGGGGTTTAGTGAATATGTCACTCACAACACATTAAATTCAAAAGAGACAGAGGCAAACAGCGCATAACGCACCTAACGAGCTTGTGTAAATGACTGGTAGAAAATGAATTAGGAGAGATAGCCCGAAGACAGACCTTATTAAGAGCTACAAAGAGCGAGACGTTGTGGAGAGCTATGACTATCCACTTGCTGAACGGATACTGCACATAAAAGTATTAATATTATTATTATTATTATTCATTTTCTGCCTCATATTTCTTCTTTTATTTCTGTTTTGTCCCCCCCCCCTATTTCCTTCCGGCTACCCCAACCAATGGCGCAAATGCAGAAACGATGACAAGACAAGCCTCTTCATGGTCAATAATCTGACCGTGCCAAACAAACTGAAGTAGACAAACCCCGTACCCATTGGTTGTTGCATAGTGCAGGTTTAGAAGCTGAAACGGAAGATTTTATTTTTTTTCTGTACGGGACGAAGGCTTTCTAACTGGAAATTACCAAGCAAAAATACTGAAACATTGTGTAAATCAGAAATTGGTCTACTTTGTCATGCTGGGTGTAATATTCAATGTATGACAATACTTAAAAAAAAAGTATTGTTATGGTCCAGGTTAGGACCAAGGAAGAACAACACGAACACAAGAGTAGAAATAATGAAGGTATATTACACTAAATAATAATACAAGAGGTGGAAGGTGTTAGTATGACTGTCAGTCTGGTTTGGAGTCAACTACTATCGGCTCGACTCAATTCGCCCCTCTCTCTTGAGAGGCGTAGTATACATAGTGTTAGGAAGAGTTGATTCTGTAGTTAGAGTAAGGACCCATGACACATATTAAATTACAAGGACCTTGAAATAATAATAATAATAACAATAATAATAATAATAATAATAATAATAATAATAATAATAATAATGTGCCATTCTATTTCAGCATCATTAACTGGACCATATCTGACAATAAGCGAATGAAAATGCGGAGAATACCATGGACTGAAGAGGTGAGTAACAAGGAAGTTTTTAACGAAAATGGAAACAAAAAGGACGCTTAGAATCAGAAAGACACAATTGAAAGTTCTGGTACACGTAATGAGAAAAGAAGGCTTGGTGAATCTGACACTCACAGGACATAATGAAGGCAAGATGGACTGATGATTGCATCGCATAACCTTTAACTGAGAGTGTGTAAATGGTTGGCAAAACAGGGAATGTACGGATAGCGAAAAAGCAAACATTACAAAGAGCCACGACAGAAAAGAAGATGCGGAGAGCCATTATCGCATACATCCCGAAGGGCCACGACATATAGAAGAATAATAGGACGCCTCCAATTCATAACGCACCACCTGGGTTACCCGCTTGATGATGACCGATGTGCTTGTCCTCTTCCTGATGACCGATGGGCTGTCCCCTTGTTGATGACCTATGGGCTGTCCTCTTCCTGATGACCGATTGGCTGCCCTCTTGCTGATGACCGATGGGCTGTCCCCTTGCTGATGACCGATGTGCTTCTCCTCTTGCTGATGACTGATAGGCTGTCCTCTTCCTGATGACAGATGGGTTGTCCACTTGCTGATGACCGATGTCCTGTCCCCTTGTTCATGACTGATGGACTGTCCCCTTGCTGATGATCGATGTGCTTGTCCTCTTGCTGATGACCGATTGGCTGTCCCCTTGCTGATGACCGATGGGCTGTCCCCTTGTTGATGACCAATGGGCTGTCCTCTTCCTGATGACCGATGGGTTGTCCCCTTGCTGATGACCGATGGGTTGTCCCCTTGCTGATGACCGATGTGCTGTCCTCTTGCTGATGACTGATGGGCTGTCCCCTTGTTGATGACTGACCATTACGCCATTCTTTCTCTTTCTTTGGCTGCTTTATTGAAGACTTTTCTTAAAATTCTAAATGGGCTGTCATTCTGCGTATATCGTAATTTGACATGAATTCCAATTTTTCGACGCTCTGAGTATGACGATAAAATACATTCGCTTCCTGGGTAAGACGATAAACTATTAGGTTGGTGCAAAAATAATGACGTACTAATGTCGTTTTTTGACGTTAAAAATACGTCAAAAAACGACATTATTACGTCATTATTTTTGCCTTAACCTAATACATCCGATAGCAAGGCCTCTATTCAGAAGGTTTTGAGGAGCGTGGAATCACCTTTTAATTTCTGGTGTTCATAAGTCCACCCTTACCCGGATGGTAGCACCTGTTAGAGACCCCCAGCTATAGGCAAATAGTTAGCTGCCAAACTGTGCTCAAAACACTATGAATGTGTAAATATAGATTTTAATATCATCAATATTTTTTGGGGAAAATGAATATTACCAGCAATAAGTTTTTATGGAAAAAATATTATCAGCAATACATTTTTAAAGGAAAAAATACCAGCAATACATTTTTGTAAATAATTATTACCAGCAATACATTATTAACAGCAATGCATTTTTGAAGTAAAAGTATTACCAGCAATATAATTTTGTAAATAATTATTACCAGCAATGCTTTTTTGAAGAAAAAAAAATATTACCAGTAATATATTGTTGTAAATAATTATTACCAGCAATACGTCATTATAAGCAATATATTTTTGAAGAAAAAAATATTACCAGCAATATATTTTTGTAAATAATTACTACCAGCAATAAATTATTACCAGCAATGCATTTTTGAAGAAAAAAATACCAACAATAAATTTTTGGAAAAATTATTACCAGACCCATTGAGGTTGATATATCGTAAAACAAACTAAACCAAACTAAACCAAACCTATTTTCGTGGGTTGTTTAAAGATATTAGAATTTAAATGTCAACATTAAAATGTAGATGTTATGCTTTCTCGGTCGGAATCAATTCTGATACAAAAATATCTTCACGTGTAAACAAGAAAAAAAAAATGAATTAATTGCTAGATCTGCTGCTAGGAAAGTTTTTTTTTTATCTCTCGCCAGAATCTATCTTACACATTTGTAAGTCTACCATTCATCTATACACTCAATATTAAATCTCGTCTGTTGCTTCTGCTATATATTTAGAGATTCTTGAAACAATCCAAAGAAGAATCCAAAATGTTATAGCTCCTTACCTGGCATCAGTTAATTCCCTCCATAATAACTTAGCTTCCCTTTGGCTTTTCTAGAAATATTTTCAAGCTTGTTGTTCTGATGATATCTCTTCTTTGATACATCGACTTTGGGAATTTAAGCGCAGTACTAGATTGGCGGCTAGGTCTCATCATTTACAGTTGTAATAGCTAGATGTAACCATAAGTTTTATGCTAATTGTTTCTTTTCTCGTACTTCTTGCTTGCGGAATTCTTCTTCAGGTTCTTGCCTTTCAGTCCTAGTCGATCTTCAAAAAGAAAAAAAATTAAATGCAACGTCAATCGTTATCTTTTGCCATAATCCCCGTACTTTTATTGTGTTCTCTCTCTCTCCTTAATAATGTTTTGATTTTTTCTCATATTCTTTCACACACTGTAACACATTGCGTCTTAGTGGCTTTAACGCCATGCTTGTGTGAAAATCATTAAAAAAAATCATTACAAATTAAGTATCGTTTTCAACTATTGGGAGAAAGTAGCGTTCATTTTAGAAGTTAAACAATTCAAGCTTTATTATAATTATTGTTGTTATCATTATCATTATTATCATTATTATTATTGTCATTATCCTTATCATTATTATTATTATCATCATCATTATAATTATCATTATTTTTATTATTATCATTATTAATATTATCATAATTATTACCATTATTATTATCATTACTATTATTATCATTATTATTTTATCATTATTATTTTATCATTATTATTTTATTATTATTATTATTATTATTATTATTATCATTACCATTATCACAATTATTATTATCTTTATTGTTATCATTATTATGATTGTTATTGTCATCATCATTATCATTATTATTATCATTAGTATCATTATTATCATATTATTATTATCCTTAACCTTATTATTATTACCATAATTATCATTATTATTATTATTATTGCCCATTATCATTATCATTTTTATAATTATCATTGTTATTACCATTATTATTATTATCATTATTATTATTATCATTATTATTACCCTTATTATTATTATCATTATTATTTTATCATTATTATTATTATAATCAATATTATTATTATTATTATTATTATTATTATTATTACTGTAAACGTTACGTCATATTTTTACAAGGTAGACACAAGTGTGTAGGTATTCGGGGTTTCCACAAAATCTTTAGCTAACTTCAAAAAATCATTCCTAAAAGCTTAAGAGATGTGGAAACTAAATTCTTGTTGCATATTACGTTTATTAGTAAAGTACTTTTTGCTAATATGAATAGTTTTATTGGTGTTATGTCGTTTTTAAAGTTTCAAGCCGCAACTAATATTGTTTTTATATTTCATACAGCAATTACAGAAGTGCCAGAATTCAAGAAATGAATATCACTTAAATGTCCTTCTTTCAACGAATCTGGCCTTTGTAGGATATTTATTAACGTGTTCTTTTTAAATAAATACCACCCCAAGCAAAACAGTAATGCCACTAAAACACAAAGGCTTGCAGGTTGTGGAAGAATTAGGAACAGAAAAAACTCAAGCTTTATTATTATTATTGTTGTTATCATTATCATTATTATCATTATTATTATTGTCATTATCCTTATCATTATTATTATTATCATCATCATTATAATTATCATTATTTTTATTTGTTATTATCATCATCATTATCATTATTATTATCATTAGTATCATTATTATCATATTATTATTATCCTTAACCTTATTATTATTACCATAATTATCATTATTATTATTATTGCCCATTATCATTATCATTTTTATCATTATCATTGTTATTACCATTATTATTATTACCATTATTATTATTATCATTATTATTATCCTTATAATTATTAATTAACTTACATTTTGAATTCAAGATGGAATTCAAAGTATCCCAGCTGAGATGTTGCAGCGGTCAATAAGGAATATCAAGAGCAGATTGCAAGAATGCATTCGTACAGGAGGACGCCATCTACAGGACGTAATTTTAAAAAAATGAAAATTCCATCATTGTTTCTTAAATGGCATGTTTGAAGGTTTCAATTACTATGAATAAAATATTTTTCTTCCATCACTCTTGGTTTTATTGGATTGTTAAATAGTTCTCGTTATTTCGGGTCACCCTAGAAGCAAAAAAAAAAAAAAAAATACTGCTAGTAATAAAAATGAACACAATCCTTAAAATGCAGCATAAAAATCAGTTAACTGGACGAAATCAATGCAGGACTTTAATAATATAAAACATACTTTCATTCTAAGCACTCACTCAAACACACACTCATTCAAACACAACATCAAATACGAAAATCACAATGAAACGAAAGGCGACCCGAATCCACCAGAGAACTGACATCACTGACCACCTAACGAGGGGATGGCGAATTAAACTTCAGAAAAATGTAGGAGCAGAAATAAAAGTGTCCAATAAGCATACATATCGATAAGCTTATTCGATAAAATTACCATGAAAATATTTATAGAAAATACATAAAGAAGCAATCTTACGGCGGTGAGAAAGTAACTCCAGCCGAGCCTCCAGATAAAGACCAATAATATTGCTGATTATTCTTTGGATCTTATCAAGGAACTCAAGGAAAATAGAAGGGGCATCGGACTATATGTGGCAGCAATATTCTAAGCATTGACGAATGGTAGATTTATTGATTTGTATATGAACTTCACTATTTACTTCATAATATGTAAACATTTCAAAAGTATCGAGTTTATATTTCTCTACTAATTTTGTGTCCACTCTCTCTATAATCCTGTCTCTGTCATGCTGTAAATTTGCTATCGAGCAGTTTTGAAATAACGGCAGTCATACGAAAGAACACGTCCACCATTGTGCAAATTGAAACACAATGAATAATTCCGTTATTATTCAATTCTTCCATATTTTCCAATGAAACATAACGCCATTTCATATGTCATTTCAAGATTCTTTCCTTGCAGGTTGACCAGAGATTCTCGATTGGATTTAAATCGGGAGAGTTTCCGAGCCAGTCTTTAGTACTTTGATCTGCACATTGGTAAGGCTTGCCAGTGTGTTCCTGCACCGTTACAATTTTCGTACGCTTCCTTGGCGTAACGTCCATCGAAGAGAATGGTCGTAGGACAACTAATCGATAGTCGAGACAATAGTGTCTAGGCGTGGTAAAAATCTGATGCAATCACGGAGGACGCAATATTTTTCAAGGCCAACAAATTTCATGATACGTCCCGAAAATAGATTCATATTGGCCTGATCTGAAAATAGATTACAAATGACCTGAACTGAGGAAAAATAGAAATCAATTACACGCTGTCATTCCAGTCGGTCTAAAAATGACTGTATGGTGAAAGAAAGGAAACTAAAGCAGTTGTTTCAATTAATTTGCACAAGGGGGTATATGATCACACGACGCTTGACTGATAATATAAGGCCTCAAATGAAAGGCATCTATTTTTCCAATGTGTTGAAATGATTATAACATTTACATCACATGTAATGCACAGAGCGTAGGGAAAATAACTTATGATTTGTACGTTTTCATGATGTGAAATTAGCAGATTCTATTTGCCAAAATAAGCTGAGTTGCCTTGCAATAATTATCAATCTGAAAACAAGAATGAACGTTTGTATAGTACACACGAATATGCCTTGGACAGGCAAAGGGTTAAAATGATTTCTTACACCGGCTCAGGCCCAATATGTAATGATCACAGTGGCAAAACATCCATGTTTTCTTCATGATCCTTTGATAATAAACAAGTTAGGTTATTTTCCAGAACTCTTTCTGGGACAAATTACCGAGAGGCTGCTTTCTTGATGTCTACAAACTTGGTTCCTTTAAGTCCAAAGTCAGCCAATATCTAAATAATATGTATTTCTTACCCGTTCCTTCCAACAATCTCACTCTGAAAAGTACTAGTCAAAAATACGAGTGAAAAATGAATAATAATTGTCAATGCTTCATCTAAGAAGGCTAACCAGCAGGAGTCATTCAAATTTAGCCATATAGCTATATTAGCAGCATGGCCCGGCGTTCCCGTGCTTGATTCAGAAATCGTACGACTCATACAGCAATCGCTATCACTTGACTTAAAATATTTTTGCCCTTCCTTGCCTTTAAAAGAGTGCCCTTGCCGTGCTGATGTTGCTACATGCCTTACTTCTTGCCTATCGCACACTGTGAATTTTTTCTAAGCTCTATACTAAACATTAAATCTGTTACGAAAAAAGAACTAAACAAAATGAACACAAAACGATCAGCTTTAAAAAAAGGACTCGTAACTGGAAAAACGGAATGAAAAAAGAATGTTAACAACAAATACTTTTTCACACCGAACCCAGTTCTGCGGAATCAGAATCAACGTTGAGTTTAAGCAAGCGAATGAGCCAATTGGAGTAAAGTGCCATGCAGATTTAAAATTTTCCCACTTGTGACGAATGCAGCTATCGATATTTTTTTTGCATTCTAGTTAACGTTCGTGTCAGTAAGATGCTGGCTCTCACGCTGGCCAATAGAATCTTCCTGCCTGTTTGTAGCAGCCAGCTATAGGCTCTTACTCTGGCCAGTAGAAAATGGCCGCAATGTACATTAAAACTGCCGTAGAAGCATGAAAAATTGATTATTTCCACTATCGATGGGAGTTGGGAAATGCAATGTCGGTCTTAGCCTTCTCGCTATCTTGGAACATGTGCATGTAAATTTTGGTGCAGATCTGTCGAAAATTGCGGCCGTGCATTCCTTACACACACACACACACACACACACACACACACATCCTGCTTTTTATAGATAGAGATTCTCTACTTCTACTTCTTATGGATGGGAGTTGCAATAAAAAGCAAGAGAAATGGAGATGAAAGAAATACTAGTGAAAAATAAATAATAATTAACAATGCTTCATCTAAGAAGGCTAACCAGCAGGAGTCATTCAAATTTAGCCATATAGCTATATTCTCTACTTCTACTTCTTATGGATGGCAGTTGCAATAAAAAGCAAGAGAAATGAAGATGAAAGAAATACTAGTGAAAAATGAATAATAATTGACAATGCTTCATTTAAGAAGGCTAACCAGCAGGAGTCATTGAAATTTAGCCATAAAGATATATTCTGTACTTATGAATGGGAGTTACAAAAATGCGAATTGAATATCAATGACAGGTTAAAAATAATGATCCCCAATGAGATTTCGACACATGTATGATAATGTAAACAGCTTTAGAAGAACAGTTTACATAATTCAGTCTTTGGCAACTACACTAAAATGACAGCCTTGCGCCAGCCTATGTTAACTTTCACAAGATCAGCCTCAGACGAACAATGGTCACACATAGATCAAAACATTAGACAAATCTATGGTACGTGTTTTCCAGGGAATCAAAAGCTCTTTTCTATAGTGACCTTATACCTTACTAGCCTTTACCTTTAAGATTGCTGGTAGAATTTGAACCGTAGACTTGGTTGTTACTTTTCCAAGTTTTTAAGACCAGAGGCTACTTTAAAGTAGACGATCATACAGACTTGCTCACTCCCCGGACCCCAAAAAATATCCGCAATGAATTTTGGCATCTGACAGTGCAAAAGTCGTACAGAATAAAAGCCTGCGAATGCTTTGAGGGTTTAACTATTTACCTCTGATTAGCGCTTGGCTTTTTACTGTCATGGCTCGTGCGTTATTCGGCGAACTTAAGTCTTATGGCACAAATGCAAACCGTCACTACCAACACCTCAGCTAAAAAGGCTTCGCTAAGTACTTGTTTTTACTGTCGTCCGTTCTTTTTCATTCTTTTTTTGTCTTTTTTCTTGTGCTTTT
>OZ010611.1:49529460-49556960 GCA_963932145.1 Acanthosepion lycidas
CGCGCCGCTTGCGAATCTTATATTCATTCCAATTTTCGTTTGCTTATTATATTCAGTTAACTTCCATAGGTTACAACGGTTTACAAATTTGCGCTTTCTCCCAAGAGTTCCTGATCGGAATTATCTCTCTCTCTCTCTTTCTCTCTCTCTTTCTCTCTCTCTCTTTCACTCTCTCTCTCTCTATATATATATATATATATATATACACAAATGGTAGAAATAACAGGAAATTTTCGAGAATCCTTAAGATATGTGGCCAAAACTACACACACACAACTATATATATATATATAAATATATATATATATATATATATAGATGTGTGTGTGTAGTTATATATATATATATATATATATATATGTGTGTGTGTGTGTATGTATATATATATATATATATTTATATATATATATATATATATATATACATATGTGTATATATATATATATATATATATATATATATATATATAAAGATAGATAGATAGATAGATAGATAGATAGATAGATAGATAGATAGATAAATCTTCAAAGGAGAGGAATAACAGAACATATATTTATATTTCAAGAATCTGGATGATATGTCTTCAAAAGCACTATTCATGCTTTGATAAGGACGTTTAATTTTGTATTCATCTGAGTATTTTTTCACAATTTTAGGGTGTGTTTCGGGTCATTGCTATGTTGTAACGTCCCTCACGCCCCTATGGATGTTTTCGTTCAAGCTGTTTGATATCATTTTTAAGAATAGCCAAATCATATTTTTTATCCATGATCCTTAGTACCCTCACAATTTCTCTTGGGTCAGAGACAGCAAAACATCCCAAGATCCGAATGCACACATCAACGTGTTTAATTGTAAGGGGGGCGTATTTTTTAGTTTTTAAGCTTTATTCACTTTCTTCCTTACATAACGGAACTTCATGTGACCCAATAATTTGTTGACCATGTTCGCCAAGTCTATAAATATAGAATACAGCGCAGTACGTAATCTGTTCAATGAAACAACGTTAAAGATTAACACTCTCGAGTCAGACACTCTATTGAATCTGACTATATCGCCGATACCACCAGCAGCTGTTCCGTGAATATTCGGGAAAAACATGGCCGCCTTTATACACGTCGCATTGAATATTTTGAGCTTTCTGATTGGTTAACACTTCTATTGGTGAACTATAAAATGAGTCAGCTCATTTTGGCTGGCTCACTACTACACCAGGGTACACAAAAACTCAAACATAATTCTAGTTTGTTTTCATTTGACCATAACAATATGAACTCTAATGTTCTAGATGGCTTTTAGCTAATCTACATTTTAGGTGTTTCGCCTTAAGCAAGGGAATAATCTCTATATCCTCCTCGATGAAAGCAACAATGTCTTCGTCGATAGATTCAACCCTGATATCTTTGTATCATAGACAATGTATTTTCCATTCTCTTAGAAATTAACCATTTTCTGTAAGTTCTTGATTTATTCTTAACGCAATGGGTTTCGTTGTACTTCTTGATAATGCCACGAATTGTTGATCAAGTTAGAACTAAACGCTTGGAAAGGGTTGTATGTTCATCACCTACTTTGTACGCATCAACTATCTTCATTCGGAGTTTCAGTTTTCAGTTCAGTTGTCTTCGTCATGGTTGCAGAAGGATTGAGTTATCACAGTACGTCGCACTAAAATATTGTGTTCTTCATTACCTTTTTATAGAATCAGGTCGCAAATTATTAAATTTAAAATAGTTGTTGTATTAAATGTCAAATTAAGAAACAACATTACAATTGTAATAGAAAAAATACTATTTCATAATTTCCATAAGGTGGTGGTGAATAATTTGGAACTGCACTAATTTGTAAAAAAAACTATAGTCACGAATATAATAAATCAAAATTTCTAAGAAAAGTCACGAATTATTCAAAAGTAAATACAGAATCAACTATTTATGGCAAATTCAGAAAGTATTTGCACATATTCAAATTTCTTTAGAAAATATGCAATATTGAGTGGGGTGGAAAAATTCTGCGATAAATATACATATATATATTAGGTTGGTGCAAAAATAATGACGTAATTATGTCGTTTTTTGACGAATTTTTAACGTCAAAAAACGACATTATTACGTCATTATTTTTGCACCAACCTAATATATATATATATATATATATATATATATATATATATATATATATATATATATATATATATATATTGTTAAATATAGTAGACAATGAATGTCTATTATGTCTGATCCTGGGCCGTTCTAATGTTCTTATGTTTGCTTTAGTTTCGGGTGAAAATAAAGACAAAAATTGTCCAACATATTGGTATTTTTATTAAGTTGGTCTTTGATCTAAGCTTTCGGCACACATGAGCTATCTTCCGAAGGCTTATATGAATATTTTAACAAAAATATTCAGCATCGAAGAGGATATTTTTTTATGCTGACATAGAATAGTGCTATGTGACAATAACGGTCGCGGAATAGCAGACGCTGGTCGTAAGTTCAAGTTGCAGTTGTATGACGTTGAGAGACCGAAACATTAACAGCATAACCATATGTCTAGATGCAATTTAATGTCTTGTGACTAGTTTGGAATGTAATTTTGTTGAGTGTGGGTTACTTTGTTTTAATGTAGATACCCTCCAATATCTAAAGGATGTTTTTACTGTGTATATATGTGAGTATTGTTATGTTATCAAATATATATATATTAGGTTTGTGCAAAAATGATATCGTTTTTTGACGTTAAAAAATACGCCAAAAAACAATATTATTTTTGCACCAACCTAATATATATATATATATATATATATATATATATATATATATATATATATATATAGCAGCATGGCCCGGCGTTGCCCGTGCTTGATTAAAAAATCGTACGACTCATATAGCAATCCCTATTACTTGACTTAAAATATTTTTGCCCGTCCTTGCCGTTAAAGGAGTGCCCTTTAGCCGTGCTGATGTTGCTACATGCCTTACTTCTTGCCTATCTCACACTGTGAATTTTTTCTAAGCTCTATACTAAACATTAAATCTTTTACGAAAAAAGAACTAAAGAAAATGAACACAAAACGATCAACTTTAAAAAAAGGACTCGTAACTGGAAAAATCGAATGAAAAAAGAATATTAACAACAAATCATTTTTCACACCGAACCCAGTTCTGCAGAATCAGAATCAACGTTGAGTTTAAGCAAGCTAATGAGCCAATTGGAGTAAAGTGCCTTGCAGATTTAATTTTTTTCCTACTTGTGACGAATGCAGCTATCGATGTTTTTTGCAGGCTAGCATGCTAGTTAACATTCGTGTCAGTCAGCTGTTGGCTCTCAAGCTGGCCAATAGAATCTTCTTGCCTATTCGTGGCAGCCAGCTATTGGCTCTCACTGTAACCAGTAGAAAATGGCTGCAAAGTACAGGAAAACTGCCGTAGAAGCATGAAAAATCGATTATTTCCACTATCGATGGGAGTTGGAAAATGCAAAGTCCGTATTGGTCTTTCCGCTGACTTGGAGCATGCGCATGTAAATGTTGGTGCAAATCCGTCGAAAATTGCGGCCGTGCATTCGTTACACACACACACATCCTGCTTTTTATAGATAGAGATATACAATTTTTAGAAAACCTGCCCTCCTACTACTATCGTTTCTACCAATTTGGTACCCACCACAGGCCTTAAATTTTGACGGTGTTTTCCTTCTTTTATGTGCTGCTTACCTTCAGGATCTTGACGATTATGGCTCTCTACAAATTCATGTTCCTTTTAGCTCTAAATAACCGTTGTCTTTTTTCCACCTCTACCTTATCCTGCTCCGTTGTCACTCAAATTCGCCAGGTAGGTTGTGCGTTTCTATCCTCTCTATCTCTCTCTCTCTTACCTGAAATCTGTCCTCTAAGTATCGGATTTTCCAATCACTCCTTCCCCATTATGTATCCCAGAAACGTCTTCCTGATTTTAAGTATAAGTTACCCATTGTATCTTGACCTTCATCCCTGATCACATGTACGATCCAGCCTTCTGCAGATCCACATTTCTGTTGTTTCTCGTCTCTCCTTCATCTGTGAGGATAATGTCCAGATTTTACTGCCATATAAAGGATTATACTAGAATAAGATTTATATTCATTTTGTTTGTTTCTAATGATATTTTTATTTTTCTTAATACTTTGCTGAACTTCTTGGAGACATCTTTCGGTATCTCAATGAGCCTTCGGATTTCCATGTCACACTTTCTCTCCTATGTTAATACGCTTCCCAGATATCTAAACTGGTAAACTAAAATAACCATACATTGATCAATCGAAAGCAAATTTTTTGGGAGAAGTGCAGACAGGTAATGAGGTACAAAATACAGTTGATTTTCTACTATGGTGCTAGCTTAATACAATAAATTTTCATTAATTCTTTTGGAAAAATTAAAACTTTTCTTATTGAACAAACAAAATATCAGGTCATCCCATAAGTTCTGTCCGAATTTTAACATTTTGTTAAAATGAACGAAATAGTATTATATAATGTCTAATGGAGCTGAACATTATTTTTATGTTTAGATGCATTTAAACTGATCAAGTTTTATTTGAGAGAACAATAAAATTAAATTTTGTTTGATTAAAACCCTGCTAACATGGAAGTACCCAAGAATCATTTGAGGCACATAATGCTTTATGAGTTTAAGAAAGGAAACTCAGCAGCCGAAGCAGCTGGAAACATTCACTCAGTTTATGCAGTGGAATGTGTGAATGAAAGAACTCGCAGAAGATGGTTTTCACCCTTGAAGATGAAGATCGAACCCGACGTCCAGTTGAGTTTGATGAAAAGTTTCTTGAAGCAGCCCTTGAAGAAAATCCTGCTTTATCAGTTGAGGAATTGGCAGTGGTTCTAAGTTCAAACCATACAACTGTTCATCGTCATCTTCAACAACTTGAAAAAGTTCCTAAACTTGGAAAATGGGTGCCTCATGAATTGTCTGAAAACAACCTCAAATCCCGAGTTGACATCTGCTCTTCTCTCCATTCTCGCCAACTTGTTTTACCTTTTTTGGATAGACTTGTGACTGGCGACGAAAAATGGATCTTTCATCGAAATGTTAAGCGTCGTAGACAGTGTCTTGGTAAAGTGCAAAGACCCCAGCCACGGCTGAGAAGGGAACTTCATGGACAAAAGGTTCTTCTTTCAATCTGGTGGGATTGCCAAGAAATAATCCACTTTGAATTCTTACCACCTAATGCAACAATTAATGCTCAAATATACAGCCAGCAATTAGAGCATTTGAACCAAGCTTTGAGGAAAAAAAGACCTGTTCTAGTGAATCGAAAAGAGGTGATGTTTCATCAGAACAATGCGCGACCCCACACAGCAAGAATCACGTTACCAAAGATCGAAGAACTTGGTTGGGAGAAAATTCCTCATACACCTTATTCTCCCTATCTTGCTCCTTCAGACTACAATTTGTTTTGTAGCTTACAGAATCATTTGGAAGAAACAGTTTTTGTAACACAGGAAGAGGTTAAAACTGACATTTGTGAGTTCTTCGAATCAAAGCCAAAAGAATTTTACAGTAATGGAATTAGTAAGCTTATTAATAGATGGAAGGAAGTCATAGATAATCAGGGAAAATACATCCCACTATTAAAAAAAAAACATTTTAAGGATTAAAATAATAAATAATTATTTAATAAATACAGAATATTGTTTTTTCATATCTTTAAGTTTATATAAAAATCCAGTTTCCCGTTTGCCGTGCATTTGTGAGAAGGACAAAGAAGGACTTCATTGTTTCTTTCCAGGTGTCTGACTCCCCAAAGAAACCTTCCAAAGTGACTAGTAGCGAATTCTCTTGAAAATAGGCAAAATTTGGAATCGGGGTGTCATCAAGTACCGGCAGAAAAAAGTGTTTAGCCTCCAAGAATATTCATTCTGATATGGTTGCTACACTAGTCGCAGCTTTATAAACAGTGTAAAATATGGGCAGGTGAATTCAGGAGGGGAAAAGAGATGACGACCCAAGGATCTTGACATCTTATTACTACCACCGCCGAGGAAAACATCGGATTCAACACATAGTGATAAAATTATAAAATTATGTTCAATATATGTAGATTTCGGGATCAAATAACCCATAGAGGTGTTGATATGCCGCTAAACAAAATGAATCTACCAATATTTATTTATAGGAAAATGACCAACTATATTTTATGAGATATTAGCAGGGTTTAACGGTCGTGAAAATTAACCAAAAAACCGAAATTGTTATTATTATTATTAGTAGTAGTAATAGTAGCAGTAGTAGTAATAGTAGTAGTATTAGTAATAGTAGTAGTAGTAGTAGTAGTAGTAGCAGCATTGGTGTTGTTTTGTTCTGTTTTTTTGTTGCTCTGTCAGTTATATCATTCGACTTAATTTCTCTTCTTTTTTGTTTTTTGTCTTGTTTTTAGTTTTTTTGTTTTTTTTTGCAGACGTTTAATCTAATCCATTTCGTTGACAATTATCGGCGTTGAATTTGGAGTTGCCGAGTCGAGTTCAAATTCCGGCCTAATCTCTTGTGTTTCCTTTTCACTGGAATGCCTCTAGGAAAGGCAGCGATCAATATTTTTTTGTTGTTGTTGCTCCTCACCAACTATGTATTAAAAATAGAGTAGATTGAGTTCTTTGCCCTTGGGTGGCAGTGAAAGCGAATGGATCATCTAAATCAAGCATTTGTAACGTTTTGTAAACACAGGGTCTCACAAGAAATAGTTCATCATAATGCGGGTCGCGCTACTAAAAAAAATTCAAGCTGATTTTTTTTTATTTATAGTACCGCAGCCATTTCCACCACAGAAGATTGAACACGTCAGCATCTTCCTTAGTAATTCTTTTTTTTTTTTCTGGTTTGGAGAAAAGATTGAGTCTATACTTAAAAACAGAAAATTTCGTATAATGTTATCCCCGATGACATTATATTCACTTAGTTAACCTTGCTAAAGGGATGAATCCACCTTTTCCTTCTAGATATATGTTAATTAGTAAGACTTTTATCACTAAAACTTTTATCCGTCCTGGATATGACGATTAACTATATCCGCGTCTCGTGTAAGACGATAAACTACATCCAACTTCAAGGCCTCTGATCGGGAGCTTTTAAGGAGTTTGGAACCACCTCTTAATTGCTGGTATTCCCAGGTTCACCCTGACTTGGGGTGGTAGCACCTGTTAGGGTCCCAGTTATGGGCAAATAGTTAAACCCCAAAATGGGTACAAAACACTATGAAAGTGTAAAAATAGGTTGTAATACCAGCAATATTTTTTTCGGAAAATTATTACCAGCGATACATTATTGCAAGCAATACATTTTTGAAGGAAAAAATAATATTACCAGCAATAAAAATCCTGTCGGAATTAAGTAACACGTTGAGGGTGATATACTGTAAATCCAACCAAACCAAACTAAAACATTGTTATGTCAATAAAGATTTTGACAATCTAAAAATATTTTCTGGTTTTAAATAACCTGCAATGGGTTTGATAAACCGTGAAAAAGGATTTGCTCAATCAAAAACATGTCTGTCACACGCCACTGATTAAGATTTGTTTCTAATTAATTCATATTGAGGATGCAAATCTATATTTTTAAAAAGAGTTTATTTATTCTGCAGAAGTATCACAAACGTTTCCTGTTTATATAGCAAATTAATTTTGTCCGTATGGCATTCGTTAGTGAAAATCGCCACTGGTTTAAAATGATTAAATGTTATCAATAAAATTTCATCAATAAAAATTCAAGAAATAGAAAAAGTCAGGCGTAGTATGGAGGGAAAATGAAGATCGCTGTCCACCGTTGGATGAGGCTGAAATATTAGACGGAGGACATCACTGGAAAATACGAAAACTTAAGGAATCAGCATATATGCTAGCTGGCTAAGCATAGAAATGAATACAATACGGGAATCAGTAATACGACGTGCTAGAGAAAAACAATAATAACAATAAAATTGCAATATGAGCTCTGGTAAAAAACGGCAACTGTGACATTAACTCTATAAGTCCCAACAATTCATACACTAACTTAAGGCCACATGGCCCAATGGATACAAGTGTTGGTAGGATCCAGAGATTTCACCCAACGTGTTTTTAGTTCAATACCTAGCTACTCGGAGGTCTGAGTTAAAGGGAGATAACTGAGATATCCGGAAGAGGCACAGCACGTGGAGCTAGAACAGTCTATCCCGGTTGACGAAATAAATGGTACAGTTCGAAATTTTGCAAAAGGCCCGAGCGTAAAACGGCCGAAACGTCGTGGGCATAACAATAAAGATGACGACAACATTCTGAACAATGTACACAATGTAAATTATTACAATGCCGTATCTCAGAAATACAGACAAAAAAACACAAGAAAAACTGTACTTAATCATTGATTATGCATGTGGTCATGAATAAGAGAATGTGTGAGTGAACAAGTGAAAAGGGAAAGAAATGAACTTTAATGTTAATAAACTTTATTTTTCTCATGAAATTAGGCGTGATATTAAGCATACCAATCGGGCAACATGCACTGATTTGGAGATTTGAGAGAAGGCAACAAGAACCCACTACTCTGTTTTTTCAAAGAAGGCAAGACAGTTCACAGATATCTTAAGAGAGTAACGACTGATGAAGTTCTGAACGAAAAACCGAACATCTATTGAGAATATGAAATATGTATGAAAATGTAACAATCATCACGGGACATATGTACAATTATATTACAACTGCTCTGTCGTAAAATGTAACAATCATGCCAGGAATTAAGGACAATCATGTCACAACACCTCTCTCGTAAAATGTAACAACCATGCCAGGAATTAAGAACACTCATGTTACAACTGCTGTCTCGTAAAATGTAACAATCAAGCCGGGAAATAAGAACACTCATGTTACAACTGCTGTCTCGTAAAATGTAACAATCATGCCGGGAATTAAGGACAATCATGTTACAACACCTGTCTCGTAAAATGTAACAATCATGGAAGGAATTGAGGACAACCATGTTACAACTCCTGTCTCGTAAAATGAAACAATCATGCCAGGAATTAAGGAAAATCCTGTTACAAGACCTGACTCGTAAAATTTAACAATCATTCCAGGAATTAAGGACAATCATGTTACAACTCCTATCTCGTAAAATGTAACAAACATGCCGGGAATTAATGACAATCATGTTACAACTCCCGTCTCGTAAAATGTAACAATCATTCCGGGAATTAAGGACAATCATGTTACAACTGCTGTCTCGTAAAATGTAACAATCATGCCGGGAATTAAGGAAAATCATGTTACAACTCCTGTCACGTAAAATGTAACAATTATGCCAGGAATTAAGGACAATC
Source organism: Acanthosepion lycidas (assembly GCA_963932145.1). Lineage (NCBI taxonomy): Eukaryota > Metazoa > Mollusca > Cephalopoda > Sepiida > Sepiidae > Acanthosepion > Acanthosepion lycidas. The sequence continues at coordinate 49,538,806 of OZ010611.1, forward strand.
ATGTCACAACAACTGCCTCATAAAATTTAACAATCATGCCAGGAATTAGGGACAATCATGTTACAACTCCTGTCTCGTAAAACGTAACAATCATGCCAGGATTGAAGGACAATCATGTTACTACTCCTGTCTAGTAAAATGTAACAATCATGCCAGGAATTAAGGACAATCATGTGACAACTCCTGTCTCGTAAAATGTGACAATCATGGCAGGAATTATGGACAATCATGTTACAAGTCCAGTCTCGTAAAATGTAACAAACATGCCAAGAAAAGGACAATCATGTTACAACTCCTATCTCGTAAAATGTAACAATCATGCCAGGAATTAAGGACAATCATGTTACAACACCAATCTCGTAAAATGTAACAATAATGCCAGGAATTAAGGACAATAATGTTACAACTGCTGTCTCGTAAAATGTAACAATCATGGAGGAAATTAAGGACAATCATATTACAACTCCGGTCTCGTAAAATGTAACAATAATTCCGGGAATTACGGAAAATCATGTTACAAATCCTGTCTCGTAAAATGTAACAATCATGCCAGGAATTAAAGACAGTCATGTTACAACTCCTGTCCCGTAAAATGTAACATTCGTGCAAGGAATTAAGGACAATCATGTTTCAACTCCTATCTCGTAAAATGTAACAATCATGCCAGGAATGAAGGAGAGTCACGTTACAATTCCTGTCTGTTAAAATGTAACGATCATGCCAGGAATTAAGGACAATCATATTACAACTCCTGTCTCGTAAAATGTAACAATCATGCCAGGAATTAATGGCAATCATGTTACAACACCTGTCTCGTAAAATATAACAATCATGCCAGGAATTAAGGACAATCATGTTACAACTCCTGTCTCGTAAAATGTAACAATCATGCCAGGAATTAATGGCAATCATGTTACAACACCTGTCTCGTAACATGTAACAATCATGCCAGGAATTAAGGACAATGATATTACAACTACTGTGTCGTAAAATATAACAATCACGCCAGGAATTAAGGACAATCTTGTTACAACTCCTATCTCGTAAAATGTAACAATCATGCCAGGAATTAAGGACAATCATGTTAAAACTCCTATCTCGTAAAATGTAACAATCATTCCGGGAATTAAGGACAATCATGTTACAACTCCTGTCACGTAAAATGTAACAATCATTCCGGAATTAAGGACAATCTTGTTACAACTCCTGTCTCGTAAAATGTAACAATCATGTAAGAAATTAAGGACAATCATGTTACAAATCATGTCTCGTAAAATATAACAATCATGCCAGGAATTAAGGACAGTGACGTTACAATTCCTGTCTCGTAAAATGTGACAATCATGCCAGGAATTAAGGACAATCATGTTACAACTCCTGTCTCGAAAAATATAACAATCATGCCAGGAATAAAGAACACTCATGTTACAACTCCTGTCTCGTATAATGTAACAATCATGCCAGGAATTAATGAGAGTCACGTTACAATTCCTGTCTCGTAAATTGTAACAATCATGTCTGGAATCAAGGACTATCATGTTACAACAACTGCCTCGTAAAATTTAACAATCATGCCAGAAATTAGGGACAATCATGTTACAACTCCTGTCTCGTAAAACGTAACAATCATGCCAGAATTTAAGGACAATCATGTTACTACTCCTGTCTCGTAAAATGTAACAATCATGCCAGGAATTAAGGACAATCATGTGACAACTTCTGTCTCGTAAAATGTGACAATCATGGCAGGAATTATGGACAATCGTGTTACAAATCCAGTCTCGTAAAATGTAACAATCATGCCAGGAAATAAAGACAATCATGTTACAACTCCTATCTCGTAAAATGTAACAATCATGACAGGAATTAAGGACAATCATGTTACAACACCAATCTCGTAAAATGTAACAATAATGCAAGGAATTAAGGAGAATAATGTTACAACTCCTGTCTCGTAAAATTTAACAATAATTCCGGGATTTACGGAAAATCATGTTACAACACCAATCTCGTAAAATGTAACAATCATGCCAGGAATTAAAGACAGTCATGTTACAACTCCTGTCCCGTAAAATGTAACATTCGTGCAACGAATTAAGGACAATCATGTTACAACTTCTATCTCGTAAAATGTAACAATCATGCCAGGAATGAAGGAGAGTCACGTTACAATTCCTGTCTGTGAAAATGTAACGATCATGCCAGGAATTAAGGACAATCATGTTACAACTCCTGTCTCGTAAAATTTAACAATCATGCCAGGAATTAAGGACATTCATGTTACAACCCCTGGCACGTAAAATGTAACAATCATTCCGGAATAAAGGACAATCTTGTTACAACTCCTGTCTCGTAAAATGTAACAATCATGTAAGGAATTAAGGACTATCATGTTACAAATCATGTCTCGTAATATGTAACAATCATGCCAGGAATTAAGGATAATCTTGTTACAAATCCTGTCTCGTAATATGTGACAATCATGCCAGGAATTAAGGACAATCATGTTACAACTCCAGTCTCGTAAAATACAACAACCATGCCAGGAATTAAGGACAATCATGTTACAACTCCTGTCTCGTATAATGTAACAATCATGCCAGGAATTAATGAGAGTCACGTTACAATTCCTGTCGCGCAAATTGCAACAATCATGCCTGGAATCAAGGACTATCATGTTACAATTCCTATCTCGTAAAATGTAAGAATCATGCCAGGAATTAATGGCAATCATGTTACAACTCCTGACTTGTAAAACGTAAAAATCATGCCAGGATTTAAGGACAATCATGTTACTACTCCTGTCTCGTAAAATGTGACAATCATGCCAGGAATTAAGAAAATCATGTTACAACTCCTGTCTCGTAAAATGTAACAATCATTCCGGGAATTAAGGACAATCATGTTACAACTCCTGTCTCGTTAAATGTAACAAACATGCAAGGAATTAAGGATAATCTTGTTACAACTCCTGTCTCGTAAAATGTTACAATCATGCCAGGAATTAAAGACAATCATGTTACGTCTCCTGTCTCGTAAAATGTAACAATCCTGCCAGGAATTAAGGATAATCATGTTACAACTCCTGTCTCGTAAAATGTTTACAATCATTCCTGGAATTAAGGACACTCATGTTACAACTCCTTTCTCGTAAAATATAACAATCGTGCCAGGAATTAAGGACAATCGTGTTACAACACCTCTCTCGTAAAATGTATTAATCATGCCAGGAATTAAGGACAATCATGTTACAACTCTTGTCTCGTAAAATGCAACAATCATGCCGGGAATTAAGGACAATCATGCCAGTAAATATGGACAGTCGCGTTCCAACCCCAATCTCGTAAAATGTAACTATCATGCCAGGAATTAATGACACTCATTTTACAACTGTTGTCTCGTAAAATATAACAATCATGCCGGGAATTAAGGACAATCACGTTACAACTCATGTCTCGTAATATGTAACAATCATTCCGGGAATTAAGGTCAATCATGTTAAAACTTCTCTCTCGTAAAATGTAACAATCATGCCAGGAATTAAGGACTATCATGTTACAATTCCTGTCTCGTAAAATGTAACAATCATGCCGGTAATTAAGGACAATTATGTTACAGCTGCTGTCTCGTAAAATGTAACAATCATTCCGGGAATTAAGGACAATCATGTTACAACTCCTGTCTCGTTAAATGAAACAATCGTGCCAGGAATTAAGGATAATCATGTTACAACTGCTATCTCGTAAAATGTAACAATCATGCCAGGAATTAAGGACAATCATGTTACAACTCCTGTCTCGTAAAATTTAGCAATCATTCCGGGAATTAAGGACACACACGTTACAACTCCTGTCTCGTAAAATGTTACAATCATGCCAGGAATTAAGGACAATCATGTTACAACTCCTGTCTCGTAAAATGTAACAATCATTCCGGTATTAAGGACAATCATATTACAACTCCTGTCTCGTAAAATGTAACAATCATGCAAGGAATTAAGGACAATCATTTTACCACTCATGTCTCGTAATATGTAACAATCATGCCAGGAATTAAGGATAATCATGTTACAACTCCTGTCTCGTAAAATGTATCAAGCATGCCAGGAATTAAGGACAATCATGTTACAACTCCTGTCTCGTAAAATGTAACAATCATGCCAGGAATTAAAGATAATCTTGTTACAACTCCTCTCTCGTAAAATGTAACGATCATCCAGGGAATTAAGGACAATCATGTTACAACTCCTGTCTCGTAAAATGTAACAATCATGCCAGGAATTAAAGACAGTCATTTTACAACTCCTGTCCCGTAAAATGTAACATTCGTGCAAGGAATTAAGGACAATCATGTTACAACTCCTATCTCGTAAAATGTAACAATCATGCAAGGAATGAAGGAGAGTCACGTTTCAATTCCTGTCTCTTAAAATGTAACGATCATGCCAGGAATTAAGGACAATCATGATACAACTCCAGTCTCGTAAAATGTAACAATCATGCCAGGAATTAATGGCAATCATGTTACAACACCTGTCTCGTAAAATGTAAAAATTATGCCAGGAATTAAGGATAATCTTCTTACAACTCCTATCTCGTAAAATGTAACAATCATGCCAGGAATTAAGGACAATCAGGTTACAACACCTGTCTCGGAAAATGTAACAAACATTCCGGGAATTAAGGACAATCATGTTACAACTCCTGTCACGTAAAATGTAACAATCATTCCGGAATTAAGGACAATCTTTTTACAACTACTGTCTCGTAAAATGTAACAATCATGTAAGGAATTAAGGACAATCATGTTACAAATCATGTCTCGTAATATGTAACAATCATGCCAGGAATTAAGGATAATCATGTTACAACTCCAGTCTCGTAAAATGCAATAAGCATGCCAGGAATTAAGGACAATCATGTTACAAATCCTGTCTCGTAAAATATAACAATCATGCCAGGAATTAAGAACACTCATGTTACAACTCCTGTCTCGTATAATGTAACAATCATGCCAGGAATTAATGAGAGTCCCGTTACAATTCCTGTCTCGTAAATTGTAACAATCATGCCTGGAATCAAGGAATATCATGTTATAACTCCTGTCTCGTAAAATGTAACATTCATGCCAGGAATTAAGTACAATCATATTACAACTCCTGTCTCGTAAAATGTAACAATTATGCCAGGAATTAAGGACAATCATGTTACAACAACTGCCTCGTAAAATTTAACAATCATGCCAGGAATTAGGGACAATCATGTTGCAACTCCCGTCTCGTAAAACGTAACAATCATGCCAGGATTTAAGGAAAATCATGTTACTACTCCTGTCTCGTAAAATGTTACAATCATGCCAGGAATTAAGGACAATCATGTGACAACTCCTGTCTCGTAAAATGTGACAATCATGGCAGTTATTATGGACAATCATGTTACAAATCCAGTCTCGTAAAATGTAACAATCATGCCAGGAAATAAGGACAATCATGTTACAACTCCTATCTCGTAAAATGTAACAATCATGCCAGGAATTAAGGACAATAATGTTACAACTGCTGTCTCGTAAAATGTAACAATCATGCAGGATTTAATGGAAATCATGTTACAACACCTGTCTCGTAAAATGTAACAATAATTCCGGGAATTACGGAAAATCATGTTACAACTCCTGTCTCGTAAAATGTAACAATCATGCCAGGAATTAAAGACAGTCATGTTACAACTCCTGTCCAGTAAAATGTAACATTCGTGCAAGGAATTAAGGACAATCATGTTACAACTTGTATCTCGTAAAATGTAACAATCATGCCAGGAATGAATGAGAGTCACTTTACAATTCCTGTCTCTTAAAATGTAACGATCATGCCAGGAATTAAGGACAATCATGTTACAAATCCTGTCTCGTAAAATGCAACAATCATGCCAGGAATTAAGGACAATCATGTTACAACTCCTGTCTCGTCAAATGTAACAATCATGCCAGGAATTAAGGACAACCATGTTACAACTCCTGTCTCGTCAAATGTAACAATCATGTCAGGATTTAAGGACAATCATGTTACAACTCCTGTCTCGTAAATTGCAAGAATCCTGCCAAGAATTAAGGACAATAATGTTACCTCTCCTGTCTCGTAAAATGTAACAATCATGCCAGGAATTAAGGACAGTTATGTTACAAATGCTCTCTTGTAAAATGTAACAATCCTGCCAGGAATTAAGGATAATCATGTTACAACTCCTGTCTCGTAAAATGTTTACAATCATTCCTGGAATTAAGGACACTAATGTTACAACTCCTGTATCGTAAAATGTAACAATCATGCCAGGAGTTAAGGACAATCTTGTTACAACACCCGTCTCGTAAAATGTAACAATCATGCCAGGAATTAAGGACAATCATGTTACAACTTTTGTCTCGTAAAATGCAACAATCATGCCGGGAATTAAGGACAATCGTGTTACAACACCTCTCTCGTAAAATGTAGCAATCATTCCGGGAATTAAGGACAATCATGTTACAACTCCCGTCTCGTAAAATGTAACAATCATGCCAGGAATTAAGGACAATCATGTTACAACTTTTGTCTCGTAAAATGCAACAATCATGCCGGGAATTAAGGACAATCGTGTTACAACACCTCTCTCGTAAAATGTAGCAATCATTCCGGGAATTAAGGACAATCATGTTACAACTCCCGTCTCGTAAAATGTAACAATCATGCCAGGAATTAAGGACAATCATGTTACAACTTTTGTCTCGTAAAATGCAACAATCATGCCGGGAATTAAGGACAATCGTGTTACAACACCTCTCTCGTAAAATGTAGCAATCATTCCGGGAATTAAGGACAATCATGTTACAACTCCCGTCTCGTAAAATGTAACAATCATGCCAGGAATTAAGGACAATCATGTTACAACTTTTGTCTCGTAAAATGCAACAATCATGCCGGGAATTAAGGACAATCGTGTTACAACACCTCTCTCGTAAAATGTAGCAATCATTCCGGGAATTAAGGACAATCATGTTACAACTCCCGTCTCGTAAAATGTAACAATCATGCCGGGAATTAAGGACAATCACGTTACAACTCCTGTCTCGTAATATGTAACAATCATTCCGGGAATTAAGGTCAATCATGTTAAAACTCCTCTCTCGTAAAATGTAACAATCATGCCAGGAATTACGGACTATCATGTTACAACTCCTGTCTCGTAAAATGTAACAATCATGCCGGTAATTAAGGACAATTATGTTACAACTGCTGTCTCGTTAAATGTAACCAATCACGCCATGAATTAAGGATAATCATGTTACAACTCCTGTTTCGTAAAATGTAAAAAAGATGCCAGGATTTAAGTACAATCATGTTACAACTCCTGTCTCGAAAAATGTAACAATCATTCCGGGAGTTAAGGACAATCATGTTACAACTCCTGTCTCGTAAAATGTAACGATCATCCCGGGAATTAAGGACAATCATGTTACAACTCCTGTCTCGTAAAATGTAACAATCATTCCGGGAATTAAGGACTCTCACATTACAACACATGTTTCGTAAAATCTAACAATCATACCAGGAATTAAGGACAATCATGTTACAACTGCTGTCTCGTAAAATGTAACAATCACGCCATGAATTAAGGATAATCATGTTACAACTCCTGTTTCGTAAAATGTAAAAAAGATGCCAGGATTTAAGTACAATCATGTTACAACTCCTGTCTCGAAAAATGTAACAATCATTCCGGGATTTAAGGACAATCATGTTACAACTCCTGTCTCGTAAAATGTAACAATCATTCCGTGAATTAAGACAATCATATTACAACTCCTATCTCGTAAAATATAAATGTCATGTGAGGTTATATGTATTAAACATGATAAAACACCTGTTGCATAAAATGTAACAATAAATACAGTACATCAGTAAAATTATCTTTCAACTCCTGACCCATAATATGTAAAGATCATCAGAGGACATAAGTATAATTATGTTGCAACTCCTACATCGCAAAATGTAATAATCATGCCAGGACTTGAGGACAATTACGTTACACCTCATCCCTCGTAAAATGTAACAATTTTTACAGGTCATCTGTAAAATTGTTAAAACTCTTGTCCCTTAAAATGTAACAATCTTCACAGGAAATAAGTACAATTATGTTACAATTCCTGCAGCATAAAATGTAACAATCTTCATAGTACATAATTACAATATAATGTAACAATCATAATAGGACATAAGTACAATTATGTTACAACTTCTGTCTCGTAAAATGTAACAATCGTCACATGATATAAGTACAATTATGTTACAGCTCCTGTTCCGTAACAGATGTTACACTTCATGTTTTCTGTCTGAATTTCTGGTATGAGGAATTATCATTATTTACAGTATTTCCAGACGGACTATTCTCTTCATCTTTGTTGTTTTTATCACGTTTCGAACGTAGTGCTCTCCGGTCTTCATCAGGTGTGTGACTATCCGGCTCACCCACAGGTAATTCCGATCTGAACCCTTTATTTAGTAACATAATCGTGACTTCAGTTCTTGGGCGGTGTAGTGTATTGTCATCAAATCTCTTTCTTTGCTTTTTCTTTTTTCTTTCTTTTCTTTTCTTTATTTCTTACTTTTTTCTTTCTTTCTTTATTTTCTTTCTTTTTTTCTTTTTTCTTTCTTTATTTTTTGTTTCTTTCTTTTCTTTTCTTTCTTTCTTTCTTTCTTTCTTTTTTCTTTCTTTCTTTCTTTATTTCTTTTGCTTCCTATTTTTGCGTTTTATAGCTTTTATTCTTCTTTCTTTTCTCTTCTAACATCTTTGCTTTTTTTTTCATTTGCTGCTTTCTTTTATTTTCTTTGTTTTTTCTTTTTTCTTTCTTCCGTGTATTTTTTCTCATTTCATTAAATCTTCATTTATTCTTTATTTTTCTTTTCTCGTCATCCTTTGCTATTCCTTTTTTTCTTTTCTTTCTTTCTTTTCTTTCTTTCTTTCTTTCTTTCTTTTCTTTTGTCTTTTCTGCTTTTTATACTTTATTTAATCTCTATTGACATCATTTTTTTAATTTACTGTTTTTCTTATTTTTTTTTCTTCGCTTTTTTTTGTTTTCTAATTTGTCGTCTTTTTCTTTTTCTTAAGTCAACTTCTATTTTTTCTTTCTTTCATTTGGTATCGTTTTTTATATGTTCTTTTTCTTCTTCTTCTTCTTTATTTGCTTCTTCTTTTTCTTTTCGCAATTTTTTACTTTTTATCTATTTTTTTTTTTAAACTTTAAATATTTTCCTAACAATCGTTTTCCTTGCGTTCCTTTTCGAGTTTCTCAAGAAATTCTGTTATAAATTTTGTTACTTTTAATTTACTTACTTTCCCATTTATTTTTCTTTGGCTTCATTCTTCTTCTTCTTCTTCTTCTTCTTCTTCTTCTTCTTCTTTATTTATTTATTTATTCAATTATTTTTCTATTTTCCGTACGCTATTTCCCACGACTTATTTGGCACTTTTAAATTATTTCTTGCCTCCCCTTCCTCCTCATTCTTGTTCTTGTTCTTGTTCTTGTTCTTGTTCTTGTTCTTCTTCTTCTTCTTCTTCTTCTTCTTCTTCTTCTACTACTACTACTACTACTACTACTAATAATAAAAATAATAATAATTGTTGTTGTTGTTGCTGTTGTTGTTATTGTTGTTGTTTTTCTTCTTCTTCTTCTTCTTCTTCTTCTTCTTCTTCTTCTTCTTCTTCTTCTTCTTCTTCTTCCAATCATCCAACATCCCAATTTCTTGCCCCAGGCTCTACACTCCCCTTTGTTTTCTTAACGTCTTTCCGCGCCACCATCTTATTTGTCAGAGACTTTATCTATTTTCCCCCCTCAACAACCCGGACCCAACCAAGTTTTCGAGCTTTTCGTAATATGTAAATGCCTCGGCGCCGCTAAATCCCTTTCTCTTTCCCGCTTTGCACATTTGCAGACAGTAATTCAAATGTCCTTCGAACTATGTCCACTCATGCGCGTCGCAAACCGGAAATGCCGCCATGTTACGCCAATGCGAATTCTGTTGTTTCTAAAGCTGACTCGGTCCTTCTGTCCAGGTAGCTACATTTGCTCTCTCGCCTTGACAGTCGATACTTAAATTTATGTGCATACAGCCCAGCGTATAGACAGACACATATGCATATATATATATATATATATATATATATATATATATATATATATATATATATACAAATGAGAGGAAGAACAGATGGAATAAAAAAAATACTGTTCGTAGTGCTCAATACAAAGCAGAGCAATATATTATTATATTTTTAATATAAGAGAATATAATAAAAAAAAATTGAAATCACTAATAAAGGAAATTCTTTAAAAAAATGAAGGAATTTCATTAAAAATCATTTAATCACCGGTTACCCGATGAAAAATAATCATAGTGTTCAAACATGAAAGCTTTTGTGTAGCGATTTCTGAATTTTTTTATTAGGATCTCTAATAATAATATATATATATATATATATATATATATATATATATATATATATATATATATATATATACATACAGAGAGAGAGTAAGAAATAGAGAGAGAGAGAGAGAGGAGTGTGTAAATATTTCATTTACGATAAGTTTTACGGTAAAATATTTGAAAAACATGGTCCTTCCATTCCGTAAAAAAACGGAGTGTCAAAATGACTGTTGACACCGCTATCATTTTAACTATCTTCACTCCTCAGCAATGTTTATTGTTTTAAAAAGCGATTGTTAGAATTATAATAAAGCCGAATGATATGATGAAATTAAATTTATATATTTTCTGTGTTCTAGAGAACTGACAACAAAATCATAAATGCTATTTATTTATCAGATTGTTTAATTAGAAGAACGATTTTAGTTTTATAGCATTCTAAAAACTAATACTATTACGACTAATACAATGCAATATTTATCATTTACCAATTTAGAAATAAACAAATATGAAAGCATTTACAATTTTATAAACTTCGAATCAATTGGCAATTTAGCCGTTTTTTCGCCATCTATTCAAATAAAAAATATGAAACACTGTAAATAACGTGTAAAGATGATTTTAAAGTACTAAGACATAAGGGAGTTGCGTAAGCGAGAACTGCGAGAGAAGAAACTGTTAGCATAGAACTTACGGTTTCATCTACCCAATCCTACATTAACATGATGATACTTTGTCACCAATCTAGTCTTTGTTTATGTGCACTATCCCTTCAGTACGTAAGCGATCATGGCTCTCAACAACTTCCTGTCCCTTGCAGCTCTTTCTATTATTTCTCCTAAGCCCTGTTCCGCCATCTACTTACTCAGGCACATCAGGTATGTCATGCGTTGTCTTCTTGTCTCCCTCCTGCTCTCTATGGGTCCCGTGAGTATCAGATTTTCCAAGCCATCCTTACTCATTATATGCCCCAGAAATCTCAACTCTCGCTTCTTGATGCTAAGTATAGTTAGTACATTTTTTTTCTTTCAATTTTCTTCAAAACTTCGTCGATGCTCACATGTTTGGCCTATTGTGTCCTCAGCATCCTTCTGTAGAATTTTCAGCTCTCTCTTCCTGATGTTAAGTATAAGTTTCCTTTTTGTTTCAATTTTCTCTAAAACCTCGTCCTTTCTCACATGTTCGATCCATGATATCCTCAGCATCCTTCTGTAGAAATTTTAACTGTCTCTTGCTGATGTTAAGTATAAGTTTCCTTTTTGCTTCCATTTTCTTCAAAACCTCGTCGTTGCTCACATGTTCGGTCAATGGCATCCTCAGCATCCTTCTGTAGAAATTTTAACTGTCTCTTCCTGATGTTAAGTATAAGTTTGCTTTTTGTTTCCATTTTCTCTAAAACCTCATCGTTGTTCACATGTTTGGTCCCTGGTATTCTCAGCACTTTTCTGTAGAATATCAAATGTCTCTTTCCGATGTTAAGTATAAGTTTCCTTTTTTTGTTTCCATTTTCACTAAAACTTGTTGTTGATCACATGTTCGGCTCATGGTATCCTCAGCTTCCTTCTGTAGCACTACATTACATTAAGTCCCATCTTCATATCTGAGCATATCGTCCAGCACTCACTGTCATACAGGGAAACAGATATCACATAGCAATTTAGTACTCTTTACTAGCGAAAGTTTCCTATTTTTGGTACTCTGCGAAGCTTTTTGAATTCTTCCTTGGCTATCCCAATACGTCCAAGGATCTCAGTGTCCCTCTTTCCATCCTTTGTTAAAACCCTTAAATTCGTAGTCAAGATACAAAATAGAATCGGTCATTAGAGAAATATATCTAACTTGTCATTTTAATGCCATCTGAAAACTGCAAGTTTCAATATATATATATATATATATATATATATATATATATATATATATATATATATATGTATGTATTGGATATTGTCTGAATCATCTTCAAGATGCGAGAGCAAGATCTAAAACGTCAGCCAATCTAACAGTGATCTCATCTCACAATCCTCACACTTGTTCCATATGTGGCCTCCTTTGTAAATCACTAGCGTGTCTTAAATGCCACATAAGATTATCGCACAAACTTTCATAACTAAAACAATCAATAAGCTGTCAGATCCTCATACGTCGAAACCGACGGGAGAGTCCATTATTATTATTCCATTATATATATATATATATATATATATATATATATATATATAGGGTGTCCCAAAATAATGTATATTCTCTTTGAATCGTTATAACTTATTCAATTTATGTATTTTGACTTGTAAATAAAAATAATACAAGAAAAAGAATGTAATAGAGTAAAATATAGAAAAAAACAGAAAATTAACTTTAATAAAATAAAAGCTACTTGGGGCAATGGCAGAATGTTCATATAATAATGAGTTCTCATCAAATGCTCAAACTGGTTACCGTTCTGTTCAATACAATTTTCATATCTTGAAGAAATAGATCTACAAACGTCCAGTTTTATTTCCTCTGGTATTTGAGCACATTCTTCTTCAATTGCTACTCTCATTTCAGCAATTGTTTCAGGTTTCCTGCTGTAAATTTTGTCTTTTAGAAACCCCTACTAAAAGAAACCCAAGTGTGTCAAATCTGACGATCTAGGTAACTATAAAACTGTATCTCTTCTTCCAATTCATCTGTTTTGCATATTTTCATCCATATAAGTCTTCACATCACGGTAATGCATTATTAACTATTAATATTTTAGGATACCTTATATATATATATATATATATATATATATATATATATATATATATATATGTATATATATATATATATATATATATATATATATATATATATATATATATCAAGTTAAGCATGATATGCTTCAAGCAAAAAAAAAAAACGATAGAAAAACTGTCATTTATTTCCATTAAATATTATTTATGTATTTTAAAGAACACCGAATTATTCGTCTCACATTTAGTGCAACGAGATTTACTGCTAATGAGATTTAGTGGAACGAGATTATGTGCCATATGCCTAAAGATTTTTTAGATTTCCTCATTAATGTAACGAATAAAAAAATATTTATTCCCGGCACGGTGGAGTAATGCATACCGGCTCGGATTGAGGAGTTTGAGTCACGAGTTCGAATTCCGGTCGAATCCATTGCATTCATTTACGTACTATTACCCTTGGGGAAGATATAAATCCTCTTCTTTTCCGCCCAGCTATGGCCAAATAGCATGACAGACTGGGTTCTAAAGCACTGTATAGCAACTGGTCCACCGCAGAAAGAAATGGTAACCAAGGCGGGGAAAAAATAAGCCTCGTCAGTCATGTCTCTTTCGAGACATGATCGCCTAAGCGTGTATCCCACGTAACTGACTGATCTTTCCAAAGATAGAATCTGCTGGACCAACTTATAATTTCCTGAATTTGCTTTTAACAAACATTCGTCCATCCTCACAGTTCAATGACGACCATTTTTACAATTTCCAAATTTATTTTATATTATGCAAGTTCTGTAATCATTACACACACACACAAATACACACAAAACACACACACACACACACATATATATATATATTAATATATATATAAATACACACATACATATATATACACATATATTTCTTCATATATATATATATAAATATATATACGTATATATGTGTATTTATATATATATATACATATATATATGAAGAAATATACTTATATTTATATATATATTTATATATGAAGAAATATATTTATATATATATATATATATGAAGAGATATAGTATATATATAAATATATATAATATACTATACATATTTATATGTAGATACTATATATATTTATATATATATACATAATATACTAATAATATAAGTGGTAAATATACACATACATATGCAAAATATATAAATATATATATACATACATGCATACACATACATGTATATATTTTGAATAAAAAATTCTAAGAGGATAGAATCCAGGTAGAACTCAATGTCCAAGACAGAGTAAGGATATAATAAAAAGGCTTAAACACTAATATTCCATGGTCATAATCTATTCCATTGAAATCCCAAATACGATCCAATTCATCAGACCTACAAATTAAAAGAAAAAACTTTTTTTTGGAATTTGTAGGCCAGATGAATTGGATCGTATTTACGATTCCAATGGAATAAATTATGACCATGGAATATTAGTGTTTAGGCCTTTTATTACATATATATATATATATATATATATATATATATATATATATATATATATATATGAAGAAATATACTCTTAAGTTGTGCTATATTTATGGAATAAAGTCCTCATTATCAGAGATCAGGCCTGACGATTGCGTCTAGCCTGAAACAGCCTGTCGCCTCTAAATGTTGATTTAATGTTCACTGATAGAGCTAATATATTCAGTTGTATACATATGAGTTTGTGACTCTGGGTTTCACGCTTTTGCGATCTTCGGACAAAGCGTATTTTCTGGGGATCGCAAAATATGAAAGAATTCCTACTTTCCCAAGACAGCACAGACAACCACAAATATGTTTAAAAATCAAGATTAAATTTAACACTTCATTCTTTTGAAGATGTTCAACACATAAGTCCATCTCATACCATAACAATTTAATCACAATCTATACAATATTCATTATAAAGAAATTGAATATTATCGCGCTCATTTTGCCTTGTGCCTGACTAGGACACTTTTTGTCCTCCACATGGTTTGAGTGACCTTTCAATGAGGTGATGAACATTCATAGACGTCAAATTTAAAAGTCTTGATAAACCAATGACATCCATGCTCTTGTATATGAACACATCAACAAAATAAATGCTACATTTGCCATGATATAGTCCCTCAGAGGACGAAACGTTTCTCCTTTCGTCTTTTTATTCATATATATATATATATATATTCACCCTAAGCAAGGCAATAACGACACTAAGACACAAATTAACCCTGAAAATTGTTAAAGTATTATCTGAAAGCGCTGGGAACTATAACACAATCTATGAATTTTCCAAAGCTACTCCCAAAAATTTTAATTTTAAGGACAAATGAAAAACTGAATAAAACTTACAAAGTATTCCTTGTTCTTAATATTTAACGAAATATACATAAAAAAGGGTTGCTGTTCAAATATACAACTATGTATATATATATATATATATATATATATATATATATATATATATATATATATAAATATTACTACTTAAAACGTTATTTTAGTGGATACTCCTGTTTGAAATAGACGACCATTTTTGTTTTGTCTTCAAACGGAAGGCGCACAAGAGAAACTTCGATTAAAAAAAAAGAAAAGTGCACTCCGACAGGGTTCGAACTCGCGCCCCCTTTTGTAGGGAGTAATCAACGTAGATAAACACGTGTGATAAAATAAATCCTATATTTGTCTTGATAAAGTCCCTCAGAGGACGAAACACTTTGGCTAAGATTAGTTTTTACTCTTGCATGCATTTTATGCATTTTGTCTCGGCAGAATATTCACACAAACACACACATACACACACACAAAAACACACACATACGTACACACACACATACGTACACTCAAACGCACACACACACACACACATATATATATATATATATATATATATATATATATATATATATATATATATATATATATATATATATATATATATTAAAAAAGAGAGAAACCGCAAAAGTTTTTGGTTATAATGTGGATTTGTTTTAGTATATATATATAAAAAAATTTTCTTCATATTTCTGCTACACGGGTTTCCTGTCTTGTGACCTTCTTCAGGCAAGTAAAAAGAATTTTTTTTTTTAAAAGGAATAATTTTTACTTATGTTCATTTAATGTCCCATCGTTGGTTTTCTGTATTTGTTATTGAGCCTTGAACTCTTTTCTGGACTGTTGGCAAAAGCGAATTTCTGTCCAAGTCTTAATAAAACCATTAGGTTTGGTATGAGAGCTGGTGGTGATAGATGTGATGATGAGAGATGTCTTCCTAACCCTGTGTGCGTGCGTGCATGAGTGTTCCTCTTAGCCTGTATATGTATATTCTCTCTCCATATATACATACTGTCTTAGAATATGGAATCAGCATACGTATATATGTATATGCATATAAACATTAACATATACATGCATGCCCCATACACACAAACACATGCACACTCTTCCTGTGTTATAAACAAAAATGTTTGCGGTTTCTCTCTTATAATATACTTTTTTTCTCTCGTTAGAATAACTATAACCTTTAAATATATTTAAATATACATATATATATATATATATATATATATATATATATATATATATATATATATGATTATTTAATTAAAATAAAATTTATAACATAAATATGTTATAAAATCACTACAAAAATAGCCATTTTGTTTCAACACCCTCGGTCACTTATCAAGTGATGACGTTGAATGTAAAATAAATAGTTTTAAAAGTTTCAAATTAATTAACAATCCTTCGCAAGGGGAAAACGTTGTTACAAAGGCTAGATGGACCAATCAAAATACAAGTATAGGAAAATTCAAAAAGCTTGACAACGAAGTCATGTTATAATATCTATTCAGATGTTTCAAATATGGGTAGTATTAAAAAAGAATTTATTCCAACCAATAATTACTAAATTATATGATAAAATTTAATATTAAAATTAAAAACTGCTAATTTCAAAATCAAAATTTAATCGCTATTAAGTTTTTATATATATATATATATATATATATATATATATATATATATATATATATCAGCGTGCGTATCAGTGTATTTGTGCTTGTGCGTGAATAAAAAAAAGGAAAGCCGGGACGTTTCGTCTTCTGAAAAAAATGTCATTTACCCACTTTCGATTATTAGACATTAAATTATGTCACTTAGCGTCATCCATAATTTACTTAAACTTTCCAATTTACCTGAAGAATATTTATGAGCGACACTTATATTAAAGAAATCTAACAATATTTTGACTTGTGTCTATACACGCATTTGACTTTATATAGGCCATCAAACACCAACCCGCATCGGCTGAGATAAGTTTTGCTTTTAATTTTAGTCACATTATATTGTGTATTGTGACAGATATAGCCTAATTATATCTTTTATTTTATACACATAAACACACACACACACACACACACATACACAAGCCAAGCACGTATATATATATATATATATATATATATATATATATATACAGAGTCAAACCCGGATATAAGAGAAACCCGGATATGAGAGCGATTTTCTCTGGTCCCAAATTAGAGCCTGTGTTAATGTATATAAAACAGACCAACCCGGATATAAGAGAAACCCTGATATAAGAGACTTATTCTCCGGTCCCGACAACTCTCTTATATCCGGGTTACGTTGTATATATATATATATATATATATATGTGTGTGTACAGATGGAATTAAGACACCAGTAGTTAATTAACTATTGGAGTCTTAATTCCAGTCTAGAAAAGAAATATTGCGCGCTTTTTGGTGAGTCACTTTTAACATTTAATATTTAACGTTTGAAATTCCATATTGTGTTAACAGAATTCTCTTGTATTGTACCAACAGATTAATACTTGTATACACACACACCCACACACACCGACACGTACGCACACACAAACACACACATACACACACACACATATATATATATATACATATATATATATATATATATATGGGGCAAAAATA
>OZ010611.1:49561960-49594460 GCA_963932145.1 Acanthosepion lycidas
AAAAAGAAAACAGCGTAGAACAAGAGAAGAAAAGAAGAGAAAAAAGAAAAGGAAAGAGAAGAAATAGAAGAAAAAGAAAAGAAAACGGGAAGAAAGAGAATAAAAAATAGAAAAAAAATAATGGAAAAAACGTGAAGGAAAATAAACAAATAAGACGAAAGGAAAAAAAAAAATGAAGAAAAGCTACATTAAAAAAAAATTCTCTAAAATTGAATGAATAAAAAAGAATCAATAATAAAAGAATATAATGCTAAAGAAAGCTTAAAAAAGAAAATTGATACAAATGCCTAAAGTTTAAAACGAAAAAAAGAAACAAAAAACTTATAACCAGAAAAGAATGTAAAACATAAAACCGAAGTTGGACAAAGAAAAGAAAAAAATGTCAGTATTCAAGTTTTAGCCGTAGGGTCGTAAAATAAATTAGAAACAATTTAATTTCATATAACATTGAAGCTAGAGTGCTTTCGGAGAATAGAATTCACAACAAAATCGACTCGGGGTGTCTGTAGACACTGGTGTCGATTCATTCATTTCATCTGCTTTGAGGTAGCCATTTTAATTTTTCAAAAAATGTTGAGTTACCCCCACTTCCTTTAGTTTTCAACACTACCACACTGAGAGACCTGCAAGGCATATTTGACTTGGAGCGGATAGATATGAGCAAAATAGCTCACGCTCTCTCTCTCTCTCTCTTTCTCTTTCTCTCTCTTCTCTCTCTCTCTCTCTCTCTCTCTCTCTCTCTCTCTCTCTATATATATATATATATATATATATATATATATATATATATATATATGGGGGAGGTGTATAATGAGAAATTTATCACTTTAAACGTTATTTTAGTGGATACACATAATATGACGGAAAATGCGGATAAATATGGGCAATATATATATATATATATATATATATATATATATATATATATATATATATATATATATATATATATATATATATAAGCGCGCAGGTATGCAGAAAATAGAAAAGAACACGTTGGGTGCATAATCCGGGGTTCCTTAGTATTTTTGTTTTTATTTTTAAGAAGACAGTGTTCCATACAGAAGTAGCGCTTATATTATATTAATATTTTTTGTTTAAAAAAATCATATTTTTAAACAAAAATATTATTATATTATATATATATATACTCTGTTTTAATAAAGACATTGAGCACTCTGTGAATCAGTTTTAATATTTGTTATTATTGGGAGCCACCTGGATTATATAACTGTACTATGTAGATTATATACAGTTTACATATATAAATACACACACACACACACACACACACACACACACACACACATATATATATATATATATATATATATATATATATATATATATATGTATATATATATAGTTTACATGTATATATATAAAAGTCAGGGCACAGTAGAATAGAGATTTACAACGAATCGATCATAACATATATATATATATATATATATATATATATATATATATATATATATATATATATATATATATATATCACAAATCTCTCATAACATATATATATATATATATATATATATATATATACATTTAATAAATGAAGAAGTGTTCAAAATACTTATCTCGTTAGCCATTATATCAAAGATTATAGATAAATATATATTGAATATCACAGTACATATTATCTGTTGAGCGCTTTTTCGCTGAACTTCCGCTAGCCTTAAAAAAACATCGTAAATTCACGTTATTTTACGTCACATATATTTCTGTGATACTTTATTATTATTATTATTATTATTATTATTATTATTATTATTATTATTATATATATATATATATATATATATATATGTAAGAGGACAATATGAATAAAACAAAAGGATTGCTTATCTTTGCTAACGTTTTTTGTCCTCTGGGGAATTTTATCAGCAATAATGAAAAAACCTTAATACATTGATAAAATCCCTCATGGGACGAAACACGTTGGTAAAAAAAAAAAAAGGTGTCCTTTTGTCTTCACTCATATATATATATGTATGTGTGTGTCTTTGTGTGAGTGTGTGTATATATATATATACACATACATATATACATACATACATTTATATATATATACATACATACATTTATATATATATACATACATATATACATACATACACACACACACATATATATATATATATATATATATATATATATATATATATATATATAGTTTATATGAAAGATAGAAAGAGATGTTACATTTTATCGCTATAAATGCTATTTTAAACTCCAATAACAATGTTGTTCTTGTATATACATAATATTGGTAATACAAGTAAAAAGTTCATATAAATATATGTCTGGAAATCCTTCGTTTTTGAGTTAAGTTTAAAGGTAGTTTACGGTAGATGCCGCTGTGTTGCATGAAGACTAAGTGACATTTGTCATTCGTGTACATTTCTGGCTAGTCTGTCGTCACAATTTAACGTGTCCCGTAGTGAGTTAGAAGATTTCTGTTTAAGAGTGGCAGGATATTAATATCATGTGAAGTTAGAAATGATTTTGTACATGCGGACGCGCGAATCGTAAAGGACGCGAGGCTTTATCAGATGGCGTTTCCAGACCGAAGGTAGCGGAATCATCCAAACTTTGATGTTGTTTATCGTCGCGTTTCTGAGACAGGTTCCGTGACCCCATAAGCTATGGACCGAGGATGACCGATGGTATATTTAACAACGTATACCGTAAACTATTCGGACATATATTTATACGGACTTAATCAATTCACTTCAAGCGAAGTTGAACGCCGTTAAGTCGCAGTGGTCAACAAATAACGAAGGGAAATAAAAAATGTTAGAAGGAACCAGAAACTCAATCCTCAATAGGAAACAATGAATAAATCTCTACCCCTGTCCAAAAGACTGGGGAGGAGTGTGGACCGAGCGAAGGGAAATATAAATACACACACACACACACACTCATATATATATATATATAGTATCATCCACAAAAAGACTATGTGGCTGTATCACAGGTGTTCAGACATGTGGCTAGATGTCTAACTGATTCAAGCCGGGATCAAATCTCGGCCGATTTGGTATTAGGCAGAGATTCTAACCCTTGATTATCGATCGTCGCACAGCAGAAAGGAAGGGAAACTTTAAGGTTTTCTGTGCGAAATATGTCAGTGGCCCAGAGAGCTCAATTCAATTCGGTTGAAGATCAGTATATATATATATATATATATATATATATATATATATATATATATAAGTGAACATAGAAGTCAACACTTAGAGGCGACAGACTGTCGCGTCTAAGTGTTGACTTCTATGTTCACTTTTATATTTACACACGCGCTATCTCTGATATTGAGCACTTTATTCCATAAATATAGCACAGCTTAAGACTAAATTTCTTCATATATATATATATATGGATATATATACATATATATATATATATTGTAAATCTGCAGAATTTTCAAATAAATTGACATCCGACGTAAAATGTATGTATATGTGTGTGAAGAGAGAGAGATAGTGAGAAAGAAAGAGAAATTATTTCTCAAACAACTCGTCTTTTAATTAGTACTTAATATAAAGACAGGATATATATATATATATATATATATATATATATATATATATATATATATATATATATATATATATATTGAAAGAGAGAAAGAAACATTTTATCGCTTTGAAGGTTTATTTTAGAGGATAGCCATATGTATTTATCAAACAGTATACATACTTATTATCGGCTCCCGGGCTGAATGTTCGAGAAATTTTATTAAAGCAAAATATTTGGGTTCCAGTAGGATTCGAAACTTTTCACCACATTTCCATATATATATATATATATATATATATATATATATATATATATATATATATATATATATACAGAGAAAAGAAAGAAAGAAAGAAAGAAAGAAAGAAAGAAAGAAGGAAAGAAAGAAAGAAAGAAATAGTGAGACAGGAGACTTTCTCTGCAAGGAAACTGTTCAGAATGTGACACCGTAGGAGAGGAGAAAGAGGAATTTCTGTCAAAAAATTCCCTTCACGAATAGCACTGAATACCAGAAAGGTCTTTTACGAAGCGTCACTCGTGCATTACAATTCTCTAATTACAAAATGTTCCTGTCCTGCGGCAACGGAATTTCTTTTATTTTCCTTTTCTTTCCTTCTTGGTCTTGAGTAACAAAAAAAAAAAAAAAAAAAAAAAAAAAAAAAAGGTTGGAAACAAGAAAAAACAATTCCAGCAACAACGCAAGCTTCAACAACCCACACTGAATTAATAATTCTATATACGCATCCGGTTCAGTTTTCTTAACAATTAGAACACATGCGCAAGCCTCCACGAACGAATCACGGCGTGTAACCTGAACTTTATGCAAATGTATTTCCGTCTGGGTGACGTTATGTGCTAAAGCTTATCAGTGTCTGACATAAGGCCAAAAGCTTGGAACACTTATTAGTGTAAGGTTTATAGGGTTTTGGAGTTCACGACAGCGTTCTCTGTTCACGTCCCGAAAATAATATTTTGATGACAGATTAACTATCCTTTTAACACATAAAATAAAGGTAGCTTGTTTGGTAAAACCTCAGCTCTTTGGTAGTAAGACTGAAGTGACCTCTCCAGGGAGCAAACCTAAGGACGGGTATACGGAGGCTGAACGCTGTCATGGCCACAGGGTCCCACTATCAGCAGTACCGACAAGATCCAATGGGAATATATGTCATTATATATATATATATATATATATATATATATTAAGCGTTTCACCCCAAGCAAGGCGGGAAGCCACTAGTACGCAAGGGGTTACAGAGAGTTGGAGCGAGATCAAATAGTAGTGATAGAGGAAAGGATGAAGAGAATGTTAGGGGATAGATCAGGGCATTAGTCGATTGACATTACATTTGAATAGTTGGAGATTATAGTTATCAGAGAAACAAGAAATGGGGAGGGTGTTCCACAGGCGAGAAGTGCGAAACATGAAGCTATTGGTGTAGAAGAGACGGCTACATTTAACAGTTTCGACAGTGAAAGGGTGTGAGAGAGATGCCAGCCTAGTTGAACGCTTAAATTCATGAAGTCTGGGAGTCAGCGAAAGCAGCTCATCGGAGCAGTTACCGTGAAAGTATTTGTAAAAAAGACAGAGGGAGGCAACGGAATGTCTGTGAGAGACGTCTGAAGACGAGATGCCAGATCAGGGCCAATTACATTGCATATCCCTCTCTGGATTTTATAAAGGACCTTGAGACAAACAGAAGGGTCTCCAGACCATATCTGGCAGCAATACTCCATGCAAGGGCGAATGGTTGATTTGTAGATTTGAAGGATCGATTTCGGCGAGAAAAATTTCCTGGCGTGGTACAGGGAGCCGACTTTCCTTTCGGTGGACGAAACTATTGACTCAATGTATTTGTTCCATCTCAGGTCAGCAGTCAATGTGAGACCGAGCAGTTGCAAAGAGGTGCTCTCGTGGAGTTGAGCGTCAGACATTCTAATGGGTGGTGGGGCAGGGATGGTTCTCTGTGGTGAGTAATAGAGAGCAGTTTTGTTTTTGAGGCATTAAATTTAACCAGCCAATTCTTGCCCTAGTCCACAACCGATTGGAGGTCCTTTTCGAGACAAACGGACAGGTTAGTTTTGACAGCGACACTAGATATTTTTTTGAGACAGTAGTAAATAGTTGGGGCTGGTTTGGCTGCAGTAGTTGTCCCTAATATTGTCAGTGTCGACAGACAACCGTGTTTATGCCCCCACTCCGAATATTCTGTCTGGATTTACTTCCATAACCTTTTTTGTGTTTACAACAGCACACCTAGGAGCAAATGAATATATCATGGAGCACTTAGCAACATTTTTAAAGGTTATACATTTAAATATTATGAAATAAAGCAATAGATTAAAAGTAAAATACACGCAAAGATGAACTTACTGTAATGGCAAAAGTACGCAGGTGTAGGCTTTAAGAAAATTTTATACACCTGAGAATACAAGGTTCACGTATAGTGTCCATTTATAGTCTCAGTAAACAGAAATAGCTCTCTCAAATTTTCATAAGTACTCTTTCAAGTTTATTGGTGATCTTCCTAGTGACCCATTACTACAGGAATTACTTCAAAAGTCGAGTTCCATAGCGTCTTCATCTTTTCAGTCGGATCCTGGTATTTTTCAGTCTTCAATTTATTGCCATAAAAGTGTTAGACCAGATCGAGGCCGACAACTATCAAGAAAATGACAAAAAAATTAGAATGAATTCTTACAGAAAAAGACAGTGTTTCTCAACCTTTAAAACTACGGCCTACTTGGAAGCAAATGAAAATATTAGGTTGGTGCAAAAATAATGTCGTTTTCTCATATGTGTTACTATGTGAGAAAACGACATTATTTTTGCACCAACCTAATATCACTGTAAACTTAGCAAAATTTTTAAACGGTATACATTTAAATGTTATGAAATAAAACCATAGATTTAAAAATAATAATAATAATAATGATACTGTTTATTATAAAACAGAGCATTTACTTAAATTTTTGTATCTATAAAAAGAATGTATAAACATAAAAATGTCAAAAAAATAATTGTCGGACTTTGTCCATTTCATAATGTGTGACGTCATTTTTTTTACATTTTGATACGCCATGAGCATATATGAATGTATGTGAGAGATTCATGGAAGATTGAAGTTTAAAAGCAGTAAAATTGACCTTGCTAATCGAACGATCGTCCGTGGCTCGATCGGTTAAGGCACGTCAGACTAAATGAAGGTTCCATATAGGATACAAGTTTGATTCCTGTCGGAGAACGAATATTCTCTATGAAAATTTCTCGGACATTCAGGCCGATAAATGTTGTTTAATACTATTTATTATAAATTTACTTAAATATTTATATCTATAAAAAGGATGTATAAAAATAAAAAATGTCTTAATACAATTATATGTTAAATAGGTTAATATATATTTATTCAAAGAAAGGAAAATTTTAAAAGGTTAAATTAAAAAATAAGAATAATTTTTAAGAAATGAATATTGAAACAAAGTATTTCAAATAACATACACGAAGAATAGTGGAAATAATTATTTGATCAAAAAGTTTAGTACTTATTCATTTATTCAAATATACTAACGCTGTACAATTACTACTTCAACAAAGACAAATATATGTAGAGATTTACTTGATCCCCCAGTGATTCAGGTTGACAGAAGATCGGTTTTTAACGTGTGGACACGAGTGTTTTCACTCGGGCCGTTGGTCTAAGCTGGCCTTAGCTGGTCAGAGCTCGTCTAAGCTAGTCTTAGCTGGTCCTATGTTGTCCAAGCTGGTCAGAGTTTGTTTAAGCTAGTAATAGCTGGTATTAGCTGGTCATAGCTTGTCCAAGTTGGCCAGAGCTCGTCTAAGCTAGTCATAGCTAGTCTTAGCTGGCCATATGTTGTCAACGCTGGTCAGAGCTTGTCTATGCTAGTCATAGCTGGTATTAGCTGGTCAGAGCTAGTCCAAGCTGATTAGAGCTCGTCTAAGCTAGTCATTTTAAATTTTAAAGGCGATACATTTAAATATTATGAAATAAAACAATATACACACAAATACAAATTTACTTTATTTCAATGTTTCTATTCAACAATTTGTGCAGTTTATTTAGTGTGTAAACCTGTGACTGGTGTTTTTTCTCGATTTCTTCAATGTTTGGTCGAATGCGCGATAAGCAGACCCTCATTTCTTCCTATGTTGGGCGTAGTCTTTCTCGCTTCTTATTTTTGATGTTATTTAGGTTTGGGAAAACGTAGAAAATTGCAGTGAAACTGATAAACTCTTTTTAGCTAATGTGTGATATTCCTTTTGGATTGAAATTCAAAATGTATCATATGGGTAATGTCGAATGTTTTGTTTTGGGCTCTTACAAAAATAAAATTACTTTTAAAAAATGAATATTAGAACAAAGTATTTCAAATAACATACACAAAGAATAGTGAAAAGAATTATTTGGTCAAAAAGTTTAAAACTTATTCATTCATTCAAATATACTAACTCTGTACAATTACTACTTCAACAAACACATATATATATCGGACTTCGTTCATTTCGTAATATACATATATATGTATGCCGTGACGATATTTCGCGGCACACTTAAGGGGATCACGCGTCAGACTATTGTGCCACGGTACGGTATTTAGGAGTCACTGCTCTAGATGGACTATCTTCTCGGGTTAGATGGCCATACATCAGACTACGGATTTTGGAAAGAACATTATAGGATTGAAGATGCGACTATGTTTATTCGGAAGGTTGGAGTAACAGTTGTCAGTACGGCAAACAGAACCATGTTTAAATTCTGGTATAAACTGTAATATATTGCTTTGGTAACATTACACCTGAGCGTGTGTAAATCTCTACAGTGGTCAAGTTAAAAGATGGACGTCGGAAGAGTTGGACAAGAGGAACAAGTACGGAGTGCGATGAATAAATTATCGTCTAAATGACGCACAAATGAAAATAACACTGACATCTCATTTTAACAGATATATAGGGTGCGATGGATAAATTGTCATCTAAATGACGCCAAAATAAAAATAACGCTGAAATACTAAAGAGTACATTTATTCAATAAAATCACCTTTGGCGGTTGACAATTTCTGAATCTCCTGCATCTCTTCTGGACGGTCCCCTTGTTTAAGTTAGGGAATGCTACCATAATCCTTGCCTTCAGTTCATCTTTGTTGTTATGAGTAGTTTTGTTGGTCTCCCGCCCAACTGCGCCCCACACATCATAATTAAAAGAGTTGCAGTCTGGGGTGTTAGGTGGCCAGATATAAGGGGTGATGTGGTCGCACAAATTGTCCATAACTGGGTTCTCTTACTTGTGTAACATAGTACATAGTCCTGTTCCTAGCGACACACTACAGCAACCCTACCTCTTCTATACAATTGATGTGGGCCTCCGTGTTGAGTCTGAGGCCCCGTAGAAATTTGAATGGGAGCATAACGTTGTCATCAATAGGGATCACTCCAAACACCTTCGTAATCACAGTTAGACTCCTCCAACTCTTTCGAATCCTCTGCATTGTCCTCTGATTGACACCTGGAATGTTCGTATTGAATCTTCTGGTGCGAATGCCAAGCAGAACAGCATGCCGTTTTCAATGATCTGGCGGAATGAATTCCTTCATGGTGCATTTTTTCTCACAGATGGTGCCCAACTGACCCTACTTTACTGTGCAGTCGACAAAACCAAAAATAAACAACACGCATGCGCGAAATTCAACATATAAAATGGCGACAATTCAAACATCGCAATATGTATATACGATCAGTCGCTTCAGGTCGGTTCTTTGTATCTCTCAAGCAGTTTCCTGAATTTTATCAAGTTCTCTTTTTACAAGAGTCAGTTCAAATTGAGAATATTGTCTTGCTACCATTTCTGGGTCTGGGGCTGCCCAGTTCTCCCATCCTAGCCTTGATAGATTTCAAAAGCGTTTACGTAGCATTGTGGGCGACGAAAGAGTTCCACACTATAATGGCTCTAGGGTGCATCAGTGGACAAGCAAAGTCGGAATAGTACCTTTAAACGCATCTAACTACAAAGCGAATATTGACACAATCAAGATGGCGATTCAAATCTAATCATCTCTGTCTTTTTATCTTTCTTCGCTCTATTTCCCTTTCTCTCTCTTTATATATATATATATATACATATATATATATATATATATATATATATGTTTTCCCATCTCTCTTTCTTTCTCTCTTTCTCTATCTATATCTGCTGATCTATCTATCTATCTATCTATCTATCTATCTATCTATCTATCTATATATATATATATATATATATATAAACCTAGTGAGCCAGACAAACCTACCTAGGTTTCACCTAAACGGATCGTCAGGGAAAGTATACGAGGTAGGTTTGTCTGTCTCACTAGGTGTATCTAGGTCTGCTCTACGATTGTATTGAGCTCTTTTGTTAGTTAGTTGTCTACTCGTATGGGTTTTTTTTCTTTGGGCTTCTGACCTTCATCTGTGCGATTTGTTCGACAGTAGTTCATGTTTGTAGCTCTTTCTTTTTTTAAAACCTTTTTTTCCCTCGAGATTGATTTGATTATTAACAAATCAAAAATTCGAGGGTTTTTCGAAAGGAGTCTAGTTATCTATCTATCTATCTATCTATCTATCTATATATATATATATATATATATATATATATATAAAGTTTACTATTTACATTGTTTGGGCTATTGTCCTCATCTTTGTCGCCATATTTATTACAATGTATCGGCCGTTGTACACTACGGCCTTCTTCAGGTGGTTGGAATGTCGAACTGAAACCTTTATTTCGCTCACTGGGGTAGACTGTTCTAGTTCCACCTGCCAAGTCTAATGGAGGTCAGTTATCAGTTATCTTCTGCTATTTCTTTAAGGACACATGGCACATTGGGTAAAGGCGTTGGTAAGATCTAGTGACAGAACAAAAAGTTATCTTTCTTCAAGAGTCAGTTAAAATTGAAAATGTTGTCTTGCTACCATTTCTGGGCTGGAGCTGCCTAGTCTTCCCTTAACAGCCTTGACAGATTTTATAGGCGTTTAGGCAGCCTTGGGGGTGGCGAAACATTTCCAACCTATAGCGGCTACAGATTACGTCGTTGGCCAAGCAATATCTGAATAGTACCTTTAAACACATCTATCACGAAAGAGAATATTGACACAATCAAGATGGCGACTTTCCACATAAAATCGTAAACAAAAAAATCTGAAAAGAGCAAAATCAAGATGATATGAAAAATATTTTCCTGAAAATCCTTTCGCAAACAAAATTTTAAAGTTATACACCTTATAATTGTTAAAAACAAGGATCATAACATTCATCGAGTAATTTTTAGGTTAATGCAACATAAAAATTTTGTTCACGAAAGGATTTCGCCATTTTATATCATTAACTTTACTAATCTACTTTTTGTGCGAATGAGTCATTGTAATATATGTACAGGGTGTCCATAAACTTCGTGTGCACTTTAAAGTTATAAATTATTTAAAGTGCACAAGAACTTTATGGACACTCTGTATGTGGATGACATTATATATATATATATATATATATATATATATATATATATATATATATAGATAGATAGATAGATAGATAGATGGATAGATATATATATATAGAGAGAGAGAGATTAAATTAATTGTCAATTATATAGACCACTTGATACATTCGATGAATATCGACAAAATAAAATCTTTTTTACTGATGCGTTTCGTCCTCCCATAAATTTTATTAGGTCAAGATATAAGGATTTTATTTTGAAACAATTATTTACAAACAGAAATAAATAAAATAGCCTTAGGTTTTCTAAAGTTTTAAATTCAAGAAAGCTCATACGTAACCTTCAGGCTACCCGTATAAGTCGAGGCAAAGTATTTATTAGGTTGGTGCAAAAATAATTTCGTTTTCTCACATAGTAACATATGTTAGAAAACGAAATTATTTTTGCACCAACCTAATAGAATGCTAAGGAAAATAAATTAATGCCTAATAAATGAGAATGAGTAATAATAATATATATATATATATATATTAAGACATTTTTATGTTTATACATTTTTTTATAGATACAAATATTTAAGTAAATGCTCTGTTTATAATAAACAGTATTAAACAACATTTACCGGCCTGAATGTCCGAGAAATTTTCACAGAAAATATTCAGGCCGGTAAAATTTTTTTTTTTAAATGGCCGTGGAGATGTTCCCTGTCTCGTCACTTTTTGTGTGTGTGTATATAAAGTCTGATGATCCAGAGCCCTGTTAAAGGGGTTTTGGTGAAATAATTTATTACATGGAACCTTAACGTGGTCTGTTTTTATTCAAATATATATATATACATATATATATATATATATATATATATATATATATATATATATATATATATATATATATATATATATATATATATATATCTATGTCTGGGTGCTTATGTATTATAATCTGATTGTGTTTGTGTTGTTTTATGCGTGAGGTTAGGACCCCATTCACACAGTTGGGATTAAAATGTATACATATATATTGTCATTTTCATTTTTCTCTTTCTTTTACACTTATTTTCGTTTTTCTATTTTCTTTAATTTTTGTTTGTGTCTGGATAAATGTAAAATCCATTTATTGTTAAAAAGTTTTTGGTCTGAAGAGATGGACGCCTGATCCCGTGAAATAAATCATCACCTATGGATTTCTAAAGACTCCACTTCTATTCTTGTAATTTGCTCAGTTCTTACATTGAGCACTCTTTGTATTTATATCCTCTTTGGCGTTGTCCCTACTAATTATCAATAATATTATATATTATTATAAAATAGCATTAATATTGCTGATTGATTCTATGTCTGATTATTTATTTGTATACAAATTATATGCTGCCTAATGTTTTATGTTTATAAAAACTATCGATCCCCAGTACAAAAAAATTCTTATAAAAAAACTACTACTAAGACATTACACTATATTAATTGAATTATATACTTAGTTCATGACATATTAACTGAATACACTTGTAAAAATAGAATACGTGGATTTACCACATCACAAGAAAAGTTCAAATAAAATTCTCACTTAAAATTTTGAAAAACTTAGCGTTGCGTCTTTGCACGTTCCGAGATTGTACACAACCGTCAATAATAGCACATATTTAAAAAAAACATCTTTCGGTCGACAAACAATTATTTCGTCTTCAAGTTTTGGATTTTATAAGGAAAACATATGCCTGACGATGAATAAAGGATTATTCGAAAGTACTTGCATTTTAAAAACACATAAACTGGAAACAACAGACAACAGTTTTATAAATGAGGATCACGTCACTCTATGGATTAACAGTATTTTAATGCATACATTATACACTACTAGCGATGTCGCCAATAAAAGCATTAATATTGTTGATTGATTCTCTGTGTGATTATTTCTTTGTATATAAATATTATATATACATACATACATCATATATATATATATATATATATATATATATATATATATATATATATATATATATATATATATATATATATATATATATATAATATAATGTAATATAAAAGGCTCAAACACTAATATTCCATGGTTATAATTTATTACATTGGAATCGTAATTACGATCCAGTTCATCAGACCTACAAATTCAAAAAGAAATTGATTTATTTGGATCTATATCAGTTTGTGACCGTGGGTTTCACGCTATTTGCTATCGTCAGATAAACTGATTAATTTTTAAATTTTGGATATATATTTATATCGTTGCGTATATCGGTGTTTTTATGGTTGTTGGTGGAAATTGATGATGTCTGGACGCCACTCATACCTACGCAGACATATATAATATATATATAAAATTGCATGTATACACACACATTTGACATATATATATATATATATATATATATATATATATATATATATATATATATATATATATATATATATATATATATATATTGTTATACTTTATTTATATAGCGACAAACATTTATGTAAATGTTCTGTTCATAATCAACAGTATTAACAATATTTACCGGCCTGAATATTTCTGCCTATGTAAATAACATATAGCACAAAAGCAATAAAATATATTAAAATAATTGTCAGACTTAGTCTATTTCATATAATATATATATATATATATATATATATATATATATATATAAATATATATATACGCACACACACACACACACACGCATATATATATATATATATATATATATATATATATATATTTGTGTGTGTCCATAAAGTTCATGTGCACTTTAAAAAATTATAACTTTATTTGTATTTGCGATAGAAATAATTTGTAAAAAGGATTAGAAAGAAGTAAATCTATAATTTTTAAGGTTTTATTGGAATTTAATTTAAGTTTTTATAAGTTCTCCATCATTAGTAATACCAATATATATTAGCGTTCATATCTATGCAATTTCGTATTTTTTTGTAATTAAAATGTATAAGAAAACTATGAATGATATAGCGCCTAAATCTATTTCGTTTTCTTGCAACATTCCGTTTTTTACTTGTTCTATTTTTTTTAATTCTCTTCTTCATACCCATCAGCATCATTGTTATTGGACTTTTTCATTTACTTCGGTGGTTCCTTCTAAAAACCGCACGTATTGTTATGACGAAATGTCAACAACATGTTACGCCTTGGGGAAACGATTGATAGGTTACCGTCTTCCCCGTTCTCTTAAGGATTCTCTGTTGAAATTCTAGAACCTTTTCCTTGGAAGGATTTTTTTCTTCTTTTTTATCATTTTATTGTCAAGTTCTTTCCCTGTTTCTTCTGACTGCCTCCTTGAACGAGTCAGAGTTTAGAAATATTTTGCTCGTTTTATTTTCAATGATTTTCATATTTTTATTTAATTTAGTTTCTTACAAATCGTCATTTGCTAAATTATTTCTATCTGGGAAAGCGTCCATATTTATTCGTGTAGGGATATTTAGATTCTTTAAATCATTCCTTCTGTTATTCTTTATTTCGTTTTTCTGGGCGTTCCTTCATTTTCTCTTTCTTTCTTTCTTTCTTTCTTTCTTTCTTTCTTTCTTTCTTCGCTCCTCCCTCAATTCATAACTTCATGAATTTCTTTTTTCTTTCTTGCTTTCTTTTTTCTTTCTTTCTTTCTTTCTTCGCTCCTCCCTCAATTCATAACTTCATGAATTTCTTTTTTCTTTCTTTCTTTTTTCTTTCTTTTTTTCTTTCTTTCTTAATTTCACCGAAATTTTCCTTTCCTTTCTTTTTTTTTCTTTTCCCCCCGAAATTCATTGCTTTCTTCTTTCTTTCTTGAGAATTTCTTTTTTCTTTCTTTCTTTCTCTTTCCCGAAAAATCATTGCTTGCATCTTCCTTTCTTTTTCCTGAACATTTCTTAATTGCCTCTTTCCTCAAGTAAAATTGCTTCGTTTTTTCTTAGTTTTTTTGTTGTTCTCTCTTTCTTTCCCTTTCCCAAAACTTTCTTATGTTCTTCTTTCCTTTTAAAATAGATTCGTTGTTTGTTTGTTTTTCTTTCTTTCTTTTTCTTCCTGTCTTTCCTTCTTTCTTTCTTTCACGGAAATTTTATTTTCCTTTCTTTTTTTTCTTTTCTTCCACCAATATTCATTGCTTGCTTCTTTCATTCTTTCTTGAAAAATTTTCCTTTTTTTCTTTCTCTTTCCCGAAAATTCCTTTCTTTCTTTCTTTCTTTCTTTCTTTCTTTCTTTCTTTCTTTCTTTCTTTCTTCCTTCCTTTCCCCGAAATTTTCTTACGTGCTTATTTTCTTTTAAAATAGATACGTTGTTATTCTTTCTTTCTTTCTTTCTTTCTTTCTTTCTTTCTTTCTTTCTTTCTTTCTTTCTTTCTTTCCTATTCCCGAAATTTCCTAGCTTCTTTCTTTGGTTTCTTTCTTTTTTTCTTTTTTCACTTTTTCTTTGTTTTCTTCTTTCCTTTCTTTTTGAAGAAAATATCATACATGATTCTTTCCTATTAAAATGTTGGTCTTTCTTTCTTTTATTTTTCCTTTCTTTCTTTCTTTCTTCAGAAAATTCTTTCTTTCTTTCTTATTCCCAATATTTCCTAGCTTATTTTTTTGTTTCTTTCTTTTTTTTTCTTCTTATTTCTTATTTATTTGTTTTCTTCTTTCCTTTCTTTTTGAAGAAAATATCATACATGATTCTTTCCTATTAAAATGTTGGTCTTTCTTTCTTTCTTTTTTTCCTTTCTTTCTTTCTTCAGAAAATTCTTTCTTTCTTTCTTTCTTGTTCCCAATATTTCCTAGCTTATTTTTTTGTTTCTTTCTTTTTTTTCTTCTTATTTCTTTTTTCTTTTTTTCTTTGTTTTCTTCTTTCCTTTCTTTTTGAAGAAAACATCATCCGTGATTCTTTCCGATTAAAATGTTGTTCTTTCTTTTTGTTTTCTTTCTTTCTTCATTTATTTCTCTTTACGGAAGGTTTCTTTCTTTCTTTCTCTCTTTCTTTCTTTCTTTCTCTCTTTCTTTCTTTCTCGGTCTCTTTGTATATTACTCCTCTTTTACCATGATTGTGGATCCTTTTCTCCTTTAAACTTATTTTATTCAAGGATTCTGTATTTCTCAATTGTCTGTATTAATTCCTTCAGAAAACAAAAGCAAAGAGAAGAAAATTTATTTATTATGCTATATATTTTCCTTTCATTGTTAGAAACGTAAGATTGAATTCTCCTTCTCTTTCAATTATTCTATTTGTTTGTATTTTTTTTTACTTTCTTTAATTTTGCAATCTCTGTATCGAATCTTCAATCAATACCACCTTTTCTCCTGTTTGAGAAATGAAGAAAAAAGAATAAATTTCCCGTCTCTAGTTTATCTCCCACATTTTCTATCGTCTGCCATGTCACAAATCAACAAGAAACACCTATTTATCAATTACTCGAATGGATTTTATTATTTTCTTTCTAGGCGATAAATTTCGGGGTTTAATTTAACGAAATGACTGTGAATTAACTGGAACGAAATCAAAGAGATGAGGGAAGAAAAAAAAAAACGATGTCACACATGTTGAAAGAGATGAATAGAAGACCAACCGTAGACGAATGGCACACATATCTAAAGACAGACACAGACATATACATCACGCCACCTGCTACACACACAAACACAGACACACACGGGCGTGCGCACACACACACACACACACACACACACATATATATATATATATATATATATATATATATATGGTGTAACACTGCTGTATTTGAGTATCTCCTCTCTCTCACCATATATGTGTGTGTGTGTGTACAGACACATGCAAATGCACAAATACACAGACACAGACACACACACACACACACACATATATATATATATATATATATATATATACACACACACACACACCTATGGTTAGTCATTGCTATACGTAAATATCTGTCTGTCTGTCTCTCTACGCGTGCACACACACGCACACACACATAAACGCTCACAAATATGATGTAACATTGCTGTACTTTTGAGTATTTCCATCTCTCTCTACACACACACACACACACACATATATATATATATATATATATATATATATATATATATATATATATATATATGTGCGTATACACATTCATACACATGCAAAAACACAGGCACACACACACAGATATATATGTACATATGGTGTATATCTGATGTACTTTCTATACACATGCACACGCACACATATAAATACACATGTAGTGTATCTCCACTTTACATTTGAGCATCTCTCTGTCTCTCCCGCTTTGCACAGACACAATACACACACACACACAGACACACACGCACGCACATATATATATATATATATATATATATATATATATATATATATATATATATATATATATAGTCATCTCCAAAATATAGCAATGGCAAGATTAATTCAGTTGTTTTTGTTATTCACTGAAGACATTTGCGTTTAAGATCAAAAGATGAATATGAAAAAATTGTTCAGAATTTCACTTGATATTTACTTGTATTACAATTAGATGTGTTAAACGACTTAGGAAATTCTTGAACCCAACCATTTTTCAATGTTTCCAGTGAACAACAAACACAAAGAAATTGGCCTTGCCGTTGAAATTCATTTGGAGGTGACTATATACAAGTATATGATTGGTGTATACGGAATAAATTCCAATAACCAACAATTACTATTCTTAAAAGTGTGCTCAATACAGAGTAGAACAGATATAATTATTTATTTAAAAATTACAACATAAATCTTACTTATTATAAAACGCAGATTGTGCGTGTGTCTGTTCGTTTATATATGGGATCGTATTTCCTACATTTTTCAACAAATTTCAACAAAACTTCACAGGACTACTTAAAATTACTCGGCGGTTGTTCTGACAGCGTCAAAAATTGGAAAAACACAATTGTTTTTGCACGAAATGAAAAACACGGCTGAGGCTATCGCATCCGACCGGAAGTTACTCAAACGTCCGAATGCCGTTAACTTCAGGTGACTTCCGGCATTTTTTTCAGAGAACGATACAAAAAGATTAAAAAATGAAACCTAAACATACTCAATGTTGACCATGTTAGCCGTAGTCTCTGAATATGAAATCCAGTGAAGTCCGTAATCTGTTCAATATCAGAGGTCGGCAGTGAAGATTCAGAGAAAGTAGCGGTTAATAATTCTTTTACTCGTCGATAACAGGTTGGCAGTGCAGATAATTTGGGAGAAAAAAATGGCTGCCTTTATACACGTTGCATTTAATATTTTGAGGTTTCTGATTGGTTAACCATTCCATTGGTGAACTATAAGATGTCAGCTAATTTAGGCTAGCTCACTAGCACAGAAATACCCAAAAAACTGCAACACAGAAGTTCTCCTAACTAAAAATAATAACCGGAAACTACTTTAAATACACATGGTGTCCAAATGAAACCCATGTGTACAGTCAAAATGCGGAAGTAAATATTTAGTCATCAACCAAAAGATATAGTCAACCAGCTACAATGCTAACAGCAGCCGATATAAACACAACCGATTTCTTCCACCAAGCGTTGTGCTCCCCCTCCTTGGAGGGGTGTACGCACATTATCATATCTCAGTTGCATCGCAGTCTTTGGACAGAGTGCGCTCAGGGGCTTCTCCGTCTAAGGACGGAGGTCTAACTGAGAAAATAATACTGAAGAGGTTTCCAGTCCTGGGGAACATCTGCCCGAGGCCGCGCCCTCCCATTGAACAAGAGGGAGAGATCGGTGCTCGCACGGAGGCCAGGATTTTTTTTCCCTGCCTGAGTGTACGCGGTCGGGTCCCCACATTAATCCAACCTTGTATCACATCTCATTCTTGTGGGGGAATGAGTAAATACCGCGACGTGCTCCCCATCTTTGGTGGGGTGTACGCGCATTATTTATCATCTCTCAGTTGCATCTCTCTCCTTGGACAAAGTGCGCCATGGGCTTCTCTGCCTAAGGACAGAGGTGTAACTGAGAAAATAATACTGATGAGGTGCCCAGAACTGGGGAACAGCTCGCCAGAGGCAACGCCCTACCATTGCACAAGAGGGAGGGATCGGTGCTCGCACCGAGGCCAGCGCAACCGACGCTTGCGGGGGCTAAGGGGAAATTTTGTCCCTGCCCGAGTGCACGCGCTTAATCCGACCTTGTGTCACATCTCATTCCCGTGGGGGAATGAGTAAACACCGCGACGTTCTTACCTTCTCGCTTTCTCTTAGCCGAACTCCGTGGAAAATAAACCTCCACATCTCAAGTGTTAATAAAAGCAAAGCATGTCAGATTTATAAAGATTTTCTATTTGTCACTTATCCTATCATTCTCTTGCATTCCTATCTATATTTTATTTTAATTCATATATATATATATATATATATATATATATATATATATAAACAGATGCAAACTATGCCTGGAAGAAAAAATTAAAATAATTAAGTACAAAAATACAAGCCAGTTATTGAACCAGAGTAATGAAATTATACTTAAATGTCATCATAAAAATAAGATAAGTTTATATATATATATATATATATATATATATATATATATATATTATTCTTGTGTGCCATACATACATATATATGTTTATAGATATATTTAATCATTTATATATGTCATGGATATGCTTACATTATAGTTAATTTTTATTACTTTTATTACTATTATTATTACTTTAAATATATATTATATATATATATATATATATATATATATATATATATATATATATACATATATATATATATATATATATATTTATTACTATTAAATGATGATGATGTTTAAATGAGTAACAACATAGATTGCATTTCTGTGATTTTTATTACTGGTTGCGCACTTAATGTTTTATCCATAAAATTTTACCCTACTTTCTCTTACTACAATATTCTCAAAAAAATCTAAAGTAGGATTTGTAATGTAATCGGTACTGAATTAGCTTCTTCACTTCAGCAGCTTTCTCACAGATGTGATGTCGTTTCTCTCTGTCTTTTCTACAAATATTTTCATGGCTACTGCACTGATGAGCATTTTTCCTTGGTGCCCTGATTACATGAATTTAAGTGTACTACTAGATTGGCATCTAGGTCCCAACTTTTTACTGCTGAAATAGTTAAATGTAACCGCCCTTCTAACAGTTTCTTTCCTCGCACTTCTCCATATTGGAACTCCATTCCTTTTACTTGCTTCCCTGATAACTACAATCATCAAAAACCTAAATGCAATATCACCATGTTTTGTTGCATTGATACCTGTTCTTTTTTCCTTTCTTCAATTCCCCTACACCCACTCTTTTCTCTCATTTTCACTCTCCATAACCCCCTGTGTGATAATGGCACTTCTGACTTGCTTGGGGTGAAATGCTTAAAAAAAAACAAAAAACAAACAAACATTGAATATAAAATAATTAGGGTACTGATAAAAGCATCTAATAAAATAATTAGGGTACTGAAAATAGCATCTACCACAACCAAAGAGAAATCTCTCCCTACCAACAGCTAAAATAATTAAAAAGTGATCAATACAATATATATATATATATATATATATATATATATATATATATATATATATATATATATATTTAAAATGCAGGATATGTGTGTGTGTGTGTAACGAATGCACGGCCGCAATTTTCGACGGATTTTCACAAAAATGTACATGCACATGCTCCAAGAAAGACCAAGGCCGACTTTGCATTTCCCAACTCCCTTCGATGGTGGAAATAATCGATTTTTTCTGTTTCTACGGCAGTTTTCATGTAGTTTGCGGCCATTTTCTACTGGCCAGTGAGAGCCTATAGCTGGCTGTCACGAATAGGCAGGAAGATTCTATTGGCCAGCATGAGAGCCAACAGCTGACTGAGACGAATGTTAACTAGCATGCTAGGATGCAAAAAAAAATCGATAGCTGCATTCGTCACAAGTGGGAAAAAATTTAAGTCTGCATGGCACTTCACTCCAATTGGCTCATTTGCTTGCTTAAACTCAACGTTGATTCTGATTCCGCAGAACTGGGTTCGGTGTGAAAAAGTATTTGTTGTTAACATTCTTTTTTCATTCGATTTTTCCAGTTACGAGTTCTTTTTTAAAGCAGGTCGTTTTGTGTTCATTTTATTTAGTTCTTTTTCCGTAACAGATTTAATGTTTAGTATAGAGCTTAGAAAAAATTCGCACTGTGAGATAGGCAAAAAGTAAGGCATGTAGCAACATCAGCACGGCAAATGGCACTCCTTTAAAGGCAAAGAAGGGCAAAAATATTTTAAGTCAAGTGATAGCGATTGCTGTATGAGTCGTATGATATTTGAATCAAGCACGGGCAACGGCGGGCCATGCTGCCAGTATGTTATAAGATCACTACAAAAATAGCCAGGATGGTAAGGGGGGAAAAAATTATTTTACCTCAAATCATGTAACCGTTTCCCTGAATAAAGCCAACTTAAACTTCATTTCCCGTTGTACGTATGTTGATGATAACAGACTCCAAGATGTCGAGGTGGAGTCTGTTCCTAGCCCTGTGCAATACCGAAAAGAAATGGGGAGAATACTCAGTCATGCAAACAAGTAAGCCCCCCTTAACATCCTATTTTATTACGGTATTAATAAAAAAATTTTCTTGTTAGTACTCCGTTTTAGATTACCGAAGATTGTGTTTGAAAATGTGTCGGTCGAAAGGTACCTTACATTTTAAACGTGGATATTATTGTATCTTATGTTTAATATGATCCCATATTTTTTATTCCTCAAATATATATATATATATATATATATACATATATATATATATAGTCATCCACAGACAGACTCTTTCTTCAGCGTGGCTAGACATCCGGTTGTTTCTAGCTAGGATCGAAACCAGACTGAATCGGTGTCAGTCGGAGATTCTACCGCTGAGCCGTCGGCGCACGAAGAGGAGGGTGAATTTTAGCGTATTTATTTTTAGATAAACAGACACAGTGACCGACAGTGACTCGATTCGCTTTTTTCCGAAGTGTCTCTCTATATCAGCCATCACAGTTACTGTTTACAAACCGACCTGTTCCCCAGAGAGCTTAACTGGAATTAATTTTTTCAGGAGCCTATATATATATATATATATATATATATATATATATATATATATATATATATATATATATATATATATATATATATATATATATATATATATATATATATATATATCTTACTAATTATAAAACGCAGATTGTGTGTGTGTCTGTCTGTTACGTTTATATATTGGATCGGATTTCCTGCAATTTTCAACCGATTTCAACAAAACTTCACAGGACTACGTAAAATTACATTCCAAAAATTGGAAAAACTCGATTGTTTTTGCACAAAATCAATTAAGAGGCATTAATGAAAGGGGGACAAATCACTTCGAGTTATAAAACCCAGGTTGGTTGGTTGGTTGTGTGTGTGTGTGTGTGTGTGTGTTCGTTTATATATGGGATCGGATTTCCTACATTTTTCAACCGATTTCAACAAAACTTCACTTTTTGGGGGGCCGGGGGCGGGTAATGTTTCTTATTGTCTTGCACACTTTTTTCTTTATTTTTACATTCAGAATGCTTTAAAAATTCCATTTACAAGACAATTTATTATAATAAAATTCTATTAAATCGGTAGACTCATAACGATTGAAAACAATGTTTTTGTTTGAGTTTGGGTTTGACCAATTCGTAAAAAAAAAAAATAAAATAAAACTAATTAAGACATTCCTGTCCGTCAACCTTAAACAATAATCTTTGTCAATTTTATTTATCAGTCTTTATGATGGTCGATACTTGATCTATCTTTTACTGTTACATCCCCGGGCAACGCCGGGCACTACTGCTAATATATATATATATATATATATATATATATATATATATATATATATATATATATATATATATATATATATATAATTTGATTATAAAGAACCGAAAATGTCCGTCATTAATTTTTATTGTATCTTCCCAATTTTCGAAGGTGTTGTGTTGTATTCTTTTTGTTCAAGTACTTTGACTTCCCAGTCCTTATCAAGAACCGATGTGTTTTCTGTATCGTAGCAGCTTCTTTAGTCTGCATCCTGTTATTCTTTGGGAAGATGGATGTTTGAAATGGTCTAGCGTCACGTCACGTGTAATCGCTACTGGGAACGAGGCTGCAGGAAAGACTGCGGTTTTATTTATTTATTAATTCAATTTAAATTTGATATTTTATTTTATTTTTTATTATTATAATAAAATATGAACGCTCATTAATTATGCACTTTAAGATGACTTCTCTTGTGGTCAATGTTAATTTATTTATTGTAGCCTACTTATTTTGTATATTAACCTTCTAGCGTTTTGGGTCTTTTCTTGTACTGAATGCTGTACAGGAGGGGTCAGCAATCTACAACACACGTGCCACAAATGGCACACCAAGCAATTTCCAATGGCACGCTGCCGCAAATGACATCACGAAGTCCTCACCAATAATTACAACGCAAAGAAAATATTCATCTGCTTCAATTTATTATATACAAAAGTATATATCCTATATATTACTATATAAAATATATTGTAGAACATGTATATTGACCTTGATTTGTATAAAAATACGTATGCTGTTGGCACTCTGAATGATTTTAAAACCCTAAGTCAGCACATAGAAAATAGTTGCCAACCCCCTGGTTTATAGATTCAAGAAGTGTTTGTCTATAGGTGCACGCATAAGCCTGACCTGTATTTGACCAAAGACTGGAACCAAACATTGGATTGCGAATTTTAAAATATTTTCACATTAAAGTAAAAATGAAAGATGTATTTTTTGTCGTTTGATTCGCTTTCATTTTCGGTAATGAATATTCTGTGTGCAAACAGCAAAAAAAAAAAAAAAAAAGAAAAGAAATATGTGACGTTTATAGAGATGGTGCCGTAGCTAAGAGTAATGTTCTTAAGTGGATGACTGAGTTCACGAGTGGAAATTCAGATCTGGAGGAGTGATAACGCAAAGAAAATATTTATCTGTTTCAATTTTGATATATACTAAAGTATATATACTATATATTACTATATAAAATATATTGTAGAACAGGTATATTGACCTTGACTTGTATAAAAAATAAGTATGCCGTTGGCACACTGAATGATTTAAAGCCGTAAGTCAGCAAATAGTAAGCAAAATGTTGCTAACACTCTGGTTTATAGATTCAAGAAGTGTTTGTCTATAGGTGCAAGCATAAGCCCGACCTGTATTTGACAAAAGACGATAGTCAAACATTGGATTGCCAATTTTAAAATATTTTCACATTAAAAGTGAAAATGAAAGAAAAGAAGATGTATTTTTTCCTCATTTGATTCTCTTTTATTTCCGATCATGAAAATCTGTGTACAAACAGCAAAAAACAAAAGATGTGTGCCGTTTACAGAGATGGTGCCGTAGCTAAGAGTATTGTTTTTAAGTGGATCACTAAGTTCACGTGTGGAAATTCAGACCTGGATGAGTGATAACGCAAAGAAGATATATAGCATTTTCAATTTTAATATATACAAAAGTATATATATTCTATATTAATATATAAAATATATTGTAGAACAAGTATATTGAGCATAACTTATATAAAAATACGTATGCTGTTGGCACTCTGAATGATTTTAAAACCCTAAGTCGGCACACTAGTTAGCAAAAGGTTGCCGATCCCTGATGCAGAGTATTTTCGCATTATCTACTAGTATTGGCTTTAAGTTGATAATTGTGCTTTGGTCATTTATCATGTGCTGTTCGATGTGTTCATGGATTACATCAAGTTTCGTCAGGTGACAGGTTAATCTGCAAGAGAGTGTAGTGCATGCGTGCCCAATGTAAGTATTTAATGTTGTTCTTTGATCATTAGTGTTGGAGATGCAATCTCCCAGGAAGTATGAGAATTCTTTGACAGCGTTATTTTTACATGGTGGCGACTTATACGGCCAGGTGCTGTTGGTAATAATTAAGTTAAATATTTATACAAATAATAATAATAATAATAATAATAATAATAATAATAATAATAAGAAGAAGAAGAAGAAGAAGAAGAAGAAGAAGAAGAAGAATATATATCCGGTTGAGCTCTCTAGAGAAAGTGTTTAAAAAACAAACAAAAAAAAACAAAAAAAACAACGGCTCCTACTGCTATTAAGCATTACTCTTCAAGTATAAATTAAGTTCGCTGAGCCGCTGGCGTAATTCTTATTAAAATTCCCGCGCTTTCTACCGTGCTACGATTGCCTAGAGGTAAGATATCTGACTGATGTCAAATCAGTCAGGTTTCGATCCCGACTTGAAGCAATCGGACATGAACCACACTGAGGAGCTGTGATAAAGCGAAACACTTTGCCTGATGATGACTATATATGATACAAAATAATAGGTTTTTAAAAGGAAGCTGAAAACAGGTATAAGCAATAAAAAGTGCTAAATAGAAAATGCTGAGCAAAAACATTCACGAATATACTAAAATAGAATCTAACTTACGTCCAATAGGAGACCTTGAGGTTTGACCCCGGGTAGTAATTTAGATTGCATTTTAGTGTTTTCATATGTATGTGTATGTGTGTGTGTGTGTGTGTGTGCGCGCGTGTGTGTGTGTTTGTTTGTATATATGCATTAAAAAGAAGAGAGAAACCGCAAACGTTTTTGGTTGTAATACGGAATTAAAAAAAAACAAAACATATATTATGCTTTATTTATGGAAAATAAATACATATATATATATATATGTTTTTAAAAAGTCCACATTACAACCAAAATCGTTTGCGATTTCTCTCGTCTTTTTTATATATATATATATATATATATATATATA
The DNA here is from genome assembly GCA_963932145.1 of Acanthosepion lycidas. NCBI lineage: Eukaryota > Metazoa > Mollusca > Cephalopoda > Sepiida > Sepiidae > Acanthosepion > Acanthosepion lycidas. The sequence goes on from OZ010611.1 coordinate 49,587,751, forward strand.
TATATATATATATAAACGAAAACATTAAAATGCAGTCTAACTTACTACCCGGGTTTCAACCGCAGAGTTACCTCAGGCAAGTAGAAAACTGAACACTAAAATGCAATTTCTTTCTTATACTCAAGCTCACCAAACATGATGCTTCAAAATAAAGTAATTGAAAAGGAAAAAGGATAAAATACTTACACCAACTAACATCACACCTGCCTGCTTCTATCTCCTTCCCAAAAGATACAAAAATAACAACCAGGGTTGGCCGGTCATTCCATTATTCAACTGCCACACAACTAAAATACCCAAATACATAGAATAATGGGAAATGGACAAAGTCCGACACTTATTTTAAAGACATTTTTATGTTTATACATTGTTTTTATAGATACAAATATTTAAGTAAATGCTGTTTATAATAAACAGTATTAAACAACATTTACCGACCTGAATGTCCGAGAAATTGTCATAGAAAATATGCGTCCTCCGACGGGAATCGAACCTGTATCCTATACGGAAATGTCATAACCTGACGTGCCTTTAACCGATTTGGCCAAAGAGGAGCGTTCAGTTAGTAAGGTTGAATTTACTGTATTTGAACTTCAATGTTCTATAAATCTCTCACGTACATTCATATCTGCTCATGGCGTATCCAAATGTAAACAAATGGACAAAGTCCGACAATTATTTTAAGACATTTTTATGTTTATACATTCTTTTTATAGATACAAATACTTAAGTAAATGCTCTGTTTATAATAAACAGTATAATGTTCTACATTATGAAATGGACAAAGTCCGACAATTATTTTTAAGATATTTTTGTCCATTTCATAATGTGTGATGTCATTTGTTTACATATATAAAATTTTATATAAATATGTTATAAGATCAGTACAAAAATAGCCATTTTGTTTCAAAATTTTTTTTGGTGTCTTATCAAGTGATGATGTTGAATGTAGATTGTAGAATCTATCTATCTATCTATCTATCTATCTATCTTAGGTTGGTGCAAAAATAATGTCGTTTTCTCATATATGTTACTTTTATATATGATTTCTGAATTAATTCATTGATATATATAGCCATGTTATATATCATTTTGAAGCGTTTTTCGCTCTATCGCTCTATCGAATCGTGTTATTTGTTACCGTTCTCAATCTCTTCATTCATTTTTTGCAGGCTTTTCGACAGCATGGACAAAATTCAAATCCGCAAGATTTTCTTGTTCCAGTTCAAACTAGGCCGAAAAGCTGCCGAGACAGCTCGTGATATCAATGATGCGTTTGGCCCAGGAACCACTAACGAACGTGTGGCACAACGGTGGTTCAAGAAATTTCGCAATGGTGACGAGAGCCTTGAAGATGAAGACGGTCGTGGCCGGCCGACTGCGGTTGATAACGAACATTTGAAAGCCTTAATTGAAGCCGATCCTCGCAAAACCACACGAGAAGTTGCTGTTGAACTAGAGGTCGACCACTCAACAGTCGTTCGCCATTTAATGCAAATAGGGAAGTCAAAAAAGTTGAATAAATGGGTGCCGCATGAATTGAACGATAATCAAAAAAATCGTCGTTTTGAGGTGTCTTCTACGCTCCTTCTGCGCAACAAAAACGACCCATTTCTCGAGCGGATTGTAACGTGTGATGAGAAGTGGATCCTCTACGACAACTGGAAGTGGTTGGATGCCGGAGAAGCTCCACAACACTTACCGAAGCCGAAATTGCACCAAAAAAGGTTATGGTGACTGTTTGGTGGTCTGCGGCCGGTCTCAGCCATCACAGCTTCTTGAATCTGGGCGAAACGATTACGGCGGAGAAGTACTCCCGACAAATTGACGAAATGCACCAGAAGCTCCAACGTATGTGCCCGAGATTGGTCAATATGAAGGGACCGATTCTCCTACATGACAACGCTCGCCCACATGTTGCTCAACTGACCCTGCAGAAGCTGAACGAATTGGGCTACGAGACTCTGCCTCATCCGCCATATTCACCGGACCTCTCACCCACCGATTATCATTTTTTCAAGCATCTCGACAACTTCCTGCTCGAAAAATGTTTCAAAAGCCGAGATGATGCCGAATCGGCCTTCAATGACTTCATCGCCTCCAGAACTCCGGATTTCTATGCTAATGGGATAAATAAACTTGTTTCTCGTTGGCAAAAATGTGTCGATTCTAATGGTTCTTATTTCGATTAATAAAGTTTATTATGAAAGGAGTTATGATCTTTTGAAGTTGAACGTCAAAAAACGACATTATTTTTGCACCAACCTAATATATATATATATATATATATATATATATATATATATATAGAGAGAGAGAGAGAGAGAGAGAGATAGATAGATAGATAGATAGATAGATAGATAGAGAGACAGAGAGAGAGAGAGACGAGTGGATAGAACGTTCGCTTACTGGCCATAAGAACCGGGTTCGAATCTCAACATGGTCTATTTGTTGTACTGGAAAGTGCCTGAAAACCGTACTTTGTGAATGAAATTAGAAATCTTGGGGGCGGTCGATAGCTGTGCTAGCACGAAGACACAAGTCAACGTGGCCGAGGACTTGAGCGTGCTGGCGTGGTTCAAATTGTTGATCACGCTAGATAACACGCTCGCTCTCTCCTATAAACTGTAAGTAAGTTCTACTCAGCATAGTTGCTGTATAAGTGGGCTCTGTGGGTGTTGAGCAAATAAACGGACCTCGGCGAGCATCTGCAATATGGATAGTACACGGGTATCCTCGCATACGAGTGACCAGCTATTATATATATATATATATATATATATGGTGGTACTCGTTTGGAAAAACCTCGGATCGAGGTACCCGAGGAAAAATGAGGAATAAAAAAATAAGGAACCATAAACATTAAACCAAGGCGAAAACAATCGTCCATTGTTTAAGTTCCAAGTTCAAAGAAAAAAAAAACGAGTAAAAGTGCTCAATACACTAAGTAGAGCAAACCTAAGATAATCCTAAGGAGCCAGGCAAACCTACCTAGGTTTATTATAAAACAGAGCATTTACTTAAATATTTGTATCTATAAAAAGAATGTATAAACATAAAAATGTCTTAAAAATAATTGTCAGACTTTGTCCATTTCATAATGTGTGACGTCATATATTTCTATAAACGTTTCCATTAACGGTTAGAGTAATAACAACAATAATGTCGGATTAATACTCATCAACATATTGACTGCCGGAGGTACATAAAGAATTAATATAATTATGAAAAGAATTTACATAAAATAAATAGACAACACATGTCTATATTATTTAATGAAACGTGTATATATATATTATGAAATGGACAAAGTCCAACAATTGTATAAGACACTGTTCGTACGTTCTTTTTATAGATACAAATATTTAAGTAAATGCTCTGTTTATAATAAACAGTATTAAACAACATTTACCGGTTTGAATGTCCGAGAAATTTTCATAGAAAATATGCGTCCCCCGACATTCAGGCCGGTAAATGTTGTTTAATACTGTTTATCATAAACAGAGCATTTACTTAAATATTTGTATCTATAAAAAGAATGTATAAACATAAAAATGTCTTAAAATAATCGTCGGACTTTGTCCATTTCATAATATATATATATATATATATATATATATATATATATATATATATATAGTCATCGATATACAAGCCTGTTTCAATGTATCACTTCAAGCCGGCATCGAAACCTCACTGATTTGGCATCAGTTGAATATCCTATCCGTAATCTACCGGCGCTCGGCAGGGTATGGAAAATTGTAACGTATTTAGCGCCGGAGAGTGAGATAAAAGGACTAAGTCCAAACTTCAAGAAGAGAGAATGCATGATCATCTGTAAGAGTTTGAGACTATAATGCGATTTGAAGGACGGGGACACTAAAATCAAGCAAACGCGGAAATTTAAATATCGGGGTGGGGGGGTTGACACAGGACGGTGAGTGCGACAGTGAGATCCGTAGATGTATTGGGATGGCCAAGGTCACATTCCAAAAACAGGGCGGAATATTGAGAGACAGGAGGATTTCTATGGTAACAAAGAAAAGAATACTGAGCTGTTACGTGACATCTATCCTTCTTTACGGCAGCGAATATTGGACGGTTTCCTAAAAGATGAAGAGGCTCGAGGCGATAGAGATGTAGTCCTACAGAAGGATGATGAGGATACCATAGACCAAGCGTGTAAGCAACTATGAGGTCTTAGAGTGGTTGCAAACAAGGCTTGTACTTAATATCAGGAAGAGGCAGCTGAAGTTTCTGGGATACATAATGAGGAAGTGGGCACAGAGAATCTGATACTCACGGGTCGAATAGAGTGAAAGATTGACAAGGGAAAACACCGCGTGACATAACTGGCGGACTTAAGCAAGTGGGTGACAGAACGTGGTCTGAGGGAGGAGGCAGAAGGAAGGAACGTGTTGAGAGCTGCAAGGGATACGGACGAAGTGGAGAGCCATGATCGCCTATATCCTGAAAGGACATGGCACATAAAAAGAAAGATTTTTTATTCAAGAAATATTGAGAAAAAATTGTGACAACGCCAGTTCATCAGCGAGATCTTTTGAACAGGAGTAAAGGATTTATACTCGTAGCTGACATTATTTATTTTGAGCCACAATTCTCTTATATAAAGGGCTTACAGAATTTTAAGTTTTTGCTAATTATTATCTTGATGAAGCACTTATGCATTTTCAACTAATAGCTGTCTAAACTAAGAATGTGTAAATGAATGTTCCTTTAAATGATCTGAGATTGAACTATGATCGTTTAAGTGAAACATAAGCCTTCTCGTCATTGTTGTTGTTGTAAAACCAACATAAGTATAAACATTTTTATCGGAGATGCAATCTCCTAAAGGAGATTTAAATTAATGTGATGATTAATAGGGAACAGTTTTGTTTTTGAAGCATTAAAGTTGACCAGCCAATTATATTATTATATTAATATTATTATTAAAATAATATTATTAATAATATTTAATATTATTAATAGTGTATATATATATATATATATATAATAGAATATATAATAATAGAATATATATAATAATTAATATATAATATTAATAATATTAATATATTATTATTATTATTATTAATATTACTAATAATATTATAATATTATTTAAATTTATTGAGGAGGCGTAGGAATACATTCAATGTAATCTTCCTACTTCATGTCAACAGAAAATGTTATCCCTAGGAGGCGCAATAAATTCATCTCCTGGAGGTTAGCATCAGCCATACTGTCTCCCAGACAATTAAAAGTGGGAAGTTTCGTTTTGAAGACGTTATAATTAACAAGCATCCCTTGCCCCAGTTAACAACTGATTGGAGCTCAGTTTTGAGTATAGATGTTGTGTCTTCAGTTTAGATACCGATCTGAGAACTGATGACATCAGGAAGGTCATTTATGAAAATTAGGAAGAACGTAGAACTCAGAACAGAACCCTGTGGGACATTTGCATTTTATTGAATACAATTAACAGGGCATGGGGGTAGTAAAGAAAATAGAAACAGAAACGACACCACGTCAAAATGCTCTAGGATAGTTCTATAATATTTAAACTCCGATATGAGATCACGGACAATTTACGCATAGTTGAAGGAACCAGCAAAAAGAAATTTGGTTCTACCAAGATTTTTGGATTACAATGAGAGCAACATGGATGTATAAAGGATTCTTCTTTGGAGTTTATCAAGAATTTCTAGACAGCAGAAGCACCAGACCAGATGTGGCAGCAATTTTCAATGCATGGATGAATGATAGACTTGTCTTTCTGTCGAGAAAAAATTATCTAGACCAATACAGTAAACTAACTTCTCTAGCAGCAGACCTAGTAATTGATTTAATATAATCGGCCCACTTCATGTTAACGGAAAATGTTATCTTGAGAAAGCGCAATGAATTAATCTTCTGAAGGTCAGCATCAGCCATACTGATGGAAAGGGGAAAGGATTCTCTCAGACGGTTAAAAGAATACGTTAAAATTAACAAACCATTCCTTGCTCCAGACGTCCTAGGTAAGACGATAAACTAAATCCGCGTCTTGGGTAAGACGATAAGCTACATCCAACCACAAGGTTTGCGTTCGGGAGGTTTTCAGGAGCGTGAAACCACCTCTTAATTGCTGGTGTTCCCAGATACACCCTAACCTGGGGTGGTAGCACCTGTTAGGATCCCATGTATGAGCAAATAATATATTTACTAACAATATATTTTTGAAGAAAAAATATTACCAGCAATACATTTTGAAGAACAAAATTATTACCAGCAATACAATTTTGAAGAAAAAAATATTACCAGCAATATATTTAAGAAGAAAAAATTATTACCAGCAATATATTTTTGAAGAAAAAAATATTACCAGCAATACATTTTGAAGAACAAAATTATTACCAGCAATACAATTTTTCAAGAAAAAATTATTACAAGCAATATATTTTTGAAGAAAAATTATTACCAACAATATATTTTTGAAGAAAAAATATTACCAGGAATACATTTTGAAGAAAAAATTATTACCAGCAATATCATTTTGAAGAAGAAAAAATATTACCAGTAATATATTTTTGAAGAAATAATTATTACCAGTAATATATTTTTGAAGAAAAAAATACTACTAGCAATATATTTTGAAGAAAAAATTATTACCAGTAATACAACTTTGAAAAATTATTACCAGCAATACATTTTGAAGAAAAAATATT
>OZ010611.1:49604460-49609460 GCA_963932145.1 Acanthosepion lycidas
TAAATAAACACATTGAAAATCTGGAGCATCAATTCACAACACGTGGCTTATAAACAACACCTAATCAGGGAACAAATAAATAAAGCAATTTCCACACCTAGAGAAGACACCCTAATGTACAAGATTATATATATATATATATATATATATATATATATATATATATATATATATATATTATGTCATTCGCAGACAGTACTATTTCGCTGTATCACAGCTCCTCAGTGCGACTATAATTCTGAGATGAAATATTCTAACTATTTACACATTTTACATTGTACTAAATATTGTCCAAGTCTTTATTGTCATATTCACGATGTCTTGTTGGAATAATGAAACGAACAGTTTATTTTCGTCCACCTGGGTAGATTGTTCTAGTTCCACTTGCCACGCCTTTTTCTCGATATCTGAGTTTCAGTTATTTGCCTTTAGTAACTCGACTATGCATTTTCCAGGTATTGAACTCACAACTTTTTGTGTCAATTCAATGAATTACATCAAGCAACGCTTTTCTCCCCTGTGCCATTTGTGCTTGGGCCCCTCTGGTCCATGTGTCCTTTGGCCCAGTGGATAGCCTGAATATGACAATAAAAATGAGGACAATAGTCTGAAAAATATAAATAGTGTAAATACATATATATATATATATATATATATATATATATTCTCTCACTCTCTCTCTCTCTCTCTCTCTCTTCTCTGTTTGTCTGTTTCTCTCCCTTTGTTATGCTTTCTTATTTTTCTCCAAATTTAACAGGGACTCGAAATATTTCCATCTCTCTCTCTCTCTCTCTCTCTCTCACGCACATAAACACACACACTCTCTCTTTCTTTCTCACACATTTTTGTCTCTCTCAATTTATCTCCATGTCTTCTGCTTCCTTAGTTTTCTCTCATTCGCACGCCCCAACATTCTCTCTCACTCTCTCCCCTGTCTCCCTTTCTCTCTCCCTCTCTCTCTCTCTCTTTCTATATATATATATATATATATATATATATATATATATATATATATATATATATATATGTATTTGTATATAATCATTCTATTGTTTTCTTATGAATTTTACTGAAGATTCTACCGAGTATCACTCCTCTCTCTCTCTCTCTGTTTCTCATTCGCTCACACACTCATTCTTCTGAATTTATCTATTTTAACTCACTCTTTCTTTCACTCTGTAATCCCGCTTATTTTAGTCTCTTTGCTCCCTACCATATTTATATATATATATATATATATATATATATATATATATATATATATATATATATATATATGCAATTACGAAAAATTCGCTAAAATCATAAAAGAAACTAATAGCTTAAAATAGAATAAAAATTTGATAACTTATATATATATAATACAATTGACCTGTCGTGCTTTTCCACTAAGCGACTGGTCAGTATAGGAGACAGGTCCGATTCCTGTCGGAGAACACATATTTTCCACGGAGAATTCACTTAAATTCTATCTATTAAAATAACTTATAAACTGAATATATATTAAATACTTGCCGGTCTTAATACATTTCATAATATATATATATATATATATATATTTAGTATGAAATGAATTAATTGTTGATCATCCTAGATAATACAGTATCTCCCAGAAACTGTAACTAAGGTCTGCTCAGTATAGTTGCTGTATAAATAGCAGGTGAGCTCTGTGAGTGTTGACAAAACACAAATTAACCTGAGCGAGCGTCTGCAATAGGGACTGTCTTGTAGACGGTTAATTTCGATTAAGAGTGGCCATCTATTATATATATATGTATATATATATGTGTGTGTGTGTGTGTGTGTGTGTGTGTGTGTGAAAAGAAACGAATAACTTAAAGTATGAAATAAACTGATATCTCAATGCCAAAATGGCAACTCCTAAATAGGCTGATAATAATTTTTACAAACGGGTAATGAAATTTCTGCTATTCAAAGTTTCATGCGCCATGACCACGTAACGATTATGTGACAACGTATGTAAGTCGGAGTAGGAGAAACCTGAATAAAAATTGGGGATATTCTTTCGCTAAGAACGACAGCAGAGAGTCCAGTAAATTACTGAACAATATGCAGAAATTAATTGTTTAAAGTGGTCAGTTGCCTAGTTCTTGCAATGAGAAGTTATTCATGTGGTGGGACATAGAAATAAAAAAACTCACCCACCTTTTCCCCTGTCCATTCGAGCTTGGTTCGAATTAAGCGTTTCTTTCTCCTAAAGAGGTTGCCTAGCAAGGCTATAGCGTTCAGTCTGTTCTGCTGTTTACCCCTACCTAGGACGGAGAGGTGCCGGGCACATATCTTTTCCAAGCGTATCAGCTGAATCACTTACCTTACGTATCAAACGTCTTATGGGTTGAGTTGGATCTTTTCTAATTGATCTCTTTAGCTGAAAGTTGAAATAATCATTCCTCTCACTGTTGTGGCCTCTTGATCCAGTTTTCCTCCCTGCTGTTCCCTCTTTTTTAAAACTTATTCACCATTCTCTAGATGGATTTTGAGCTGACTTTGAAGATTGTATGAATGATCGTACCATTAGTGAAAGCCTGAATGATTTTTCCTCTCGCCATTGCTCAGCAAGGTAGAATGACAGTTATTCTATTAGAGTGATTTCGTTTTGTCTGATAAATTATAGATAAGTCTTGGGAAAAGTGTATGTGTTGTATAACCTATAAAATATTATGTATGATTTACAGGTTGCAATATATATATATATATATATATATATATATATATATATATATATATATATATATATATATATAGGGAGAGAGAGAAAGAGAGTTTATGAAAAACTAGGTAATCCGTATGGGTAAACCTAAGGAGGATAAAATCCAGAGAGCTCAATGTAAATCCAGAGCAAATAATTTAAATAAAAACAGACCACTTTAAGGTTCCATGTAATAAATTATTTCACCACAACCCTTTTAAAAGGACTGCGGATTATCAGACTTTACTTCCAAACAAAAAATGTATATATATATATATATATATATATATATATATATATATATATATATATATATATATAATTTAAATGAAAACAGACCACTTTAAGGTTCCATGTAATGAATTATTTCACCACAACCCTTTTAAAAGGACTGCGGATTATCAGACTTTACTTCCAAACAAAAAATGTATATATATATATATATATATATATATATATATATATATATATATATAATTTAAATGAAAACAGACCACTTTAAGGTTCCATGTAACACATTATTTCACTACAACCTTAATAAAAGGACTGCGGATCATCAGATTTTACTTGGAGGTAAAGTCTGATGATCCGCAGTCCTTTTAAAAGGGCTGTGGTGAAATAATTTATTACATGGAACCTTAAAGTGATCTGTTTTCATTTAAATTATATATATATATATATATATATATATATATATATATATATATATATATATATAAGTTCAGAGCAGATAACATTAGAAAGATTTTAGAGTTCCATGAAAATAAGTGGATACAACGTCTAAAAACACACTATCCATCCGGGCTAAACCATAAATTTAACAATATAGATAGTACTAATATATAACTCTACAAATCAAAACCTACCCACATTTTTCACCCACACAAGACAGACATGCTTACGCAGGTGTTGTGGCCTCACACATACACACACCCACACGAACATACACACTTACACACATCATACTCACTCACTCCCTAATGAGCCAAATGATAACACACATCTACAGCAATACACACGCTTACACATATCATACTCACTCACTCCCTAAGAACCAAATAACACACACACAAACACTAAACGGAGACACTTCCCCTCTTCAGGGCCAAAAAAACTGTCAAACTGACCAGATGAATACAGAGAAGCATAGATCCATCCAGCTCTTATCTCAAATAACAACTTAAAAGAGACTGTTTGACCAACACAAGGAATGTTAAAAGATTCATGTTAAAAAGATAAAAAAATATAAAAAACGAATGAAAACTACAGACAAAAGTTCATTTTCTCCATCAAGACATTCATTTCTGTAGTTTACTGCTACCAGCAAGCAGAAATATTTCTTCTCCCGATGATGCCCATTTTTGGGCCGAAACTTGTCGAGGAATCTAAATGAAATAATAATAATAAAAAAACGGAAGAATATTTATCTACAACCCAGTGTGTCTGAAGTTATTTTTGATTGTTCAATATATATATATATATATATATATATATATATATATATATATATATATACAGGTTTATTTAGAAGAAAAGTGCAGATTTCGAAAATTGTATAAAAAAAACTGCCAAGAGACTGAAATCCATTCTCTCTAACCTTCTAACTTTCTGTCCTGGAGTAACAAGATGCCTCACACGTTTCACTTACGATTTCATTTTAAAGTCTTCTTTCACTGCTCTTTGGACTGTCATAGCTGAAACTCCTCTCTCACGTACCAAACGTCTTATGGAATGTGTTGGATCTTTTCTAATTGATGTCTTTAGCTTTAAGTTGAAACGATGATCTCTTTTGCTGTCCTTGCCTGTTGATCTAATTTCCTTCTCTATCGTTGCCTCATTTTTTAAAGTTATTTAGGGTTCTCTTGATGGTTCTTGAATGGACTTTAAAGATGGAAGCCAGAGTATGAATGCTGGTACCATTACTAAAGGCCTAGAAGATCTTTTCCTCTCACCATTGCTCATTTGGAAAGACAGTGAATCTGATACAAAACGATCTTAACCGGCTCTCTTTTTAGCTGATTAACTCAAAGGATTTTTCAGTGACTTACTTTAAATGATATCAAGTCGGCTAAATGTCTTATCAGAAAACCAAGTAAAAAGAAACACTTTCTTTTTATAAGTGTTCAATATGTGCACCGCCTGTGACACGGCACATGTAAAGTCGGTAGTTAAGCTCTTGTCAAACACGCTGTAGCATGTCTCCGGTAACATTATCCAGTGCGGAAGTGATTCTGTACTTGAGTTCATCAATGCTAGTAGGAGTATTTGGAGACATAGACCAGCCCCTTGA
>OZ010611.1:49614460-49616960 GCA_963932145.1 Acanthosepion lycidas
TGGATTATTTTAGGAAAGTGTTCATTGATAAGATTTAGGAATTTGAATCCTAACATATTAGGTTGGTGCAAAAATAATGACGTAATAATGTCGTTTGTTGACGTTAAAAATACGTCAAAAAACGACATTATTACGTCATTATTTTTGCACCAACCTAATAGTTTTAACCATGGGATTTAAAAGGAGGCGGGTAAACCAGATGAACTTCCTGAATCTTCTCTTTTTGTTGTGGTCAATATTAACTGTATTAATCTTGGTAAATTTATGACCACTATTTCTCAGGAAAGAACTGTAAAATTATATATATATATATATATATATATATGTGTGTGTGTGTGTGTGTGTATGTATGTGTGTGAGTGAGTGTGTGTATTTGTGTATGTGTGTGTTTGTATTTGTGTGTGTCTGTGTGCGTGCGTGTGTATATGGATTAAATCGTAATTATCGTGGATGGCCGCATTTCAAATAGACGGCCCATAAGTTTCCTATTTAAAACTGGGCTAGTGAGATAGATAGATAGATAGAGAAAGAGAGAAAGAGAGAGATAGATAGAGGAGAACAGTTTAAGATAGATAGATAGATAAAGGGAGAGAGAAAGAGACAGAGAACAGTTTAAGATAGATAGATAGATAGATAGATAGATAGATAGATAGATAGATAGATAGATAGTTTTTGACCAATGGAGTAGATTAATATATAAATAAATAAAAAAATAAATAGGCAGTCAGGGATAGATATGAAAAAACTGAAATCGATATATATATATATATATATATATATATATATATATATATATATATATATAGTTGCTTAGTTTAAGAGAGGAAGAGAGACAGACAAATAGATATGAACGGGGTGACAGAGACAGACATAGATATATGAACATGCTTTGATAGATGAATAAATAAACATACTCAATAGATAGAAATGAAGAAAATTAAATCGATATATATATATATATATAGATTAAATTGCAGGAATGAATGAAGAAAAGAGAAATAATTTATTGCTCATCTCTGATTTGTGAAAACGAGTTCACAGAGAATTACATACAATCATACCGACTTATGAACAAATGCGATTGGATAAAAATATAGAAATGTATTTATGTCCATATCAACTCGGGGCATGAAGTACAAATTATTGCTAAGACGCATTTGATTAGGATTTCGCCATTTGCTTTCGCTAACGCCTGAAACGTTACCTTTGACAAGTAAACCGAAATGATTCTATGCACTTTAAGAATATAGAAGTATATACGTGCATTTAATCATGTAGAAACCTCTTATTTCCATAGTATACGGGAATATATATATATATATATATATATATATATATATATATATATATATATATATATATATAGTTCGTTATACGTGTGCTCTTTCAAGCACGAATGCATATATGTCAGAATAATGTGAATGTTTATGTATTATAATATCAGAAAGAACACGCGTTTCATCATTATCATATATATATATATATATATATATATATATATATATATATATATATATATATATATATATATATATATATTTAGTTGGATTGATGTGGGTTAGTGACGATCGCAAATAGCGTGAAAGCCAGGGTCACAAACTCACAGCAATCCAACAAAATGTGTTAGTTATATCACGGATATTGAGCGCTATCCAATACGTAACGCGCATATATAACATATAAATAATATATATAAAAATGGCGTATATATATATGTATATGCATAGACATTTTACATACATACATACATATATACATATATATATATATATATATATATATATATATATATATATATACGCACACAGAGAGAGAAACACACACATAGAGACACACACATCAAAACATATATATATATATATATATATATATATATATATATATATATATATATATATATATATAGTTAACTTAACAAATCCGTTTTTATAGAATCAGAGTGGATACTAGTAATGTAAAATATAAAAATTGATCCACAAAAAGCCTTCAATGTATTTAGTATTACATGGCGAATATTTTATTGATTGTTATATATATATATATATATATATATATATATATATATATATATATATATATAATTTACTATGAACATGGACACAATATCTTGACCGTGTTTTGCAAAATGAAAACATTTTGGATAGCATATATGCAAAAGACTATTTCTTATTTAACAGTTAAAATATTAAATCCTTAAAAATAGCTAAATGTATAGCCGAAAGCGCTTGGATAAAAAGAACATTAAAATTTTTTATATAATTTATCATCTGAAAAGTAAAAATTAATAGAACTCATGAGAAATTGTATAAAAAACTAAATCAAAGCACCTTGTTTTTCGTATTCAATGAAATGTGCTTGAAAGAAGGCTTACTGCCTCAATACACACACACACACACACATAGACACACACACACGCACACACACACACACACACACACATATATATATATATATATATATATTTCAAAGACCTACTTGGATTATATTTTCGACTTACAGA
>OZ010611.1:49621960-49684460 GCA_963932145.1 Acanthosepion lycidas
AGGTTGAGGGTGATATCTAAGAAGTTGACTATTTTAAGGTTGCAAGATATTTCAATCCTAAGGCCTAGGTATTTGAAGGCCCTAATGATCCTCTTATATAAGCTGGAAGTCAAGGGATCATTGCTATTTGGGACAATGTTTAAGCCGTGATAAATTCCAACTTGGTTAAGGTTAACTACTCTACTCAATGTGTCGAAAATATATATCCCCACTAAATCTGCAGAGTTGAATGCTCCCATAGGTACATCGAAACTTTCATTATTCTTCTTCACTCAAGTATCATTGTATGTAAGTATAGATCTTCTTGACACTAATAAATGTCCAGATCATTTTCCGTTATTTCGGTATATCTTTTAGCGAAATTAAGGCTATTAATTAATTGTTCCTCCGAAAGAGAAGGGTAAAAATCCGATATGTTTAATTAGATGAAAGTGACTTTCCTTTTATTGTGGATCTTATATATATATATATATATATATATATATATATATATATAGTCGACGTAAGTAAAAGGAATAAAAAATATACATATTTTGTGTGGATGTGTGTTTTTACACTTTTTAAAAAGAAATTATGTTTATTTTAATTCAATTTTATTAAACAATCCCATTACATAATATGGACTGTACGTTCTTTTTATGTGTCATGTTCTTTCAGGACATAGGCGATCATGGTTCTCCACCTCCCTATATCCTTTGCAGCTCTCAATAAGTTCTTTCACTCTGCCACCTCCCCAACACCACGTTCTGTCATTCACTTGCTTAAGGTATGTCATGCATTGTTTTCCCTTGTCTGTCTTTCCCTCTATTCGACTCGTGAGTATCAAATGCTCTAGACCCTCCTTCCTCAATATGTGTCCTAGAAACTTCAGCTGCCTCTTCCTGATATTAAGTATAAGCCTCGTCCTTGTTTGCATCCTCTCTAAGACCTTATCGTTGTTCACACCCTCGGTCCACGATTTCCTAGCTGTAGAACCACATCTCCGCCGCTGTCTATAATTACGAGATGAGGTATTGTAACTGTTTACATAGTTCGAAATGTTGTCCTCATCTTTATTGCGATATTCACGACGTTTCAACCGTTTTACGCTCCGGCCTTCTGCAGGCTATATTTGTTGGAATTTCGAACCGATAACTTTGTATAGTCCTCGGTGTAGATTGTTCTAATTCCACATGCCATGCCTTTGGATGCCTGAGTTTCAGTTAATTCACTCTTAGTATTCACTCACCAAGTTTTTGTCTCATCATAAGTAATCTGGTACCTATATCAAAATTTAAATTTTGTAGAGGTCAGTTTAATTCAGCACTTGACGATTGCATTCTTCATAAAACTTCGAGTTGTGCTACTACCGAGGAAAACGTCTATTTATTATATATTTATAACTAATAAGTATTTTATTAACCCCACAATCAATGTGCGATTTATATATATATATATATATATATATATATATATATATATATATATATATATATATGTATGTGTATGTATGTATGTATGTATGTGTGTGTGTGTCATTCGCAGATAGTACTGGGTATCTCAGTGCAACTAGACACCCAAATGCTTCAAGCCAGGACCGAAACCCGACCAATTTGGTGTTAGTCAGAGTTTCTACCGCTGAGCTATCATCATTCAGCAGAGAGAAACTTCTAATTCTAGCGTATTGTTTTTACGAATGTAAACAAACGCCAATCAGTCAGAAGGCTCCAATTCATTTTAGGTTGCGATGGAGAAATTGTCGTCTAAATAATGCAAAAATGAAAATAACACTGACATCTCATTTTAACGTATACATTTGTCAACACACACACACACACACATACATATATATATATATATATATATATATATATATATATATATATATATATATATATATATCGGTTGCGATGGAGAAATTGTCGTCTAAATGGCGCAAAATTTAAAATAAAACTGACATCTCATTTTAGCGTATATATTTTACCAAAATTACACGAAAACATCTTAAAATACTAGAGTAAATTTATTTACTAAAATCGCCGTTGACTTGAACCACACCCTCCAGAGGACTTAGGAATCTCCTACAACTCTTCATGATAGTCTTTTTGTTTAAGTTGGTGAATGCTGCCATAATTCTTGTCTTCAATTCAAGGAGTTTTGTTGGTCTCTCGCTCAACTGCACTCCACGCGTAATAATCAAGGGAGTTGCAATCTGGGAAGTTAGGAAACCAGAGTGATGTGGTCGCAGTAATTGTCTGACAGCCATGACTTTGATCTTCTGCTTGTCTGACATGTTGCAATGTCCACTTGCCAGCCATAGTGACTTCCAGCAACCACCGTCTTGACCCAGGCCAACACTACCTTCTCAAGGCACTTGATGTGGTCCTCTGTGTTGAGTCTGAGGGCCTTACCTACAACTTCGGGAGTTCTTTTCTTATCAGAACGATCAGCGTGAGTTTCTCGATCTGTCATACCTTCGTTATCACCATTAGACTCATCCAATTATTTCCGAAACCTCTGCAGTGAAACCCAAACTCGCTGAAATGTTCGTATCGGAGCTTCCGACGCTAATGTCAAGCAGTACGTCACATTTTTTTTCAGATTTCTGACGGATTGAATTGTGTCATGGTGCTCTTTTTCTCACAGACAATGCCCAACCGACCCGACTTTTCTTTTACATTTTCTTGAGTTTTTTTTTTTATTACAGAATTTGGAGCCCATGATGAGTATATAAAAAAAAAGACTGTATGATGAGTTTTATATTCAATATGGATTCACATCCACCGTCATCATTGACGAAGAATGGCCTCAGTCTGTATATTTTGCTGCATAGATTTGTTACCAACAAAGTTGAAACAAAATTTGCGTCAAGTTCATTCCCAACACAAGAACAAGTGCAAAAGTGTTTTTACACATCGGGGAAAGTTTCCC
Organism: Acanthosepion lycidas; assembly: GCA_963932145.1. Lineage (NCBI taxonomy): Eukaryota > Metazoa > Mollusca > Cephalopoda > Sepiida > Sepiidae > Acanthosepion > Acanthosepion lycidas. The sequence continues at coordinate 49,624,871 of OZ010611.1, forward strand.
AAAAAGTTAATAATTAGTTATAAATTAAAACAAATTACAATTTTGGAAAGTGGGGGAGCTGACATTTTGATTTAAGTTAAAAAGGGTGCATTGGGCAAAAAAGGTTTAGAAGCACTGTGTTAGATGGTACTTTTAATATCAGTGGAATTTCAAATAAATATCAACCATACAAATGTATTTAGCGGGTTGTAAATGTACGAATACAGTAAGTATTAGGTTGGTGCAAAAATAATGACGTACTAATGTCGTTTTTTGACGTATTTTTAACGTCAAAAAACGGCATTATTACGTCATTATTTTTGCACCAACCTAATATTATACCATTAAAAAAACAAGTATTATAATGGTGCTTATACGATTCATCTAACATTAGAATTGCTATAAACTTACTTTTGCATCGCACTGTATGTACCAAAAGGGGAAAAGAATGATTTTCAATAATATATGCATATTAGAGTGAATCTTTTGAGTCAGGCAGACTTGCAAAAAGGAGGGAATGACATTCTGAATTATGGTAAAAATGGTGCATTGGTCAAAAAAGTTTTAGAACCACTGTGTTAGATGGTATATTGACTATCACTGAAACTTCAAATAAAAAATCATCCATGTCAATGTTATAGAGGGGGCTGCAAAGATAGGTATACAGTAAGTGTTATATCATTATTCCAAGTATTATAATAGTGGCTATAGTATTCAATTAATACTAAAATTGATGTATACCTATTTTTGCATCCCCTATATGTACTAATGTAGAAAAGAATGATTATTTTCAGTTATATATTACTTGGGATGTACCTTTTGAGTTGGACAATGTTTGAAGGGTGGGGGATTGACATTTTGACTTATTGCAAAAAGGGGGCATTGGTCAAAAAAGTTTTAGAACCACGGTGTTAGATGGTACTTTGATTATCACTGAAACTTCAAATAATAAATCACCTATATATTTTTATATACGCGCTGCAAAAGTAGGTATACAATAAGTATTATACTGTTAAAAAAAGATATTATAATAGTGGTTATAAGATTCATTTAATACGAGAATTGCTATGAAAGTGATGGATCCACCACTTCTCTTACCAGCTATGGGTTAATTAGTAAAACTTGTATCAGTAAATCATTATTATCTCAAAAAACAAACAAATTAATCAATCAATCTGCCTTTCACAAGTTTCTCATTGACTGTAAACTTCATCAGAATAAATTGGATTTAAATGCCCAAACCTTTTTATTGAGTTTAGTGTTTATTAAATTACAATAACCTGGAATTCTGTTGAAATTTTGTTTATTCAGGTATTCTTCAGTTTATTTATTTAATAATTAGTTGTGAATTAAAACAAATTACTGTAGATTTATTCAAGTTTAAAAATCCATCAACATTTTCTATTGCTATTAAATCGGTAAGAAATTCTCTATGAAAAAATCCTTGTAAATGAATATAATGGAAACGAATGAAGATCTTCAATAATATATGCATATTATTTGAAATGCACCATTTGAGTTGGACAATCATATAAAGGGTGCTTTAGGGAAAATTAGGATGTTGGTTCATGAATTTCTCAAAAAAATCTTACAATGGATGTGCGGGTGGTGTAATGGATAACAGCTTAGAATTGTAAATCAGAGAGCCGAGTTCCAATTCCAGCCAGGTTCATTATGTTCACTTATATGAATATAATCTTGGGAAAGTTATGAATCTACCAATTTTCTCCCCAGCTATAGGTTAATTAGTAAGACTTGTATCAGTAAATCATTATCTCAAAAAAAATAAATAAATAAATAAATAGATTAATCAATCTGTCTTTTACAAGTTTCTTATTGACTGTAATCATCCTCAGAATAAAATGGATTTAAATCTTCAAACCTTTTATTGAACATAGTGTTTATCAAATTACAGTACCCTGGAATTCTGTTGAAATTTTGTTTATTCAAGTAGACTTCAATTTATTTATTTCTGACGTATAGTAAAAATATTACATTGGGCAAAAAAAATTGAGATCCACTGTTCTAGCACATGTCCGTGTGTCTGGTGCATTTACTGAATAATGTACTCGTTACAGCAGGAGTTGTTAAACGTTAGTCTAGCATAGGGGAGAATTTCTGGGTTTCAATGTGGGGAGGGGAAATCTTTTACTTTTTTCCCATTTCTAATTTACAGAATTTTGTTTATCAAATTACAATATCCTGGTATTCTACTAAACTTTTTTGTTTATTGAAGCATGATTGAGTTTATTTAATAGTTATGAATTAAAACAAATGACTGTAGATGGATTCAAGTTTAAAAATCCATCAACATTTTTTATTGCTATTAAATCTTTTTAAACTCCTCTATAAAAATAATCCATGTAGATGTATATGTACTTATATGGAAAAGAATGAAAGTTTTCAATAATATATGAATATTATTTGGAATGTAACTTTTGAGTTGGACAATCTTGGAAGCTGGTGGATGACATTCTGATTTATATTGAAAAGGGGTACATTGGGCAGAAAGTTTGAGAACTACCTCTTTAGTGCAGGGGTTGGCAACCTGTGGCACTCCAAGCAATTTTCAATGGGACGCACCTGCAAATGACATCACAAAGTCTGAACCAATAACTACTACCAATATATATGTACATATATGGAAAAGGATGAAGATCTTCAATAATATATGCATATTATTTGGGGAGTACCTTTTGAGTTGGAAAATTTTGGAAAGTGGGAGATTTCATTCTGACTTTTGGTGAAAAGGATACACTTGACAAAAAGGCTGAGAACCCCTGATGTAAATGGAAACAAACTAGTTCTCTGAAATGTTTTGAATTACCAAAATTCAAATTAATGGCCACCTTGCGCATTAGAATCATTATGGAGAGTCACTGGGTAAAAATAAAGGATAAAGAGAAATTTGTATCACTTCAAGGGTTAATATAGTGGATACTTCGCATTTAAAATAGACGTTCCATTTTTATTTATTAATAAATTTGTATCATGTCTATCGGTCAGCGCATTTAACCGTCCTAGGTATGACGATAAACTATATAGAGCAGGAAGGCATCTGATCAAGAGGTTTTGAGGAGCGTGGAACAATCCCTTAACTGCTGGTGTGCCAAGATCAACCCAGACTCGGGGTGGTAGCACCTGTTAATAGTTACCCCGTCCAAAAACAAGGGGTCAAAACTCTATGAAAGGGTAAAAAATGGGTTTTAATACCAGAAATACTTTGTTAAAAAAATATTACCAGCAATACATTTCTGAAAAAAAATTACCAGCTATACATTTTTTGAAAAAAAAAATATTACCAGCGATAAATATTTGAAGGAAAAAAATAAAACCGGAAATGGATTTTTGAAAGAAAAATACTAACAGTGATAAATTTATTTAAAAAAAAAAATGTTACTAACAATAAAAAATTTGTTGGTATTAAATAACCCATTGAGGTTAATATCCCGTAAACCAAACCAAACCAGACCAGACCAAACCAGACCAAACCAAACCAAACCAAACCATACCAAACCAAACCAAACCAAACTAAACCAGCGCATTTAAGATGTAGTAAAGAATAATGAGTTCCTCGGTAGTAATTGATCTCGCGTAAAAATGTCTGTTTCAAATACGAAGTTTCCACTATAACTTATATATACGTTTGAAGTAATAAAAATGACGGATTAAGAATCTATCAATTTATTCTTTAGAAATAGCTTACTTTATATATCAGATATGAGCAGATATGAAGCTTTCGAGAAAATAATCAGGCAGAAGATGATATGCTTTTCTTAAAAAGGGAAAATAGAAACTTGCTTGCTGTAAGGTTTTTCGTGACCTGGCGGTAAAGAACACCGGTTTTTTCTATAAAATAGTAGCCGATTATGAATATGTCAAGCAAAACGTTTTATGATAATTATCTTATACAATTTCCATTTTCTATAATCTCTCTCTTTCTCTCTCTCTCTCTATATATATATATATATATATATATATATATATATATATATATATATATATATATAAGCAACGTCATCAACACCATCACTTGATAAGACACCAGAAGTGTTGAAACAAAATGGCTATTTTTGTAGTGATTTTATAACATATTTTTGTTATAATTTTCCAATAAATAATTATATATATATATATATATATATATATATATATATATATATATTCATACATGTTTCATTAAATAATATAGACAAGTGTTGTCTATATATTTTATGTAAATTCTTTTCATAACGTCTGATAAGCTTAAAAACATTATCATTAAACGAAGAAAGAAAATCACAATATTGATACATATTTTTTAAACCAATCTTATCTTTCGGCTTACATAAGCCATTATCAAAGATGACAATTACTGTACAATATATTAAGCAATACACGGACAAGAATGTGATGATAGTCTGTTTCTGTTTACATGGATGATTTCCAAGCAACGATAAACACAGGTATATAAGACTCTCTAAGCGAAAATTGCACCGCAGCTCATGACATCAGACATGACCACGCGAGAGTGAATTCGAGAAATATTAATTATGCGATGCCGTTGGTATAAACCAATGGATTCTGTTACCAATTACAGACATTTAAGAATATTTGTCGAGATTTCATAGTTTGTTTTGTTCAGGTTAGGTTTCAACTGTTTTATGTATATAGCTTCAAGAATTTTTGTTTATTGTTTTCATGTTTAAGTATAATTATGTTTGCAACAAGGATTTTCCGGAATTGTGTATCCGGCCAGGCATGTTGTTTTAAATGCCTAAAAATGTTAGAGAAATTATTCAAATGCAGTGTCAACCGTCGTGAAAGCGAGTTTGTGGTGTGACCAACATAAATATTATTTAATTCGTTGGAGGTACAATCTCCCAAAAGGCACTTGAATTTGTAAACTATGTTGGTTTTTTGGCAAATCGCTAACCGGGGGAGAAGAATCATTGCCAATAATTAAGTTGGATATACTACATTTAGTGTAGTATATAATTAATTTAATTTTTTTGCTAGGATCTGTTGTAGATATATTAGTATTTAATATATATATATATATATATATATATATATATATATATATATATATATATATATATATGATTAAAAGACAATAAAATCTCAAATAGCCTCATAAGGGGAATAGTATATTTCGGCAGATGAAATTATAAGTCATCTGTTTTATCAACCCTGCTGTGGACTGAGTCATTACAACAGACAGTAGGGGCATTTAGCCTGGGCAGCCCACGGCTTCCATATACTACTGGCCAGACCTGCGCCCTGGAGAGGTCATTCATTTTTAACACAAATGAATTGAATTTTGACCAAATAGGGTGCGAAATTTTTCTTGTAAGATAATCGCATGCCTATTATATATATATATATATATATATATATATATATATATATATGTGTGTGTGTGTGTGTGTGTGTGTGTTTGTGCGCGTGGGTGTGTGTGTGTATATATATATATATATATATATATATATATATATATATATATATATATATATATATATACAAATGTAAGTGATCGAAAAGAATATAAATTCAAACATTTGCTGCCCTCTCTCTTCGCATTTGACGTATGAGAATCACGCACATCAGTTCCTAGGAACCGACAGCCAGGCACCTGCACATACGATTTGATTATAGTGGTGAAGCCCTGTGCAGAACCATCCACAGTTTTTGAAGGACAGGATGCAGTGACCAGGTGCACAGGTTCCCTAAACGAATTTCCGCAGGTTTTGAATTCAGAGTTGTCCTTCTCCTAGACCAGTTGCCATGCAAGGCTATAGAATCCAGTCTGTCCTGCTATTTACCCATAGTTGGAGGGAGAAGAGGAGGATCCCTACCTATCCCAAGGGTATTAGCACGTAAGTGAATGTAATAGATTCGACAGGAATTTGAACTCGGCTCTCCGATTCCTCAGTATATATATATAAATCACTATGTGGGTGTAATTCTGCCGCGTATTCTGTATATATATATATATATATATATATATATATATATATATATATATATATATATATATATATATATATATAAACGTTCAAGAGGGACGCATAATTTCTGTGGAAATTTATCGGACACTCAGGCCGGTAAATGATGCTAACACTTTTTATTATAAACAGAACATTTACTTAAATATTTCTATCTATAAAAAAGGACGTAAAAACATAAAAAATGTCTCAATATATATATATATATATATATATATATATATATATATATATATATATATATATATATGGTGGACTCTCCCATCGTATTTGGCGTATGAGGGTCAAGCAGCTCAGTTCCTAGGAACCAGACAGCCCAGGCACCAGCACATGAGATTTGATTATAGAGGTGAAGGTTTCGTGCAGGACCATCCACACTTTTTGAAGGGTCGAATACAGAGACCTGGTGCAGTACGTGCCACAAGGTCTCCAAATTAGGCTCCGCAGGTTTTGAATTCAAAGTTTTCCTTCTCGTATACCAGTTGCCATACAAGGCTATAGAACCCAGTCTGTCCTGCTATTTACCCATAGCTGGAGGTAGAAGAAGAGGATTTACACCTTTCCCAAGGGTATTAGCACGTAAGTGAAGTTGTTGGATTCAACTAGAACTCCTCAATCCGAGCCGCTATCCATTACTCCACCAAGCCTCCGATATATATATGAATGATATATATTTATAGGTACATGACTTTTTATATCTCAATTACGTCTCTTTGTTCCGCCGAACACTTATCTTTTCATGTGAAAGTTAACACGCTGTATTCTCAGTGACTGCTGAAAATGATGCCAATTTGAATTGAGTCGTGAATTGGACGTGAATGCGACAAAACATGAAAGAGTCGACTCGCGCCGAAGAAATGAAACTTTGGAAAGTCATAACTTTGATCTTAAAAAGTGACTACGTCTTTCGCCATGTTAGAATAGTCCCCGCTTTCATGTGCATTCAGAGTGAAAAATAGACGAATTATATGCAGTCATTTGAAGGGAAAGACAACGTAGAGGTGTGGGGAGAGAGAGGGAAGAGAGAGAAAGAGAGAGAGAGAGAATCGTTTTCAGTGACCAATTGGATGGAAGGGAGACAGGCACTTATACATTTGCTGGTCGTTGTCTGCTTAGTTTTCAGATCACCCTGGGTCTCCCACCTGCTTATAATGCATATATCTTTGTCTGAACATGGAACATTCACTCCGCATCCCCCATATATATATATATATATATATATAAGGTTGGTGCAAAAATAATGACGTAATAATGTCGTTTTTTGACGTTAAAAAATACGTCAAAAACTACATTATTACGTCATTATTTTTGCACCAACCTAATATATTATGAACTTTTACATTCAATTGCATAATAAATATACATTTATTGCTCTACATTTGTATTGAGTCCTATTTTAAATTAATCTTTTAAACGCTGAAATCTTTCTCTTCGTTCTGTTCGTTACATATATATATATATATATATATATATATATATATATATATATATATATATATATGAAAATATATAGAAAATAGGAAAGAAATGGTTAGTTAAAAGTTCCAAAGCTTTTTAGTATTTTTGTTATTATTTTTAACAAATAGTGCTCGATACAAAAGTAGAGCATAAATATAAATGTTAAGGCAGTTTATTTTTTATTGCACAAAACCTTTTCAGAAAAAATAAAATAAAAAAAAATAAATAAATCTCCATAGGCACGTAAACCAGACTAGGCGAAATCATCTTCCGTTTTAAATTTAGACACCCCAAACTTACCCTGACTTGACACCTATGAATGTAACTCTATACTGATAGAAATTATTAACACTCTACACCCCTATCTATTTAAACAATCGCGCTGGCCGTTACCATGAACATTTTGATTTCAATAATGAATATGCTATTAAAACACGTAAATTTCAGAAATAAGTTATTCCAAGAAAAAATTTCGCTTGAAGATGGAACAGAGCTTACTTTAATTCAATTTAATTATATTGTTGTTTTCTGCTCTTATTTTGAAACATGAGAACTCTTATGTAGCGTGTTGGAATCATATTTTTAAGTAAATACATACATATATATATATATATATATATATATATATATATATATATAATTATTTTAAAAAATATGATTCCATCTCGATAGAATCTAGATAGAACTTCGGATTATTAACACAAGTATACGAGTATCCACCAAAATAATGTTTAAAATGAATATATATATATATATATATATATATATATATATATATATATATATATATGTATGTGTTTATGTATGTATGTGTGTGTAAGTATATATATATATATATATATATATATATATATATATATATGTGTGTGTAAGTATATATATATATATATATATATATGTATATATATATATGTATGTATGTATGTATGTGTGTGTGTGTAATTATATATATATATATATATATATATATATATATATGTATGTATGTATGTATGTATGTGTGTGTGTGTGATGAAACAATATATACTTTTGTATCATTTTGTATATCAAGAAACAGTACTTGAAAATTTTGGATAGTTAGAGACAAAGGTTATGGAGAGAAAAAAAAAGTACAGATGAATTGGGCTAGTTTGAAAATTATTCTTTCAAAAATGTTGAAACTACCAGCGTCTCCCGTTTTGTGCGCATGTGTTGAAAATCCAATTTAAATATGTGTAATTAATAATAGACTTGATAATATTGTTAGCTCAATACTTTGCATAATGAACCATTTTAAAAGGAACCAAGCGCGTTTATGATTTGTCTATTATATATATATATATATATATATATATATATATATATATTTATATATATATTGTCATCCACAGAAAAACACCTCATCAGTATATATATATATATATATATATATATATATATATATATATATATATATATATCCCTTGATTATATAATGCCCGCACCTCCCTTATTTCATCCCCATTCAAGTCCTCTGGAGATCGCGTTTGCGCGAATCTCGAAACACATCTAACGCCGTCCTTTCATAGGATTTAACGTTGCTAGCCAGTTTTGCTCAATCTAGGCTACGAACTCTTTACTGAGTAGCTAAATTTTCTTTCAGGCCTTTTTTTTCTCTTCATTTTCTCTGTTTTATCGTTTTTATTAGAGTCTGTACCTGGATAAGATTTTTAGGTTTTGCTAAGTTGTTCTTTCTTTCCACCAATGGTTTTTGTTTTCCTTTATCTATCTATCTATCTATCTATCTATCTATCTATCTATCTATCTATATGTGTTTTTGTGTGGGTGTTTGATTGTGTGCGTGTGTGTGTATTTAAATATAATCTTCATAAACCTATCCCCCAGCTTCGAATTTTCAGAAATAAATTTGTTCTTTCGGGGAATTATAGGTTGAAAATAAATTGAATTCATCAACCAATATCCTAGCTAGATAAAAATACGTTACATGAAATATGATACATGAAATGCGTTACACGAAATACGTTATATGATATACGTTACATGAAATGCGTTGCATGGTATACGTCATATAAAATATGTTACATGATGCACGTTCTATGAAATACATTACATGAAAAACGCAATATGAAATACGTTACAGGAAATATGTTATATGATGTACGTTACATGAAATACGTTGCATGGTATACGTTATATAAAATATGTTACATGATGCACGTTCTATGAAATACATTACCTAAAAAAAACCTTATATGAAATACGTTACAGGAAATATGTTATATGATGTACGTTACATGAAATGCGTTGCATGGTGTACGTTATATAAAAAATGTTACATGATGCACGTTCTATGAAATACATTACCTAAAAAAAACCTTATATGAAATACGTTACAGGAAATATGTTATATGATGTACGTTACATGAAATGCGTTGCATGGTGTACGTTATATAAAAAATGTTACATGATGCACGTTCTATGAAATACATTACCTAAAAAAAACCTTATATGAAATACGTTACAGGAAATATGTTATATGATGTACGTTACATGAAATGCGTTGCATGGTGTACGTTATATAAAAAATGTTACATGATGCACGTTCTATGAAATACATTACCTAAAAAAAACCTTATATGAAATACGTTACAGGAAATATGTTATATGATGTACGTTACATGAAATACGTTTATGAAATACGTTACATGAATGTGTTATATGGAATATGTTTTATGGTATACGTTATATGAAATACGTTATATGATGCACACTACATGAAATGCGTTACACGAAATATGTTATATGATGTACGTTACATGAAATACGTTACTAGGAATACGTTACATGAAATACGATACATGGATTACTTTATATGAAATACTTTATAGTAAATGCGTTACGTGAAATATGTTTGTTAACCGTTAAAAGTTGATAAAATTTTATTTAAAATTTTGTTAATGTCTCCAATTACATATAAAGGTTTTACCATCAGGATGTTTAATGTTAGAGGACTTGTAAGGAATGAGAAGCCGGAGTAATTGTCTCTGAACTTTGATAGTCATTACATTGCTGTGTGTTGCCTTCAAGAATCCAAAATCAAGGAAGGACTCATAATACATTTAAAACATTATATACCCCTTATAATATATTTTAAACATTATATACACCTTATAATACATTTAAAAAATTATATAACCCTCATAATACATTTAAGACATTATATACCCCTTATAATATATGTGAAACATTGTATGCCCCTCATAATTTATTTAAAATATTATATGCCTCTCATGATATATTTAAAACATTATAAACCCATCATAATACATTTAAAACATTACATACCCCTAATAATACATTTAAGAGATTATATACCTCTTATAATATATTTAAAACATTATATACCACTTATAATATATTTAAAGCATTATATGACCCTCGTAATGTATTTAAAACATTATATACACCTCATAACATTTAAACTATTATACGCCCCTCATAATATATTTATAGCATTATATACCCCTCATAATATATTTAAAACATTATATACCCCTTATAATATATTTAAAATATTATAAGCCCCTCATAATTTATCTAAAACATTATATACCCCCTAATATATTTAAAACTTATATACCCAATGATAATACATTTAAGACATTATATACCCCTTATAATATGTTTGAAACATTGTATGTCTCTCATAATTTATTTAAAACATTATATGCCTCTCATGATATGTTTAAAACATTAAATATATTTCATAATATATTTAAAATATTATATACCCCTCGTAATTTATTTAAAACTTTATATACCCTTTATCTTGAACATGAGAAAAGAAGAGGTGCGTTTACTGTTTTTGTATGAGTCCAAGTTTGGTCATAATGCGTGTCAAACAGCTGCCAACATTCACAGAGCGTGGGATGAAGGATCCAGTTGTGAAGGGATATTCAATTATCTGGTTTCGGAACTTCCGTAGTGGGGATATGAATCTTGAAGATCAAGATGGTAGAAGGCCTCCTTCTGCAATTGACATTCAAGATCAGAAAAAAAATGAGTCGAAAGAAACGATTAGGGATTTTGGCATTTTGGCAAATATCGGAACATCTTAAGGAAATTGATGAAGAAACTCGATAAATGGGTTCCTCATGAAGCCAATGAAAATCAAAGAATTCGACATTTTGAAGAGTGATCAATGCTGCATTTGCGAGATTCGAACGGTTCATTTCTTGCGAGAATACCGATTGTGATCAGGAAAGGATCCTTTATAACAATCGTAAAAGATCGATCGAATGGATTGATCCTGACGAAGGAAGCTTACACTTTCCAAAACCGAAATGTCACCAACAGAGGGTTATGGTGACTGTCTGGTGGTCTGGTAATGGTGTTATCCATTACAGTTTCCAGGAAGCTAAGAAGACCTTCACTACCGAAGTTTACTGACAGCAACTGGTTACGCAAAATATGAGCTGCATTGCTTAATCCAATTGGATTTCGTGACAATGCTCGGACACATGTTTGCTAGGATGACCCTGCAGAAACAAACCGACTTGGTATACGAGCCTTTTCCACACCTACTATATTCCCCCTGATCTTCCGCCCACTGACTACAGATTTTTCAAATATGTTGACAATGTTTGAAGCCAAAACATATTCCATTGCAGGAAGACATAGAAAATACTTACAAACATGTCTTGGAGGCCAAGTGCTGTATCATAAAAGCATAAATAACTTTGTAACTCGAAGGCAGAAATTCATAGATGTTTAGGGTTTCTTTTTTATTTCGACTGCATTAATTCTAGAATAAAATTCGTTTCTATAATCGAAGATTATTTTCCGAACCAGTTAGTATTTATTTTAATTCATTTTTTAATTTGAAATATTTAAACTTAGGTTATTATTATTATTATTGTTATTATTATTATTGTTGTTGTTGTTGTTGGTATAATTCATTAAAATTTATATTAGAATTTATTGGTTCATTTGTTTTAAGGGCTTATCAACCATTTGCAGGTTATTTAAAGCTGGAAAATATTTTTAGATTGTATGATTTTCTTTGGAACTAATAATGATTTAGTGGTACAAGTCTTACTCATTAACCCATAGCTGGAGGTACAAGAGCTGGATTCGTACCTTTCCCAGTGATATATTTAAAGGAATATAATGTACCCAACTGAAATTGGAACTCGGCTCTCCGATTAAAAGTTCCGAGTTGTTATCCATTATCCGAACATCCAAGCTTACAGCAGCTGCTATTCCTAACCAGTCACCCGTCTATGTACTGATCAGGCCCGACGTTTCTTAACTTCGGTGATCGCACGGGAACTGGTGTTTCAACTTAATATAGTTGTATACGATTTATAATTATTTACATTAATTATAGAAATGCAAAGTCTCATTGGAAAGATGCTTTTCAAAAGTTAAGCAAATTATCAAGAAAAAGGGAAAATTCTTTAGAAACAAAGAAAACAGCATTGAACTGTTATACAATATCCTTCCTTCTATATGGCTGTGAATGCTGGACAATTTAACCACAGGTGAATCGAAGATTTGAGGTAACAGAGATCTGGTTCTACAGAAGGGGGCTGAGAATACCGTAGATGGTATAAATGAGGAAGTTTTAAGCAAAAGAAACGAAAAATGACCTTTGGAAATTAGAATTCGAAAGAGACCGTTGAAGTTACTGGGATATCTAATAAGGAAAGGCGGATTGGAGAATTTGACACTCACAGAATTGAAGTCAAGAATGGCAGGTAGAACAACGAATAATGTGTATAATGTAAACGTTCTGAAAGCAAAGGAAATGTTTGTCGCAGATTAATCCCACAACGCAGACAACAAATCACTGTAAGTTCAGACTCGAAAGCAGAAAGAAATGCCGAAAACTCGTAACCAGTCAGAAAAATGACTCACTCTCCGACGAACGCGGTAGCCAAAATACACCAAATCGCCGATTCGAGAACACGAACTGCTTTTATCGACCGAGCATTTTTTCCATTCGTCGACAACTGGGAGAGGACGCTCAATCTTTGCATATCAAAATACTTTTATAGCGACTCCTGCGACGGAGTTGTTTTTTAACTTAAATATTTCGTCTTCAGCATGTCATGCGGAATATTCGAACTTTTTTTTTTTTTTTGGTAAGTAATTTTCTTTTTCGTCATATTTTCCGTCGTAGGATACACGCGACGAGCTCTCGCTTGGTTTGACGAGGTAAGTCGCCGTTTTCTTCGCTATAAATAACAAGATTTTTGCTGATTGTTTGGAGTTATATCAACACTTCTATGGGTTATTTAATGTCGAAATCCAAATATTTTGAACCCAATTTATAGCTGTTTTTTTTACTATATGTATTTTTGGTCATTTTTATATAAAAAATGTATTGCTGGTATTTTTCCATATTAAAATGTTTCATTTTTATACTTTCATAGTGTGTTTGTTTAGGGGATTCACTATTTGACCAAAGCTGGGGCCATAACAGCTGTTACGACGCTGCGTCATGGTGTACCTGGGAACAACAGTAACTAAGATGTGGTTCCACGCTCTTCAAAATATCCAATCTCTTGATCAGAGGGCTTGCTGCTAGATGCAATTCATGGTCATACCGAGGATTCTGTATAACAAGATGTATGGCAGAATAGGAAGGGAGAGGTATAGTAAAAAGATAAACATTGCTAAGTGCTACAAAGAGAAGGACGGTGTGAAGAGCCATGGTCGCCGATGTCCTGAATGAATACAGTATGTAAAAGATTGTATGTGTTTTGGTGTACATGTGTGTGAGAGAGATAGAGAGGCAGTGTGTTTTAAAGAGAGATAGAGATTGTGCGTAAGAGAAAGAGCATGGGTGAGGCAGAAAGAGAAAGTGCGCGCGTTAGACAGGAAGAACGCATGCGTGAGCAGAGAGAGAAAAAAAGTGTGTGCGTGTGATATATATATATATATATATATATATATAGAGAGAGAGAGAGAGAGTTCGTGGGTGAGAGAGTCTATAGGTAAGAGAGTGTTTTAGAGAGAGAGTGAGTGTGAATGAGAGAGTGCGTGTGAGAAAGTGAGAGAGAGAAATGGCGAGTGCGTGAGTGGGTATGTGAGTGTGTGAGTATGTGTCTGAAAGAGCGAGATCGATACTCCATGAATGAGACAGAGTGTGTGTGTGTGTGAGAGAGAGTGTGTGAGAGAAAGAAAAACAAAAGGAGTGAGAGGGACAGAGAATGTGTATGGGAGAGAGATACAGAGTTTGTGGGCGAGAAAGAGACAGAATGTGAAAGAGAGTGTGAGAGTGATATGGAGTTTGTGTGTATGAAAAAGAGAGATACAGAATTTATGAGAGAGATAGTGTATGTGTGTGTGTGTGTGTGATAGAGAGAGTGCGTGCGTGAGAGACAGTGTGTATGTTATAGAGAGCGTATGTGAGAATGTCTGTGAGAATGATAGAGGATATGTGCAAGAGAGATACAAAGTTTGTTTGAGAGGGAAAGGAAGGGAGAGTGTGTAAGTAAGTGTCTCTGTGTGTGTGTTTGTGTCTGTGATAGAGAGAGTGCGTGCTTGAGAGAGACAGAGAGTGTGAAAGACAGTGTGTTTGAGAATGTCTGTGAGAATGATAGACAGAGAATGTCTTGTTTGTGTGAAAGGGAAATAAAGGGAGAGTGTGTAAGTAAGTGTGTGTGTGTGTGTGTGTGCGTGTGTGTAAACTGCTTAAGATTTTGTGAAAATGTCGAGAGAATAGGGAGTACAAGGAGTAGTAATAGAATAAACAATGCTTAGGGCTGCAAACGGTGAGAATCTTGATCACCCACGTGCTGAACGGAAACGGCATATACAAAATTCGCTCAAAACGAATGAAACCTCTTTGCAGTTAGACTAAGGCTCTGTACTTGTATCTTTCTAATCAACACATTCCACAGAGATATACAGTCGGTAGAAAGTTAAACTTGAGTGAGTTAGTCACAGGTAATTTTCCCGTCTGAACCTCCTGGATAATTCCCTATCTTGCTTTCGTGAATTTTTATTTACAACAGTAGTTAAATTACTTTGTGCTCTCATCGAAGCTGTGTACGCCATCCTGTAGCCTGCAGGCAGAGAGAAAATTATATTCCATCAATAAAACTGCAATCTCACTATTCCGATGAGGACGAAATATGGCTGCCACTTGCACATGCGCAAATGGAAGCAAGAGAATTTTAGATCGGATTGAGTTACTCGCCCGAATTATTGTTTTCTCTCTCTTACTTTTCACCATAACTACAGGTACACGCACACAGCCATATTTAAAGTAAACTCACGCATATATATGTACGCTTACACACGCTAAAACACACACATAGCAATGTGACAAGTACTAATAAACGTACACAGCACACGGTACACGAATTCCCACATACGCGACACAAAGCACACGCAAACATAATCAAGACAATGAACTACATCCGGCAGCAAGGCAGGTGATCTGGAGACTGGAGGATTTGAGGAACATGGAACTGTCTCTTAATTGCTAGTCCTGGGTATGACGATAAACTACATCCGGCAGCAATGCCTGTGATCAGGAAACTGGAGGATTTGAGGAACATGTAACCGTCTCTTAATTGCTAGTCCTGGGTATGACCATAAACTACATCCGGCAGCAATGCCTGTGATCAGGAAACTGGAGGATTTGAGGAACATGTACCGTCTCTTAATTGCTAGTCCTGGGTATGACGATAAACTACATCAGGCAGCAAGGCCTATGATCAGGAAACTGGAGGATTTGAGGAACATGTAACCGTCTCTTAATTGCTAGTCCTGGGTATGACGATAAACTACATCCGGCAGCAATGCCTGTGATCAAGAAACTGGAGGATTTGAGGAACATGTACCGTCTCTTAATTGCTAGTCCTGGGTATGACGATAAACTACATCAGGCAGCAAGGTCTATGATCAGGAAACTGGAGGATTTGAGGAACATGTAACCGTCTCTTAATTGCTAGTCCTGGGTATGACGATAAACTACATCCGGCAGCAATGCCTGTGATCAGGAAACTGGAGGTTTTGAGGAATATGGAACTGTCTCTTAATTGCTAGTCCTGGGTATGACGATAAACTCCATCCGCAGCAAGGCCTGTGATCAGAAGACTGCAGGTTTTGAGGAACATGGAACCGTCTCTTAATTGCTAGTCCTGGGCATGACGATAAACTATATACGGTAGCAAAGACTGTGATCAGGAGACTGGAGGTCTTAAGTAACGTGGACCCATTTCTTAATTGCTAGTACTGGGTATGACAATAGACTACATCCTGCAGCAAGGCCTGTGATCAGGAGACTGGAGGTTTTGAGAAATATGGAACCATCTGTTAATTGCTAGTCCTGGGTATGACGATAAACTACATCAGGAGATTGGGAAACATGGAGCACCTTTGAATTTCTGTAGTTCCCATGTTCACCATGATCCGGGGTAGTAGCACTTGTTAGGGTCCCACCTATGGGCAAATACTGGAACTCCAAAGAAAAACAAAACAATATGAATGTATAAAAATACATTTTTATAGTAAAAATAGCAGCAATACGTTTTTATAAAAAAAAATAGCAGCGTGGTCCGGCGTTTGCCGGGCTTCATTCAAAATATCGTTCGACTCATACAGCAATCGCTATCACTTGTCTTAAAATATTTTTACCTTTCCTTGCCTTTAAACGAGTGCTCTTTGCCGTACTGATGTTGCTACATGCCTTGCTTATCTGACACAGCGAATTTTTTCTAAGCTCTAAACTTAACATTAAATCTGTTACGAAAAAAGAACTAAACAAAATGAACACAAAACGATCAGCTTTAAAAAAGGACTCCTAACTGGAAAAACCGAATGAAAAAAGAATGTTAACAACAAATACTTTTTCACAACTAACCCAGTTCTGCAAAATCAGAATCAATGTTGAGTTTAAGCAAGCGAATGAGCCAATTGGAGTGAAGTGCCATGCAGATTCAAATTTTTCCCACTTGTGACGAATGCAGCTATCGATTTTTTTTTTGCATGTTAGCATGCATTCGTGTCAGTCAATTGTTGGCTCTCACGCTGGCCAGTAGAATCTTCCTGCCTATTCGTGGCATCCAGCTATAGGCTCTCACTCTGGCCAGTAGAATATGGCCTCAAACTACATGAAAACTGCCGTAGAAGCATGATACAATCGATTATTTCCACTATCGATGGCAGTTTGAAAATGCAAAGTCGGTCTTGGCTTTCCCGCTAACCTGGAGCATGTGCGGACCTTTTGTGTGGGAATATATATATATATATATATATATATATATATATATATATATATATATATATATATGTATATATAAGCAAATATATGGATATAGATCCGACAGTATGAAGAAAAATATACGGAAAAAACAAACAAAAATCTTTATATGCAATTATGCTGGTTTAATGTTAATATAATGTCATGTTAAATTGATAATGTATTTTATGAATATGTTTTAAAGGACATTAAATTAACATTAAAACAGCATAATTGCATATAAGGATTTTTGTTTGTTTTTTCCGTATATTTTTCTTCATATATATATATATATATATATATATATATATATATATATATATATATATATATATATATATTTAAACAAATTATTATTGCTACAACAGGATGATCTTTAAGACAGGGGTCATATTTTATTAATAAAAAAGGATAAAAAAATTATCACAGCGATTAAAATTTTATGTATCTTTCGACAGCCACTTCTTCGGAATAAATAAAATCGTCGGTAAGTAAAACTAATTATTTGAAAAAAAAAACATATTCCTAGTTATGTGTTGCATTTACGACTGGATTACCTAACAAAGGCAACTTATGTGCATATATTTATAATAATAATAATAATAATAATATATATATATATATATATATTTATATCTTAGTATGTATATATACATGTATGTATGTATGTATATATATATATATATATATATATATATATATATATATATATATATATAAGACCATTTATGTACGTATATAATAATAATAATAATAATATATATATATATATATATATATATATATATATATATATATATATAATGTGTGTGTGTGTGTATATATATATGTATCTAAGTTGCCATTGTTCGGGAATATATATATATATATATATATATATATATATATATATATATATATATATATATATTAGTATATATATATATATATACATATATGTATGTATGTATGTATGCATGTATATATGCCAACTTATATACGTATAATAATAATAATAATAATAATAATAATAATAATAATAATAATAATAATAAATGTAGATATATACATACATATATTATATGTATATAAGTTGGCCTTGTTCGGGAATATATATATATATATATATATATATATATATATATATATATATATATATAAAGAGAGAGAGAGAGAGAGGGTGGGAGAGAGGAGGGAGACAGACAAGAAACAACTAGATAGACCTGGACGGATTGAGACATGTAATATTGTAACGAGTCCCAATGAATCAAGCCTCAAGATATTTGGATAGACAGACAGACAAATCAAATTTCTTTTATATATCTTGAAAGGAACTTGCTATAAATATTTCAATGGATTTAATGCGTACATGTCTGTGATATTTATGTGTCAACTCTGCGTGTATATGTGTCATGTGTTTTTACCATGTGCCTCGTGGGCTGTTGCTGGGGAAAAATAGACGGATGCGGCAAAACATGATGCGGAGTTTTCGAGATGGTCAACAGATCTAAAGTGAAAATGAAAGTAGAAAGCCAACTCATACGAATTCAGCGAATAAACTTGGTTAACTTGGGTAATAAATCTACTTATTGACGTTTCTCGTCTTTGCTTCTTCTTTTTTTACCTTGATTTGTTTGTTTTTTGGGTTAGTTTTTTTTTTCGGAGACACACTGCGAAACTTTAGTTTTAACATCCTCCACAGGTTCTTTATTTTTTTTCTCTTGTTCGTTTGTTTGTTGGTTTGTTTCTTTCCTTCATTCTTTATCTCATATTCTACACGTTTTCGTTCACTCTCTTTGTTTCCGTCAAATTTTTCTCGACATTGACGTCCATTCTTCCATACTTTCATCTGCTTTCCTTTGCCCCTCCTCCGTCTTCTTCTTCTTCTTCTTCTTCTTCTTCTTCTTCTTCTTCTTCTTCTTCTTCTTCTTCTTCTTCTCATTATTATTATTATTATTATTATTTGAATCAAAAAAGCACAAAGATAAAAGGGCATATAATAAGGAAAGAAGGCTCGTTGAATTTGACGCTTACAGGACATAGTATTTATTATTTGATATTTAAAAAAAATACTAATATATTAGGTTGGTGCAAAAATAATGACGTAATAATGTCGTTTTTTGACGTATATTTAACGTCAAAAAACAACTTTATTAAGTCATTATTTTTGCACCAACCTAATACATACTTATATCTGATATTTAATATTAATTTTCAAATAATTTAAGTAATCCTATTACATTTATCTTTTTTAAAATGAAATATATTCAATTAGTAATTAAGGGTAAAAATAATATTGTAAAATCATAGTTCAATATAACGTCTTCTAATCCAAACAACCCTTTTAGAAAGAATCTTTATGTATACAAGTACAAATTTAAAGGATAAAAATGAAGAAAAACTTTTTGCCGTTTAAAAAACCAGACGACATGTGTTGAACGGATGTCATAATTCGTTGAAAAATGTACCCCTACCCTACTCAGATTTAACCTCTTTTCGAAAGTAACTCATATTTAATACAATAGTTGTTAATAAAAATGAACAGGCTACCGCCCCTGTCTAAATGATTGGATGTTTCTGTATCCTAGGAAAAACAATATTATGAATGTATGTGCTTTTAAAACCCAGTAAATTTCAAAATAAGTTATTCCAAAATTTGCTTGAAACTGAAGCAGAACTTGTGCTTTTAATTCAATTATTTAACTGAATTTGAAGTTGTTAGTTTCCGTGTTTTTGAAACATGGAAAGATATGTATATATATATGCGGCGCTATATCTAGTCTAGCTTGTGTCTTCGTCCCGTGGTACAGTTGATATGACGTTTGCGTTGTATCGAAACAGTTACCTGGCTTATGCTCTGCGATGGAGTGGCTAAGAGTCAAAAAGCAGTCATGGTTCTTGGGGCAGTGTTCCGTGGTTATCTGAATACTTGGATGAGTATCGCTGCGAAACTGAGTGAGTAGCACGCTATATCGATTTTAGTTTGTGTCTTCGTCGTTAACAAGTCCCGTTGTACAGTTGGTCTGACGTTTGCGTTGTATCGAAACGATCCGGGTTCGATTCTCAGTAGTGGATTCACACTGCTGATGCAGTCCCAGATAGGACGAAACGGCTGTCCAGTGCTTTCTGCATTCTAGCCTCGATGAATTACTATAAGATTAACCTAAATCCCCAAATTAATCACACGCACACACACACACATATATGTATATGTGATTAATTTGGGTATATATATATATATATACATATATATATGTGTGTGTGTGTGTGTGTGTATATGTGTGTGTTAATTGAAACAAATATTAAATTCGATAAAGAAAGATTAAATAAGGAACAAATAGGAAAATCTCGTTTTTGAAAAGAACATGTTTCGCTTTTATTTTAACTTCATCGGAGTGTTTTGGGAAATAAGTTATTGAAGAATTTCCAATTGTGTGTTGTTGTTTTCATTGGTCACGTAGATGTTACGTGTTTATATCTTGTTAGAGTCTCTATCTGTGTGTGTCTGTGTATGTGTCTGAGTGTGTTTTTCCGTGTGCGTGTTTTTGGTGGGCTTTTTTTTTTTCGTGTTTAATTGCTAGTCTCTGTTCATGTACATGGTAGTGGGAATATCTTGGAAATATTAAACATCATTGATTTCTTCCTTATCTAATCATTCTGATAAATTTAATCTCAACACATACGCAAATATATACATACACACAAATATATATATATATATACTCACACGCGCATATATTCATATATACACACAAATATATATATGTATAGAAACATACACACACACACACACACATATATATATATATATATATATATATATATATATATATATATATATATATATATATACACCAACATATATATACATACACATGAATATATATATATATATATATATATATATATATATATATATATATATATATATATATATATATATATGTAAGCAAATATATGCATATCCGACAAACAAAAATCCTTATATGCAATTATGCTGTTTTAATGTTAATATAATATAATGTCAACGTCGGACATTTCGGTTTTGACAGCGTCGCCCACTTGACGACAACGTGACCATGTTTAAACGGAACTCTGATCATATAAAACTTTCAGTTATCTGTTTGGATAAGTCTTGTTCTTATGTCCATCGTCTTTGTCATGTTGAATTGATAATGTTAATTATATTTTATGAATATGTCCTGAAGATGGTTTATTAGACCGAAACGTCCGACGTTGACATTATATTAACATTAAAACAGCATAATTGCATATAAGGATTTTTATTTGTTTTTCCGTATATTTTTCTTCATATATATATATATATATATATATATATATATATATATATATATATATATATATACACACATACACACATAGATACATATTTACACACATACACTCACATACACAAATAAATACATACACACAAATATATATATATATATATTATACACACACGCATATATGCATATATACACAGAAATATATATATATCTATAGGCAGACATATTTATATATATATATATATATATATATATATATATATGTGTGTGTGTGTGTGTATATATGCACACCCACACCCACATATGTATACATACATACAAATATATATATATATATGCACACACACATATATATATAGTTACACACACACGCACATATATATATATACACACCCCACAAATACACGCAAATATATGTATATATAGATATAGATATATAAATATATACACACCCACACCAACATATATATACATGCGCACAAATGTATATGTACACATACACACATGTATACATAGTTACACACACACACGCACATATATATATACACTCCACACACACATATATATATATATATATATATATATATATATGTAGTCATGTATATGGTGTGTAGAAAACAGAGACTTACATACACGGATATACTGAAAATAAAGGCAAATATTTCGCTTTCAGACTTAGATGTATGCCAAAAATAATTATTACAGTCAAGCAGCAATTATCTTTTAAATAATGGATCTGCGAAAGTGCAGGTTAAAGGGCAGTTTCCATGTGCATGAGTGCGCTTGTCAGCATTGCGGAAAGGGTGAACGACCCATCGATATTTATTTAATAAAGGCAAATAACGGTCGATCTGCACGCATCGTGTTTATATATTAAAAAAATTAAATATTTTAACAATACATATATCATATTTTGTCTTAAATAAATGTCTATCAATAAAACTGATATATATATATATATATATATATATATCAGATATATTGATATATATATATATATATTTACGTATAAATTTGTAAATAAGCTATTTCAATAAACATAAAAAAACTATATATATATATATATATATATATATATATATATATATATATTAGGTTGGTGCAAAAATAATTTCGTTTTCTCACATAGTAACATATGTTAGAAAACGAAATTATTTTTGCACCAACCTAATATTATCAATATGTGTGTGTGTGTTATTACTATATCTGTGTGTTATTAGTATATATGTGTTTGTGTAAAAGTTCAGATCTAGATAAAATATATCTGTAAAGATAATATATCTGTAAATTGAAGAAAAGACCCGAGGAGATTTTGTATGCCAAAGCGTTTCATTCCTTAAAGAACTTAATCAAGGCAAGTGTGCACGCAGTGTAGATATAGGGATAAACAGTGGATGGCAACTGTTATTTTATAGCGCTTCAATGCACTCTTCAGTTATACGTGGGTGTATCAACTACATGAGATTACATGAAAGACTAACCGATTTCTTTATATATATATATTCCAGTTGAATACGTTCCATTTACTTACGTGCTAATAACCTTGGGAAAGGTATGAATCCTCTTCTTCTCTCTTCAGCTATGGGTAAATAGCAAGGCAGACTGGCTTCTTTCGTCTTGGATGGCAACTGGTCTAGGAAAATGAAATCTCTGAATTCAAAATCTGCACGTAGTGCACCAGGTCTCTGTATTCGGCACTTCAGGAAGTTTGGTTGCTTCTGCACAAAGCCTTCACCACTATAATCAGTATATATATATATATATATATATATATATATATATATATATATATATATATGTGTGTGTGTGTGTGTGTGTGTGTGTGCGTACATATATATGGAAGTACAACTATGTTACCAGAATTAACTAAAAGAAAATTAACATGTTAGCGTCACTTTCATTTTTGCGTAACTTAGACGACAATTTATAGATCTCACCCTATATATATATATATATATATATATATATATATATATATATATATATATATATATATATATACGCACACATAAACACGCACACACACGCATATATATATATATATATATATATATATATATATATATATATATATGTGTGTGTGTGTGTGTGTGTGTGCGCGTTTATGTGTGCGTATATATATATATATATATATATATATATATATATATATACTGGAGGACAGATATCACGTAACACTTCAGTACTCTTTTCTTTCTTTTTGATACTCTTTGGCTATCGTAATGCACTTTCTGGCTTCAGTGTCGCTCTTTTCTACCATATTGGAGGACAGATATCACGTAACACTTCAGTACTCTTTTCTTTCTTTCTGATACTCTTTGGCTATCGTAATGCACTTTCTGGCTTCACTGTCGCTCTTTTCTACCATATTGGAGGACAGATATCACGTAACACTTTAGTACTCTTTTCTTTCTTTTTGATACTCTTTGGCTATCTTAATGCACTTTCTGGCTTCAGTGTCGCTCTTTTCTACCATATTGGAGGACAGATATCACGTAACACTTCAGTACTCTTTTCTTTCTTTCTGATACTCTTTGGCTATCGTAATGCACTTTCTGGCTTCAGTGTCGCTCTTTTCTACCATATTGGAGGATAGATATCACGTAACACTTCAGTACTCTTTTCTTGTTTCGTACAAATCACAGAATAAGGAAAATAACACAGACATCTCATATTAACAGATATATTTACCAGGATTACACAAAAACATCTTGAAGTACCAAAGGGTAAATTTATTCAGTAAAATCGGCATTGGCTTCAACCATCACCTCCAGAAGTCTTCTGAATTTTCTCTATCTCTTCTCGAAGGTGTCTTTCTTTAAGTTGGGGAATATTGCCATAATCCTTGCCTTCAGTTCATCTTTACAAGGATTTTTATAGGTCTCTCGCTTAACTGCGTCCCACACATAATAATCAAGGAGGTTGAAGTCTGCGAAATTAGGTGGCCAGATGTAAGAAGTGGTGTTGTCGCAGAAATTGTCTGGCAGTCATGACTGGTTTCTCCTGTTTATGTCGCATGGTACAGAGTCCTATTGCCAGATATTGTGTGTTCCAGTAACCATCTTCTTGACCTTGGGCAGCACTAACTCCTCAAAGCTGCCTATGTAGCCTTGCGTGTTGAGGCCCTCAACAACAAATTCTGGAGTTCTTTTCTCATCAGAAGCGAGCTTTCCTAGCTGCCCTACCTTTTTAATCACCATTAGACTCATTCAACAACACTTATTCTTTCCCCTTCCTTTGCACTGTCCTCAGATTGACACCCAAATTCTTTGAAATGTTCGTATTGAAGCTTCTGGTGCGAATCCCAAGCAGTACAGCAAACCTTTTCCGAATTTCTGGCGGAATGAATTGCGACATGGTTCTCTTTTTATCACTGGCGATGCCCAACTGACCTTAATCTATTGTACAGCCGACAAAATCAGAAACAAACTATGCGCATGCGCGAAATTAAAAATATAAAATGGCGACAAATTACCCATTGCAATCTCTATGACTTTTCAGTATTGTTTTTTCTGTTTTTAACGATATTTTTATTTTTCTTCTTACTTTGCTGAACTTTAGGAAGGCATCTTTCGCTATCTAAATCCACTTCATTTCAGTGTGGCGTCTTCCAACAAGGAATGCATACAAGATAAAAGATTTAGATCGCTATATTTCATTATTTTATTTGGGGCAGCAAAGACATCTTGAAATTTCCTTGTTAAATCTTATATTTCTCAATTATTAAAAGATAATTATTGAAGAACAATTCAGAACTTTCAAGAATAGGTTATTTAAAATATTTTTAAAAAATCGTAATTAGATAAATGAAAATTTAAAACGAGGTTTTCCCACAAAATTTGGGCAGAATCTTTTATTAAAATGTAATTAAAACATTCCAAACAAAACAATATTCTCATTTTAATACTATGCTTCGAGGCATAATTTTACGCAGCTTGAAATTAAATTTTCCATCGATTTGATTTCTCTGGGGACTTATCTTAAAAAAAAATGTAAATGTAAAGTTTTCCAATTATATTTTGTTCAACAGTTATCCATTTACTGTATTTTGCACTACTGTGGTCAACACTCTTCTCGAAGGGTTTTCTTCATTATGAAAGCACGTCCTGGGTATGACGGTAAACTACATCCGCGTCCTGGGTACAGCGATAAACTGCATCCAACAGCAAGGTCTCAGATAATGTTTTCAGAAAAATAATGTTGCCAGCTCAAAGTTTTTGAAACAATAATGTTACCAGCTCAAAGTTTTTGAAACAATAATGTTGCCAGCTCAAAGTTTTTGAAACAATAATATTGCCAGATATACGTTTTTTTTGGAAAAAAGTAATGTTGCCAGCTATACGTTTTTTTGTAAAGAAGTAATGTTGCCAGTTATACGTTTTTTTTTTGTAAAGAAGTAATGTTGCCAGCTGTACGTTTTTTGTAAAGGAATAGTGTTGCCAGCTATACGTTTTTTTTTTTTTTGAAACAATAATGTTGCCAGCTATATATTTTTTATTCCATACAAAATAGGCATTTAAAATTCATATAAACTGGATTTGGCATTAAATAACCCACAGTGGTTGATATGCCATAAAACTCAAACAAACAAACAAACAAACAAACAAACAAACAAACAAACAAACCATTATGAAACCATTCAAAACAATTAGATTCCTGAAGGTCAGTCCTCCCGGGCCTCGGCGGTGAATACAGGCGTTCCCCAGTGGTCACTTCTCGGACCAACCCTTTTTCTGATTTACATAAATGATCCGTTTAGAAATATACTTAAGATAATTTGTAAACGGCTATGCCGATGATACGACGATATACGCGTACACCTCTAAAACTCTTGACAATCATAGATTTGCAGTTGAACTCTCTTCTGAACTAACGATCTTTCCAAGGCGTGGGGGGAATGGCTAGTTACATTCAATGCCTCGAAAGCAAAACTGGTTATATTTCATTACCATTGAGAAGACCCTGAACTACCGACAGTCGTGATAAACGGATGTCCCCTCGAGGAGGCTACATACCTTGAGAGAATATTGGGCCTCTAACTTATACCGGACCCTCAAGAGGAACTCTTTTATACGATCAGTCGCTTTGGCCACCTCGAGGTGGTGTAATGGTTAGCATGCTTGTCTTGCTAGAACAACTACAACTGAGTAGTGAGATCGATCCTCACTGGGTGCCCCATACTTTCGGCCTTGTGCCACATCTGAGCTACCCTTGGAAAATCACTATACGATCCATCGCAGGTAAAATGATCGGTTCCCTGTACTACACCAGTAAATACCCGACTCTTCATGTTATTCTTACATTTACACGAGCCAGATCAGACCGAAAATGGAGTACTGTTGCCTTATTTGGTCGGGAGCTGTTCAGTCCTGACTTTCCAATCTTTATAGAGTCTAAAAGCATCGCTGAGTCTTTGTTGGAAAAGAATTATTTTCCACCTTCCAACCTCTCTCTCAAAGACGTGATGTGGTGAGTTTCGTCGAAAAGCATCTTACATTTCTCAATGTCGATGTATATTTGGTCGGGAGCTGTTCAGTCCTGACTTTCCAATCTTTATAGAGTCTAAAAGCATCTCTGAGTCTTTGTTGGAAAAGAATTATTTTCCACCTTCCAACCTCTCTCTCACAGACGGGATGTGGCGAGTTTGGTCGAAAAGCATCTTACATTTCTCAATGTCGATGTATATTCATTTGTAAACGGCTATGCCGATGACACGACAATATTACGGCGCACCTCTAAAACTCTTGACAATCATAGATTTGCAGCTGACCTCTCTTCTGATCTAACGATATTTCCAGGGGGTGGGGAATGGCTGGTTACATTCAATGCCTCGAAAACCGAACTAGTTACATTTTATCACGACTGATCAGATCCTGAACTATCGCCAGTCATTATGAACGGCTGTCCCCTCGAGGAGTCTACATGCCTTGAGAGAATATTGTGTCTTAAATGCACACCCGTCCTCAAGTGGAATTCCTATATACGATCCATCTTTCTGATTTATATAGATGATCTGTCTAAAAATATACTTAGATCATTTGTAAACATTTATGCCGATGATAGGATGATATACGCGTGCCTCTGTAAACCTCTTGACGATTTGAGATTGGCAGCTGACCTCACTTTCGATCTATCTCTAACTTTCCAGTGGTCGGGAAAATAGCTGTTTATATTAAATGCCTCGAAAACAAAACTGGTTACATACTATCACCGCTGATCAAACCCCTAACTACCACCGGTCATGACGAATGAATGTTTCCTTGGGGTGGTTCCGTGCCTTGGGAGTATATTGGGGCTTAAACTCACACTCGACATCAAGTGGAATTTTCTACATACGATCCATCGCTAAAGACGCAACTAAAATGATCAGCTCCCAGTACTGCTCTAGCAAGTACCTGACTTTTCAAGCTATACTCTACCTTGATAAGAGCCAGATAAGGCCGAAAATGGAAAACTGTTGGTATATTTGATCGGGAGCTAGCCACTCTCCCGTCTCAAGAGATTCCAAAATTAGTGGATAACCAATTATTTTCCACCATAGAACCTCTGTCTCACAATCGGTATGTGGTAAGTCTTTCGCCGTTCTATCGAAAATTGTCCCGGACAGTTGCGTGCTAGACAATTACCTCCCTGGACATTTTCGTCCCTAGATAAATCCGTTTCTGGATAATTGCGTACCCCTGATAATCTTTTTGAAATTACGATACTTTCTTTTAAGAGTTGCTGACTGCAAATCAACTTTTACTTTTTATTCTAAACAAGCAAAAAGTTAACATAAATTTCGAAAGAAAAAAAAACATTTTAAAGAGTCGTTTAATATAGAAATTTTCACACCAACACCTTTAATTACTCTAAACAAGCAGAAAGGTATTAGGTTGGTGCAAAAATAATGACGTTATACGTCAAAAAACGACATTATTACGTCATTATTTTTGCACCAACCTAATAGTTACCACAAATAAAAAAAAAAAAGAGAGAAAGCTTTCTTTTTTAAAGCAAGAGAAAATTAAGCTACCATAACAGTGCGTACCACAAACACCTTATAGATTCTGTATTTTATAGATTATATTTTTTATTTGGGACGCTTATTTTTCCGAAAATGAAACACTGCTGGAAAAATATTTGTGGCCGAGGAAAATTATAGCTGCCACTTTCATAAACTAAACGCCGATGAAACAAAAACATAATGGCGATGTGTAAAGCAATCTTGCAACATTATTCATCTGTCAGTGCGTTTTAAACAAAAATAAACTTTACTTTTTTATTTTATTAATTTCAATAAAAAGATTATGATTACTGCCTATACTTTTTTTAAAAAAATTATGGAAATTGTCTTTAAGAGCTTCAGAAAATTATCAGAGATACATAAATATCCAGGAACGCATTTCTCTTGGAACGCAAATGTCAAGGATCCAATTGTCTGGTACTCAATTGTCCGGGACGCAAATGTCCAATACGCAACCAGAACCCCAAATTTTGAAATAGAAATAACAAAACTTAAAAAAGAAATCAGCAGAAGATATCTTTAGCTTGGAACCTAGTTTATTTGATGCTTTCTTCTGCTTCTTTTCTTTTAATACGTCCTGTGAGCGTCAGATTCTCCAAGCCCTCTTTCCTCATTATGTGTCCTTTACACACTCTCTTTCTGAACTATGCTCTTTGAAATGCTACCCCCCACTCCCAGACAGCTACGGATTAAAAGTCCAGTACGCAAATATCTTTTCCCAAAAGTTTTGAGACGTTATATTTCTTTCTCGTTCTTGATTTTCTTATATTTTCCTTTGTAGTGATGTAGCGTTTATAATATTTTATGTCAATAATGGTAATGGTTATAGTAGCCGTTTCCTTATAAATAATCATTCGCCATTCTTGAACGAGAAGCCAAATTTACTATCGATTGAAATTATTAAACGCTTCCATCTAGCCTTCACGGTTAGGACCCGTCATGCCACTTGCATAATAACAAACCATCCCCATTCCCTTCGTGTTTCATTGATTTCACTCGAACAGCTTCTTCCCGCCAACCACTGCCCTGTGGAAGAGACCCACAAGAGGAGGTTTCCCCGATCATTACAATCGTAACCTATTCAAGTCTAGAGTTACCCATTATCTTCCAATCTTATCCATATAAACTACACCATAAAGTAACTCGCTACATGTTTCTTTGAGGCGATCTAGACTTTATAATATTTTATGTCAATAATGGTAATGGTTATAGTAGCCGTTTCCTTATAAATAATCATTCGACATTCTTGACCGAGCAGCCAATGCTACTATCGATTGAAATTATTAAACTCCAAAAGAGGAAAATACATTTTACAAGCCCGCAGTCATTGCTCTTTCTAGTATTAATTAATTAATTAATTAATTGTAATCTTTAAAGTCCGATAGACTTATAGCCATGTCACATTGAAACATCAGTTCTCGTGCGATCACGGAAGGCAAGCAACGTCGAACCTGGTCTGTACCTAGATAGGCGAACGTTTGGTCATACCAGGCGCTGTAAGCTTGGATGCACGGATGGTATAATGAGCGACGGCCACATCACGTGCGATCACCGAAGTTAAGCATCGTCGAACCTGGCCAGTACCTAGATGGGCAAACGTTTGGTCATACCAGGCGCTGTAAACTTGGGCGTTCGGATGGTATAATGAGTGACTACCACATCACGTGCGATCGCCGAAGTTAAGCAACGTCGAACCTGGTCTCTAACTAGATGGGCGAAAGTTTGGACATGCCAGGTGTTGTAAGCTTGGACGTACGGATGGTATAATGAGCGGCGGCCACATCACGTGCGATCACCGAAGTTAAGCAACGTCGAACCTGGTCAGTAACTAGATGGGTGACCTTTTGGAAAGACTAGATGGTGTAAGGTTGATGCACCGATGGTGTAAAGTATAATGGCTCGTAATTGTTATTCGGAGAGCCGAGTTCCAATTCTGACAGCTACGGATTAATTAGCAGGGTATACTGGAGTATGTTGCCTTGGCTTCCAGCCAGTCTAGTTGGGGCGGGGGGATGCTGAATTCAAACCAACCTGATGAAGAATTGGCTCCGACACACAATCTTGTCCTCGAGGCACCCTCTGTTTCTACAGCTGCAGTGTATGCCGTCCCTACGATCCTAATGGGTTACGGGCTACATCATTATTATTTATTTACAGTTTAGGTCAAAAGTTTATATAGGGTGCATCTATTTCCAATTGTATTAGCGTTTTGGTATTGTTTACTGACACGAAGAAATTATGTCGGCTGGATCGCTACAGAACATCCGTAAGGAAAATAAATAAATAAATCACCAAATCAAATATAATTTATCCATTTTTTACAATAGAACCGACCGATCAAGAAACACACATCTATCATTACCGAATAATATGAAGAAAACATTCGCCATCTTTATAAATATATAAAAGAACGAATCGAGACCATCATTAGCGGAAATGTAAAATGCGTATCTCTCACACTCTCCGTATCCCCCTCTCTCACTATCATACACACACTTTCTTTTACTCTCTTAGACACACACTCTCTCTCACTCTTAAACACACTCTCTATCACTATGTAACACACTCCCTCTCTCTCTCTCACACACACACACTCACTCTCTTACACACACACACTCTAACTCTCTTACACACACTCGCTCTGACTCTCTTACACACACTATCTCCTCATTATCTTACACACACCATCTCTCTCGCACTCTTACGCGCACTCTCTCTCACTATCTTATACACACACTCACTTACTCTCTTACGCGCACTCTTTTTCACGCTCTTACACTCTTTCTTACTCTCTTACACACACTCTTACTCTCTTACACACACACTCACGCTCTTACAGTCTCTCTCATTCTCTTACACACACTCTCTCTCTCACAAACACACTTTCTATCTATCCCTCATAGACTCTATTTCTTCCTCACACATACACCCACTCTGTCATACACATACACGCTTATCTTACTCTCATATACTCTCTCTCATACACGCACTCCCTCAATCTTTCTCTCACGTACACTCTCTCACACTCTCTACTTTTCAAACTATTTATCTCACACACACGCACACACTTTTCCTCTCTCTCTCTCGCTCTCTCTCTCTCTCTCTCTCTCTCTCTCTCTCTATATATATATATATATATATATATATATATATATATATATCTTACAAACACAAACGCAGACAGACACAGACACACACACACACACTATATATATATATATATATATATATATATATGTGTGTGTGTGTGTGTGTGTGTGTGTGAAAATATATAGAAAATAGGAAAGAACTCGTTAGGTAAATAATCCAAAGTTCTTTAGTATTTTTGTTATTATTTTAAAAAAGAATAGTGCTGAAGGCAGAAATAGTATTCTTACAATCCTGCCTTCAAAACCAAGTCTGTCCTACGTTCATCTCTTTTCGGATTAGGCGGGCTAGGTTGATGTCTGGTTGGAAGATGGAGAGGGCTTTTATTAAAGACTTTCTCTTGCAAGCTTCTAACCAGCGTTTGGACCTTATGGGAAAATATAGGAGGATATGGCGTGAAACTAGGAATATTTTGAGGTTTTTTGATATGGTCCGTTTCTCCCGTTATGTTGGTCAGGTAGTTGCACGCTGTCGTTCGAAGACAACGTGCTGCTATCATAGCAAATTAAAACATCTTATTTTCAAAAGATTTGGCTGCGCGGTTGAACCTAATTGGTCTAATGTAATTAATTTATCATCATATAGTCCTTCTGAGCTAGAGCTTACTATTTTGGCACATGGCCTAGACTTCAAAATTCCTCCTGTTTCTCTTAATAGAGAACAGATTTTTTCGGAATTTGAAGTTCTTTATTCTCAGCTTAGTAAGCTTCAACCCCTTTCTGTAAGTAAATCCAGTGACTTCCGAGCAAAATTGAATGACTTAGCTCATTTATATGCAAGCTCTTCAATTTCCTCCTCTGAATTTAAATGGAGTAGGGAGCATCACAGGATCATTAAGTCCCTAAAAAATAATAATTCTCTGGTCATTACCAGACCAGATAAGGGTTCTGGTGTTGTGCTTATGGACCGCCAGGATTATGTGACTAAAATGTTACATATACTTAATGATCCTTCTAAGTTTCAGCGTCTTGGTCACGTTGATACCCATGATAATACGTTAACTTCTGAAATTCGTTTTCAGAAGCGTCTCCTTAAATGGGTAAAAAGCGGTGTTCTCTCTTCTGATATATCTGAGGAATTGAGACCGTCAGGCTCGATTCGACCCCGTCTTTATGGATTACCTAAAATTCATAAGGAGGGTGTTCCGTTGAGACCCATATTATCTATGATTGGGTCCTCTCAACATAAAGTCGCTAAGTGGCTAACTATAATGCTGGAACCAGTGTTGCAGCATTATAGCTCCTTTTGTATTAAAGATTCCTTCTCGTTTTCTGAATATATTAGGAATCTTGAGACCACTGATGGATTTATGTGTTCCTTCGATATTTGTAGCCTCTTCACTTGCGTTCCATTGTCGGAGACTATAGATATTTGCAGTGATTTGCTATATCGTAGTCATTTGACACCTCCGACAATACCTGAAGATGTTTTTATTGAACTCATGAAATTTGCTACCATGTCTGTCGATTTCAGCTTTGATAATATTATGTATCGACAGATTGATGGGGTTGCTATGGGTTCCCCTTTAGGTCCTGTTTTAGCTAACATTTTTGTGGGTTTCTATGAACAGAGTTTGTTTACAGATTCCTCTAAGCCCACTGTTTACTTCCGTTACGTTGATGACACTTTTTGTGTGTTTCGTAATGAATTCGAGGTAGACAAATTTTTCTCCCTACTAAATAGTGTTCATCCTGCCCTTAAATATACAGTGGAGAAGGAAGAGGATAATACTTTACCCTTCCTTGATGTTCTAGTTCGTAGAACACCTTCCTTATATACTACTACAGTTTATAGGAAGTCCACTTTTACGGGTCTTTACACTCGTTGGGATTCCTTTTGTCCCAAACAGCAAAAGATTAATTTAATTAAGTCTTTGACCCATAGGGCATTGAGGATTTGCTCAGATGACACTTTGAAAGATGATATTAAGTTTTTAACTCACATCTTCACTAGTAACGGTTATCCTTATGATATCGTTCAAATGGTTATTCGTCAAAAGTTGGTGGACTTTAATAAAGTAAAACCAGTGTTTGTCAAAAAATGTCCCGTGTATTTACGAGTTCCATATTTTGGGGGGGATAGCGAAATGTTGGCTAAGCAAATTTCATCGAGTTCTAATCAATGCTATTTTGCAGCGAATGTACGTGTTGTGTTTAAAACAAGATCTGTTCTTCCATCCATGAGTAAGGATGTTTTACCTCCTCATCATATTAATTCTGTAATTTACAAATTTAAATGTAGTTGCGGTGCCGACTACATAGGTAGAACTACACAACGATTGGATGTTAGAATCAAGCAACACGTGCCTGCGAAAATTTATAATAAAAATTTTTCGATTGGTGATACCGTTCGAAACACATACGGGTCATCTATAATACAGTTACACACATCAAGTAATATTTACGTTTTTGCAGTTAGGCTGGGAATCCGTTGCATGTCGGAACTTCGAAAGGACGCCTTAAAAATGTTATTCTAAAATCGGACATTATTTACCGAACAACCGTCGCCTCCCTCTGTCTGTTCTACAAATACTTTCATGGAAATTGCTCCCAGGAGCTGCATTCGCTGGTTCCCAGACGTCATGAGTTCAAGCGCCATACGAGGCTGGCATCCCACTCTCACCCCTTCACTGTCGAAACTCCTAAATGTAGCCGTCTCTTCTACTCCAATAGCTTCATGTCTCGCACCTCTCGTCTGTGGAACTCCCTTCCCTATTCCTGTTTTCATGAGAGCTATAATCTCCAGCTATTCAAGTGTAATGTCAATCGACATCTCCAGTTGCCTTGATCTATCCACTACCCTCCTCCTCATCCTTTCTTCTATCACTCCTATCTGATCTTGCTCTAAATTTTCTGTAACCCCTTGCGACCTAGTGGGTTCCCGCCTTGCTTGGGGTGAAATGCTTGAAAAGAAAAAAAAACAAAACAATCTTTTAACTAGATGGAGGGTAGAACAGTGTTTAAAACGTAAAAAGACAAACATTGCTACAATGTACAAAGGATAAGAAGCTGTGGAGAACTATGGTCGCCCAAGTCCTGAAAGAATATG
This sequence comes from Acanthosepion lycidas, assembly GCA_963932145.1. Lineage (NCBI taxonomy): Eukaryota > Metazoa > Mollusca > Cephalopoda > Sepiida > Sepiidae > Acanthosepion > Acanthosepion lycidas. The sequence goes on from OZ010611.1 coordinate 49,660,001, forward strand.
GCATATAAACAAACGTGTGTATTTTTGTGCATGAGAAAGAGAGAGAGAGAGAGAAAGACACAGAAAGACAGAGAGTGTCTGTGTGAAAGAGAGAAAATATGAGAGTGAGAGAGTGCGTGTATGAAAGAAAATGAACGTCTGTTAGAAATACGGTGTTTTTGTGAGGAGATAGAGAAGAGTACGTGTGTGAGAGAGACAGTGAGTGAGAGAGATAAAGAGAGAGAGCGAGTGTGTGTATATGTGTGATAGTGTGAGTGAGAGAGTGCGAAATTATGTGAGTGTGTGTGTGAGTATGTGTATAAGTGTGTGAGAAAGATAGAGAGAGGGTGTCTTAGAGAGAAAGAGGAAGGTACAGAGACTGCGTGATATATATATATATATTTCCGCCCCCCCCCCCGACCTTAAGCGGACCTCCGTGTCCATTTTTCTCTTATCCTAGGCATCCCATATCTCTGTCGGTGCGGGTATATGTATACATGTTTACTAATATCTGTCTGTCTCTCCCTTGTGTATATATATATATATAACGAAATGGACAAAGTCCGACAATTTATTTATTAAAGACATTTTCATGTTTAACGTTCTTTTTATAGATGCAAGTATTTAAGTAAATACTCTGTTTATAATAAACAGTATTAAATAACATTTACCGGCCTGAATGTCCGAGAAATTTTCATAGAAAATATTCGTTCTTTGACAGTATTCGAACCTGCATCCTTACGCTGACGTGCCTTACCGTTAGGCTACAAAGAAGCATTTGCTTAAATACTTGTATCTATAAAAAGAACGTTATATATATATATATATATATATATATATATATATATATATATATATATATATATATATATATATATATATATATATATATATATATATATATATATATATATATATATATATATATATATATATATATATATATATATATATATATATATATATATATATATATATATATATATATATATATATATATATATATATATATATATATATATATATATATATATATATATATATATATATATATATATATATATATATATATATATATATATATATATATAATGTGTATGCATCCGCATTGACAGGGATCATATTTTATTTTTGATTTTGATTTTTTGATTTTTTTTCTTGTTCATGGCTACAGGTGTAATTTTCCTACAATGATCTGCCCTTTGACTATCATCCCTTTGAGTGAAAATTTTAAAATATATCTTTAACGGCTAGTAGTTTAAGAGATGACCGGAAAAGTATAACTTTTATTCCCTTGCTTCTACCCTTTTGTTTAATGAATTCTTTGATATTCCCCTCCTACCAATCTGTAGTATAAGTCCAGCCTACCCTATAAAATTTGATAACTATCTGTAGTTGGCGACGGAAATTTGGACATTTGTGGGAAGTCACTTGTGCCATGATCCGAACATGTAAGAAATGGTAAATGTTGTACCATTTTTCAATAATACTTTACATGTACTTTGATATGATTCTAAATCCTTTTGACTCAAGTTAATTCTTTCCATTTCAGTTCCCTTTTCTCTTTCCTTCCCTCCCCTTTTTTTTAACTCTATATACTAAAATCTGATATTCCCCCTTGGAGTGGTCTCTCCGACTTATATTAAGTTAAAACTTAGTATATGGTATTCAGTGGGGTAGAATATACTATTATGAACTACGCATCTCTACCAATTTCAATGAATACGAATAATATTTCATACCAGATCGGCCGTCACCCGGAACAACAAGGGCCGCGTCCCTCAGAGAGGAACCAGTCTGAGGACGAAAAATCTGTCACTGGAACAAACTCGAAAACCCAGCAAAGAACAACACCAATCAAACATACCAAATATGGAGAAGTATGGTGGGAAATGATATAAGACCTCACCTCAATCCAAACATGGTTGCCAATGTCCGTAGGGACATCATGCGAAACAACAGACTCTCAAAGGCAGAAATAGATAAGATAAAATTAGATATAAGACAAAATACTATGACCCATCACTCAAACTCTAATGAGACGAATGTAGAAATAAGGAATGCGACAGAGGATGAGGTGGAGGCTGAAGCGAATGAAATACGAAATAATCTCACAGGAAATGAAATCCAAGACTTTATCTTAAACACAACATGCAGTTCTCCAGAAAATGTACCTGTAGTCATCTTCAGTGACAATAAGTTAGAATTCCTTGAAAACCACGAAGCTGAAATCACCGAAGCGAAAAATGACGTCATCCAAGTACTCAGCAGAGTAACTTTCATACAATGGTCAGACAGAGACCAGCTCCCCAAAATCCATATGACGAATTCCAACAAGCACATCGGGAAAATATACAATGCTGCTCTGGAAACACTGTTAACAGATAAACCACCGAGAAAACATCACAGAAGTTAACAACGTCATATACGCAACGGCTTTAGCAGCGACTCGGAAGCTTGGGGTCAAGACAATAAATAAAATTAACATACACAGTGAACCAGCTTGGAAAACCAAACTGATACGAGAAATAAAACAAATCAGATGTGAGCTTTCTATATTAGATGATCTCACCAGAAACCCTTATATTTCCACACGTAAGTGCAAAAAGATCAAGCGGAAATATAACATTAAATCCCTAATTGACATCCCATCAATCAAGGAAATGCTGAAGCAGAAACTTCAGTTAAAGGCACAGAGAACAAGACGATACGAAAAACGTTGTAGGTTCTATGGCCAAAATAAAATATTCCGAACGGATCTTAAGAAAATTTACAGGGAAATTGGAAAAACACCTATACATGTCGAAAGGCCACAATCGATTGACATTTTGGGAAAATATTTAGAGCAGCCCAAAGGAACATAACCCGAATGCAGAATGGATCCGGCGTGAAGAAGAATGAATGCTGGATACACCTCTGAAAGAATGGGAAAATATATCCACAGATGATGTTAGGCAAGCTCTAACGAAATCCCAAAAATTGAAATCCCCAGGAAATGACAATTTGCCCAATTTCTGGCTTTATCATCTCTCATCTATCCATGAAATTCTAGCAAAAACATTATCAACGCTTGTAAATAATACCGATAAAATCCCGGAATACCCAAAACAGTTGAAACAGACGACCCGAAAAACTATAGACCGATAACATGTCTCTCCACAACGTATAAGTTGATCACGTCTGTACCGACGAACCGTACTTATTACTTTTTCGAAACAAACAGCATTCTTCCTCTGGAACAGAAGGGATGCAGAAGAGGTTCATATGGCTGCAAAGATCAACTGTTGATAAATAAAATGATCCTGGAAAATTGCAGGAGACGACATAGAAATCTTAGTGCAGCGTGGATTGTTTATCGTAAAGCCTTTGACAGTGTTCCACATTCTTGGATCCTTAAGACTTTGGAAATGTAAAGTATCCCCTGTGGTATAAAATTTCCTTAAGCACAGCATGGGAATGTGGAACACCAAACTATACCTTAGTCACACCGGGGGCACTGCCATATCCAACCGTCTGAATATCCGACGTGGAATCTTTCAAGGAGACTCTCTGTCACCCCTTCTATTTTGTTTATCCTTAATCCCTCTTACACATGAACTGAACAACAGTAGCTATGGTTACAAAATAAATAAGAAAATATTCAATCACCTACTCTACATGGATGATCTCAAACTCTTTGCCAAAGACGACAATGAGTTGAAAGGCCTCCTCAATATTGTAAAATACTTCAGTGACGACATAGGTATGGACTTCGGATTAGATAAATGTGCAAAAGTAACATTCAAGAAACACCCTTAATAGATTTAGATTTTGTCACAAAGATTAGGGAACTGGAGCATGATGAAGCTTATAAATACCTAGGAATTAGCGAAGGAGATGGCATACAACACCCCCAAATGAAGGAAAAAATAAGAAAAGAGTACTACAGGCGTGTACGTCTGGTACTAAATACTGAGCGAATTTCAAAAAACAGAATATCAGCCATAAACACATTGGCTGTCCCTGTGGTGCAATACAGCTTTAATGTCCTTAACTGGACAATAGCTGAAATTAAGCGAATGGACGCCAAAACGAGAAAGCTTCTCACTTGCTATCGCATGCATCATCCCAAAGCTGATGTTGATCGTCTGTATGTGCCCAGATCCGAAGGATGCAGAGGATTAGTTCAACTAGAACTGTCCTACAAAACTACAAAAATTGGCCTACAAAGATTCTTGGAAGACTGGATGATGGTATGCATCAAGGAACATGAAAGTAGTAAGCGTCTTTACTCCGTAATGAAAGAAGCCAACAAATTCAAAATGGAGTTTCAAATGGGCGTAGAGATGCGAGTACAGCACAATACACCGGCTGAAACTGCAAAATACTTAAAAAAGACAGCAAAGACGAATGCAACCGACCAGATACAGAAGCGATGACAAGATAAACCGCTTCATGGCCAATACTCTGCCCGTACCAAACAAGCTGACGTTGACAAAATCCGTACCCATCAGTGGCTACGTAGTGTAGGGCTGAAAGCTGAAACTGAAGGTTTTATCCTTGCTGCACATGACCAATGTTTGCTAACTAGGAATTATCAAGCACATATACTAAAATATTGTCATCCCAAAATGCAGATTCTGTGATAAATATGTAGAAACGATTGATCATCTTGTATCAGGTTGCACGATATTGGTACCCACTGAATATAAAACACGGCATGACAGAGTGGGCCAATATCTGCACTGGAAAATCTGAAACTTCTACGGGAAGGAAACTGAAAGAAACTGGTATGAACACCACCCAGACCCGGTTACGGAGATAGGACCTGTTACAATTCTATGGGAGTACACAATACACACTGACAGAACAATCAAAGCCAACCGCCCAGATATTGTTATTAAAGACCACAAACAAAAACGGTGCCTCCTTATTGATATGGCAGTCCCTGCTGACTGCAATGTATCGTTGAAGATATTCAAAAAGCTGTCAAAATACAACGAGCTTGAAATAGAAATCTCAAAAATGTGGGATATGGTAACATCAGCAATCCCTGTCCTAGGACTGGTTGGAAAAGATTCCAGTAGACTAATTGAAGGGATTCCTGGAAGTCCATGCCTCAAGGAGATACAAAAAATTGTTCTGACAATTACAGCCCACACTTTACGAAGGGCTTTATCTATGTCATTTTTTTTTGTCAGGGGAAAGTGTCATGATGCCATTTCTAACCTTAGGTCCCTGGGCGGGACCTGGAAAGAAATGTGTAAACGCCAGAAATCAAAGAAATAATAATAATAATAATAATAATAATAATAATAATAATAATAATAATAATGTTGTTGCACATGGCAACATCGACAATCCCTGTTGTAGATAGAGCCCTAGGATTGGTTGGAAAAGATTCCAGTAGACTAATGGAAGGGATTCCTGGAAGCCTATGCTTTAAAGAAATACAAAAAAATTGTCCTCACGAGTACAGCCCACACCTTTCTACTTCGTCCATGTAATTTTTTTCCGGTGGAAAACGTCACGATGGCATTTCTGACCTTAGGTCCCTGGGTTGGCCCCCGAAAGAAATGATTACACATCGGAAATCAAAGGAAATAAAATAAAGATAATAATAATAATAATAATAATAATAATAATAATAATAATAATAATAATTTGTTTATTACGTGAAAATTTCACGGTTTTTCTTTTTTCATTTTCAGATGATACTTAATTCTACAGTTCATGATTGAATAAGCTCATGGCGAGTTCTACGACAATAAAATATCCGTAAAAATGTCCCTATCGCATCGATAAATATTTAAGCTTAAGAAAATTTTAAGTAAATATTGCAATAACAATCATGAATGTCGGTCGTTATTTTAAGAAGTGGGTACAAATGAAATGATCTGACATTGACAACATTTTCCATTTCAATGAAAAAGCCGTTAAACATTTCTATCTTCTCTCTTTCTTCCTTTTTCTCAGTGAAACCATGTAGTGTTCCAAGGTTATTGGCGCCCAAATTAATATAATAAACCCGACGGGAATTGGAACTCGTCTCTTCGAGTTCAAATTTCGAGGATTTATCCATTACACCACCCGCATATCGAAGATTACAGCACTTGGTATTCCTAAGCGGTCACTCATCTAAGTACTGACCAAGTTTGAAATTGCTTCGACTTCGATCGTACGAGAACCAATGTTTCAACGTGATATAGCCGTAAGTGATTAAATGAAAGACGTTGACTATCCATTTGCGTCAAAATAAAAATGAAAAAGTTATAAGATGATTTTGCATGTGTATATGCTTGTGAACATATCTGTACCTGCGAATGTCTATTTCATCGAATGAATATATGCTGAATGTTTGTGTTGCGGGTGGGGTCAACATTGAGAGCGTGGGGTGTGTCTTAGAACAAAGAACGTCAAAGTAATTTGTTACTAATCTGTTTGTCTCTGCCACAGGGCAATCAAACTATGATAAAGACCAACTTAAGAACTTATTAATTCCTGGCAATAGACATGATATTGAAATAACTTGACGTGAAAAAGCCTTCGGGGTTCTTCAGACAATACTTCAGTCGAGAATCGCTTAGCTTCCATAGAAGAAAAACAAACACAAAAGAACATTATCATTATTATTATTATTATTAATTTTCTACCAGTCGTGACTGTCGACTTTGGTAATCAAGTGAATGCAAGACTGCTTACTACACAGCACTCTCCTCAGTAATCTTCCTGATTTTAGTAATGTGGTCGTCATTATGGTTTTAATTCTTCCTTGTGTTTCCAATTCCAATCATATCTTTTTGATTGCAATCCCTGGAGAACGAGTTACAGTAAGTCACTTTAATACCCCAGAACCTTCCTCAGTATTCCTGCTCATTTTAGTAATGCTGCCGTATAGATAGTTTCAATTCTTCCTTTGGTTTCCAATTCCAATCAGATCTTTTCTATTGCCATCACTGGAGAACGAGTTACAGTAAGTCACCTTAACACTCCATAAACTTCCTCAGTATTCTTGCTCATTTTAGTAATACTGTTGTATGGATGGTTTCAATTCTTCCTTGGGTTTCCATTTCCAATCAGATCTTTTTGATTGCCATCACTGGTGAACAAGTTACAGCAATTGAATTTAATACTCCCGAACCTTCCCCAGTATTCCTGCTCATTTTAAAAATCCTGTCGCCTAGATGGTTTCACTTCTTCTTTGGATATCTAGTTCTTTAATACTCTTTGCTCCACTCTCCAAGACTGTTCCGATGACTCCGATAAAATTTGGTACTGATCCCACCTTTGTACGCCTCAATATTTTCTAACTTATTTTTATTCAGGAATTTATGGAAAGAAAATTTCGTTAACTGAGATATTGTTGTTTACGCGAAATAATCTGGACTCCGGGCCTGGATAGGTGTCTCGTTCGAATTTTAGAATTTCAAGTGATTTTATATGTTTTATTCTTGAAGGCTGACTCTTTGATTCCATAAAACTCTTTGTCTCTATGGGCAAAAATGCAATCGCTTGGACAGTTCCCGGACATCCCTGATTACTTCCATTCATATTTGCTATAGGACAACGTCTGGCTATTTTTTTTTCATTAGCTTACATTAAAATTCACTGATAATAATAACGACAAAATATATGTGGAGAGTCATGATCACCTACACTTTGAATTTTGATCACATTTAAAACGGCGAAATGGACAATAGAAAACCACTCCACCATTTTAACTCGTTGCAATTCACAAATAAAGATAAAGAAAAGTAAAGTATGTATAGCCACTGGAAAAGGAAAGTATGTATACCCATTGGCGCCAGTATCAAGAAGGGACAAGCCATGAATAATAATAATAATAATAATAATAATAATAATAGTAGTAGTAGTAATGATAATGGAAGCACAGCATGGGAATGTAGAAAATGCTTCAACAATCCCTGTAATAGTTGAAGGTCTCGGATTGGTTCGAAAACATTTGAAAATGTTCCTGGAAGCTCATCCTTTAAAGAATGTCGTCTGTATCAAGAAAGAACAGGACATGAATACTTTGAAGATATTTAAAAAAGCTGTCAAAATACAAGGACCTTGAAAAAGAAATCTCGAAAATGTGGCATATGGGAACATCAACAATCCCTGTTGTAGTTGGAGCCCTAGGACTGATTGGAAAAGATTGCAGTAGACTAATTGAAGGGATTCCTGGACGTCCATGCCTCAAGGAGATAGGAAGCAGATATGAAGCTTCCGAGAAAATGTTCTGGGTGAAGAGGATATGCTTACTTAAATAAAATAGCTATTATTACTTTTGCGATGATCGGTGATACTGTGTAAAGTTCTGGTCTGAGGTATATTGTCAAGGGTTTTGAGATTGGCCGAATAAATTTTCTTTTTAGACAATCACTTGTTCTCTTGATCAGACTGGCATTAATTAAGTCCTCATTGTGGTCAGATCTATTACATGTATATGTATTACTGACTTAATACATATGTGGTATATATTATCAATATGTGTGTGTGTGTTATTACTATATCTGTGTGTTATTAGTATATATGTGTTTGTGTAAAAGTTCAGATCTAGATAAAATATATCTGTAAAGATAATATATCTGTAAATTGAAGAAAAGACCCGAGGAGATTTTGTATGCCAAAGCGTTTCATTCCTTAAAGAACTTAATCAAGGCAAGTGTGCACGCAGTGTAGATATAGGGATAAACAGAGGATGGCAACTGTTATTTTATAGCGCTTCAATGCACTCTTCAGTTATACGTGGGTGTATCAACTACATGAGATTAAATGAAAGACTAACCGATTTCTTTTTCTTTGACGGTTTATCAACCTTTTGCGGGTTATTTAAAGCCAGAAAATATTGTTTTAGATTATAAGAATTTTTTGAAATCATAATGATTTACCGATACATGTTCTACTAATTAACTCATGGCGTCTGTATCAAGAAAGAACAGGACAGTAATACTTTGAAGATATTCAAAAAGCTGTCAAAATACAACGACCTTGAAATAGAAATCTGGAAAATGTGGCATATGGGAACATCAACAACCCCTGTTGTAGTTGGAGCCCTAGGACTGGTTGGAAAAGATTGCAGTAGACTAATTGAAGGGATTCCTGGAAGTCCATGCCTCAAGGAGATACAAAAAAAATGCTCTGACAAGTACAGCCCACAATTTACGAAGGGCTTTATCTATGTAATTTCTTTTTTTTTGTCAGTGGAAAGTGTCATGCTGCCATTTCTAAACTGTTCTGTTATTTATGAGGTATTGGCAGATTTTAAACACATCTTTATTTCTTTTTCTTTTTTTTCATTTCCTCACTGAAACCATGTAGTTTCTTTTAACTTCTTTCCACGCAATCAAAATGTAATAGTCGTTATAATGAAGTATTGGCAGTACGTAACGGTCGTGCAAACTAACGATGGAAAGGACAAGCAGAGTTATAATAAAATGATAGGAAATAATCAGGAAGGAAATAATTGAATATCCATCGCTTTGAGTGTTTAGTCTAGCATGCAGATATCTCTATCAAAATCTTATCTGCTTGATTCATTAAAGTTTCCTCTTAAGTTTCATTAATTTTATTTAATATATGTCGCTTAGAGTCGATTCTGATCTCTTATTTGAAAGATTTCTTTATTTCTTCGTTTCTCTTCGCCATTTGTTGACTTCGGTGCGGTAGTCACAAGCGGCCATATTGGTGTTGTCTGCTCTTAGTTTATTTCCCTTCTGAAAAAAAAAAAATGGACAAAAAATCCAATTTTTTTCAGGAAAATAGACCAAGAATTTTTATTTCATTCTTTTTTTTTTTTTTGCCTGTAGAATTCAAGGAATGTGCGCAAGTGATAGTTGAAATAAATGAAAAATTGTTGAAATAAATGAATGCATGGACGAAACAAAAAATTTAAAAAAATAAGGAAACGAAGTTATTAATCGATCATTGGTAAGAGGACGCCGGAAGGAAGAAAAAAAACAGTATAAGATAGTTGAGCAGAAAAGAAAGGGAATAAAATCGTGGAAGGAAAAATAGAGAAAATGAAGGAATGAAAAAGAAGGAAAGAATATATGAAAAGAAGAATAAATATCTTGAAGAAAAATTTGAAGGAAGGAAACGAAATAAGGTAATAAAATAACGTCTGCTGTAAAAGGAAAAAAAAAGACGATAAGAAAAAGAACGTAAAAAGACACCATAGAAAGTAGGAAAATAGAAATAAATAAAGAAAGAAAGAAAGAAAGAAAGAAAGAATGAAAGAAAGAAGGATAGAAATAAAGAAAGAAAGAAATAAATTAAATAAAGAAATAAAGAAAGAAAGAAAGAAAGAAAGAATGAAAGAAATAAAGAAAGAAAGAAGGAAAGAAAGAAATTAAAGAAAGAAATTAAAGAAGGAAAGACAGAAATAATGAAATAAATAAAGAAAGAAAGAAAGAATGAAAGAAATAAAGAAAGAAAGAAGGAAAGAAAGAAAGAAAGAAAGAAAGAAGGAAAGAAAGAAATAAAGAATGAAATAAATAAATAAATAAAGAAAGAAAGAAATTAAAGAAAGAAAGAAAGAAAGAAATGAAGAATGAAATAAATAAAGAAAGAAAGAAAGAAGGCAAGAAAGAAATAAAGAAAGAAAGAAAGAAAGAAGGAAAGAAAGAAAGAAATAAAGAATGAAATAAATAAAGAAATAAAGAAAGAAAAACGAACAAATAAATTATTTAGAAAGAAAGAAACAGAAAGAATAAAGAAAACGAAGTAAGCAAGCAACGAAGTGTAAAAGTGAGGAAGAAAGAAAGCAAGCGAATAAAATAATGGGTGAGAAGGAAACAAATGACTGAAACAAAACGAAGAATTTTTTTCTTTTAAAGCAGAAGAAAGAAACAAAGAAAGAAGGAGAAGAAAAAAATGAAGAAAAATAAAATAAATTAATAAAAAAAAATCTTATTTTATTTTTTCTTCATATACTGTCACACTCAGTAACCTGCTACATCTTAGTGGCTTTATTGCCTTCCTTGGAGAGAAACTATTAAAATTTAATAAGTTTGACTGTCTAGCTGCGACCTGTTCCAGCTAGACAGTCAAACTATTTGCCTCTGAGCAGAGAGGAACTTGGACGAAGCTCCACCGAAGGGCAGAGTTTCGTTCGGGGAGGTAGACTGCCCCTCGAAAGGAAATATTTTTGGCCGAGCCTACGGGCTTGGAGAACCCACATTAAAATTGCCCTTGTGCCACATGCAGCCCTCGTGGCGGGTAGCTAAATATACTATTAAAATTTAAATGCAATGTCAATCGTTATCTTCTGTCTTCTTAATTCTTCTTCTTTTATTGTTGTCTCCTTAATATGGTTTTTCTTTTTCTCGTATTCTCTCAAACTCAGTTGCATCTTAGTGGCTTTATTGCCTTGCTCTGAGAGAAACGATTCAAATTTAAATGCAACATCAATCGTTATCTTCTGTTTTCTTCTTTTATTGTCGTATCTCCTTAATACGGTTTTTCTTTTTCTCATTTTCCTTACAGACTCCGTAACGCCCTTGCGTCTTAGTGGCTTTATTGCTTTGCTTGGAGAGAAACGGTTAAAATTGAAATGCAATGTCAATCGTTATCATTCGTCTTCTTAATTCGTTTTCTTTTATTATTCTCTCTCCTTAGTAATGTTTTACTTTTTCTAATATTCTTTTACACGCAGTAACCCCCCCTTGCGTCTTAGTGGCTTTATTGCCTTGAGAGGATGGAACAATGAAGACAACAAAACAAAGAAGAAATAATGAAACGAAAATAGAAAGCAAGGAAATGAAACAAGGGAAACAAATAGGCCACTAAATGTTTTGTTTTTAAATTTATTCAGAAAGAAAGAAAAACAAAATGAGTAAAAAAAAATGAAGAAAATGAGAGAAACAATAAAAACAATGAAAGTAAGAAATAGTTTATGAAGGAAAGAAAACGAAAAAGAAAGTAAAAGCAGGCTAAAAGGAGAGAAGAAGAAATAAATAATGTGTGTTTCATTAAGACGGATCAAAGTCGGCAGTAAATAAATCAGTATTATTTGTGGAAATTTATTTATTTCTCTATTAGATCATGTTATTAAAGTTATGGCAATTATGTGTGAAAAATAATATCGCCAAAATGACCGCCAAGGCTTCGGTGGCACACCTCCACTGAATGGTCAAAATTTTTGATGACGTCTCTGCATAGTTGCTCATCGATCTCACTAATATGACACATTATCTCATCCTTCCGCTGTTGAATTGTTGTTGGCTTGTTGGCATAGACCTTATTTTTGAGATGATCCCCAAAGGATGAAATCTAAAGGCGTCAAGTCGCACGATCGTGGTGGCCAATTGATTTCGATGTTTCAAGAGATGATGCGACCTGAGAACTTCGCATTGCATTTCTGTTTGAACGTCAATTTTCGATAACTTTAACAAGTTGTTTGGTTGTTAATCTTTTCATGATTGAAATTGCCAAAGTTGTTAGATCTGAAAGAGAAAGAAAAACAATCATTAGACACTTAAACTTAATTCACATTTAAAATAGGTCCAAGTTATTGGAACACACTTTATAATAATGTCAACAGGAAAATAATAAAGAAAGGCGAAAGAGAAATATGAATGAAAGAAACAACTGCTCACTAATTAATAAATGTAAATGGCGGAGCCACTCGTATCCAAGGATGCCAGTCTACTAGGGCGGCTAGCTAATTCCCATTGCAGACACCTACTCAGGTACATTTGTGTTTGTTCAACACTCACACAGCCCACCAGTGGGGTTTATACTCCAACTATGCTGAGCAGACCTTAGTTACAGTTTCTGAGAGAGAAGCGTGTAAGCTAGCGTGGTCACCAGTCTGAACAAGGATAGCACGCTGAAACCCTCGGTCACGATGACTTGTGAATTCGTGCTAGCACAACCACCGACGTCTCCCAAGGGCTCAGTCTGCGCAACTTTACTCGCAAGGCTTGGGTTAACTCGTGGTATTTCAGGCAGTTTCCAACGGTGACGGACACTGGGAGCGACCCCCTACAGCCCTTTAACATCAAGAAGTCACCTACCTCGACGATGGTGGCATTCAAACCCGGGCTCAAAAGCGAACGTTCTAACCACTCAACCATGTGCCTCTATATATATATATATATATATATATATATATATATATATATATATATATATATATATATATATATATATATATATATACGTGTATGTGTTAAAATACAAGTTAATAAATACAAAGGGGCGTTACTTTTGACAGTCGAATCCGAGGATGTCAATCTACTAGGGCGTTTGGTTAATCCTCATTGCAGACGCCTGCTCTGGCACATTTGTATTTGTTCAACACCCACACACCTATCCTGTGGTTTATACTACAACTATGCTGAGCAGGCTTTAATTACAGTCTCTTGGAGAGAAGCGTATTATCTAGCGTGATCAACAATCTGAACAAGGCCAGCGCACTCAAACCCCTCGGTCACGATGACTTGTGATTTCGTGCTAGCACAAACAACGAGGGTTACCAAGGGCTCATTCTACCTAATTTTACTCGCAAGTCTTTCGGCGTCTCGTGATATTCCAAAGATGACTCACGCTGGGATCACCTCCTCCAGACCGATAACATCAGGAAGTCACCTTCCCGACAAATGGTGAGATTCGAACCCAGCTCTCATGGCCAGAAAGCAAACGTTCTCACCACACGGTTACATACCCATAAATGACTGGGACCATATCATCAAAGAAATTATGAAAATACAAAAAAAATAAATAAAATAAGATATCGAAGAAAGAGAACGGAAATAAAGAAATAAAATGTAATTTATGAAAGAAGAAAATGAAGGAACAAAAAGAGACATAAATGAATGAAATAATCAACCAAATAATAATAAAGGAAGATGAGAGACAAATGAGGAAACGAAGGAAAGAAAGAAAGAAATAGAGAAAGGTTCAATGAATGAATGAGTAAATGAATGAAATTCAGAAAATAAATAGAAGAAAGAAACGAACGAAGAAGGAAAAAGAAAATGAATAAAGAGGCTAAAGAAATAAAATCTGGAAAGAAAATGGAAGAATTTATGAAAGAATAAAACATGCTAAAAGGAACGAAAAAAAAAAAGAGTGATAAAAATGGCTAAAAAGAAATGAAGGAAAAACAAAAGAAAAATAAACATATTAAAGAAAGAAAGATCCAGTATACGAATGAATAAAATAATATAATAAAAGAAATTATTAGGTTGGTGCAAAAATAACGTCGTTTTCTCACATAGTAACATATGTGAGAAGACGACATTATTTTTGCACCAAACTAATAAAAGTACTACTTGTATTATACAATACTACACGTTTTCAGATATTAATACATTTATTCATTTAACTCTGTTGTAACCTAGAAAAGTTTACTGAACGAGGAATAACCAAAACGGAGGTTGGACATGAAATGTTAATCTTTATAACATTAACAAAATAAAATACTCGCCAGCGGCGTGAAGTAGGTAAACCACTGTCAGTGGTGAACTACTAAGACACCATATTACGATATTTACCTGCCTCTCCACGAGGATGAGGCACAATGCCAAATTTAATGTGGGGAAATTCAGTATAGAAAAGAATGAAATAATATGATAAAAGAAATTTTAAAAAAATACAAGAAAGAAAACAGAAAAAAGAATAAATAAAATAGAAAAAATACAGTAATGAAATAAAATAATGAAAAAATGAATGAAAGAAAGAAAATGATGATAATAAAAATCTAAAAGAATAAAATAAAGAAATAAATGTTTAATGAATTAAAAAAAAATGAATGAAATCATATATTTAAGAAAATTCAGAAAAGTACATTAAAAAAAAAGGAACGAACAAAGAATGAACAAGAAAACAAAGAAAGAGAGTAAGGAAATAAAATATTGAAGGAAAAAGAAAGAATTTATGAAAGAAAAAACGAAGAAAAATATAAGAGAATGAAATAATGAAACAAACAAAAAGAAAGGGAAAAAAGAAAGAAATATAATAATTACTAAAAGGAGAGTAAATGACAATGAAAGAAAAATAAGTAAATGTTCAATGAATGAAAAAATGAAAGAAAACATATCATCAAAGATAATTTTTTAAATATCAGAAAAAAATGAATGGATAAGAAAATAAAAAAATGTAAGATAAATAATGTAGTGCCAAAAAAAAAGAGGAAATTTTATGAAAGAAATAAAACGAAGAAAACGCAATGAAATAAAAGAATGAAAGAAAATACAGTGAAAAGGCAAGATAACAATGGCAAAAAATAAAATAGTGAAGAAGAAAATTGGGTGAAAATACGAAAAATGAAAGAAAAAATTCTTCACTGAATGAAAAAAATGGCCGAAATCATACCATGCAAAAAAACAAATGCATGAAAAATAAAATAATGAAGTAGAAATAAAGACGAATACGAACTACGAGATGAAAGAAAAAAAGTGAAAGAAAAAAAAAAGAATTTATTAATGAATGAAAACAAAGAAGAAAGAAGAAATAAATAAGGAAAGAAAAAGAAACATAAAAAAGAATGGAAAATAATAAGAGTGACAACTAAATGAAGGAAAACGGAAGAAAAGAGAGAACAAATAAGAAAGAAAATACAAAAGAAAGAAAAAGAAAGAAAAAGAAAAACTAAATGAATAAATGAAAGAAATGACATTATCAAAGAAATTAAGAAAGTCCGAGAAAGAAGAAACAAAAAGAATGAACAAGAAAACTAAAAAAGTAAGGAAATAAAATATTTAAAAAAAAAAGAAAGAGTTTATGCAAGGAAGAAACGATGGAAAAATAATGATATGAAATAAGGAATAAAAAAAGAAACGTGAAAAGGAAAGAAATATAATAATATGGAAAAAGAAATGAAGAAAAAACGAAAAAAAATAAACATACTGAAGAAAGAAAGATTCAGTAAAAAAATGAATTACATAATATGATCAAAAAATACAAGAAAGAAAATAGAAAAAGAACGAATGAGAAAATAAAAATAAAATAAGGAAATAAAATAATGAAAGAAAAAGATTGAAATAAAGAAAGAAATAAACAGAAATATAATAATAGCCAAGGGGAAACTAATGAAGGAGAACGAAAAAAAATAAATATAAAAGAAAGAATGAAATAATGAAGAAATGTTCAATGAATGAAAGAATGAATGAACTCATATAATAAAATAAATGAAGAAAATACAAAAAATTAAACAGAAAAAGAAAATGAATAAAGATAATAAGATAATGAAAAAATAAAGAATTTGTTATTAAAAAAAAACGAAAAAAAATAAAAATAAAAAAGAACGAAATACTGAGACGAATAAAGAGAAGAATACAGAATGAAATAAAATAATGTCGAAAAAAATAATGAAGGCAAACGAAAGAAAAATAAACAGAAGGAAGAAAGAAATAATGGAAGGAAGAAAAAGAAAAGAAAGCTACACTGAATGAAAAAAATGAAAGAAATCGTGTAAAAAATTAAGAAAATACAAGAAAAAAATAGAAAAAAAAATGAATAAGAAAACCGAGAAAAAGGGTATGAAAATAAAATAAAGAAAGAAAAATAAAGAGTTTATGAAACAAAAAAAAAAAATAAATGAATGAAATAAGAAAAGAAACATAGCGAAACGCAACAAAGAATAAAATGCTATAATGGCGAAAAAAAGAAAACGAAAGAAAAATGAAGGAACAATAAAAAGAAAGAAAGCAGGCAAAAAAAAATGGTTTATCGAATGAATAGATAAATGAATGAAAACAAATCATCAAAGATCTCGTCAAAAGGAAAATAATAAATTAAACGAAAATTTTGCAAATAGACGAAATATATGGCGAATAAGTTAATGAATAAAATCCATTTTGAAAATAATGATAAACTAAAAGAGCATTTTAAAGGGAGATAACCCAGTCAATAAAGCAATGAATTCAGAAAAAATTATTCAATATTTCATTTGTACTTGTTAGCGTTTTAAAAAAAAGAAAAATGTAAAAAGCGATAGGTTACATAGCAGGAAAGAAAGACGTGAATGACATTACTAATGATGGGGAAATTACTGTCGGCGAGAAGAGTAAAAATAAAATTGGTAAAAATGAAAAAAAAAATATCTCTAAAGAATGAAATAAAAAATAAAAAAAAAAATAATATGAAGTGAATAAAAAGCTAATATCCAGTTTTTCCAATTTTGGAAGAAAGATATCATCCCCAGGTTGTCGCCATCGTATTTTATATGACTTTCTCTTTGTTGTCTATTTTCAAATTATATGGCCGCTTATGTGATTCAAACTGAATCGTTTTTTTTTTTTCTTTTTTTTTTTTTTTCATCCAAATGAAAAAAAAAAAAAATCACTTTCCGATTGGTGAAAAACACCGAAGCGCCCTCTGGCAGTAGATCTTGTATCATATTAATAAAAGACGTAATGATAGCCTCATTACATTTTTTTCGTTTTTGCTGACAGCGGCCTTGAACGCAAATAATCTGCCTGTGCCGTCATCATACATAAGTCTTTATATACGGTGTTTTTCCCCAATTTTCATGGCGTTATTTTTCTTTTTAAATCCATGATTTTTCTTCTTTATTATCTTCTCTTATTATTACTCATTCAGTTGCATGTTGGCCTCAGATGACCGGTACTTGTAACTGAAGACAGACTATCTTCTTTTTTTTTTTTTACATACTCAAGTATCTTTCTTACAGGCGCAAGGCTGCAAGCCTGTCGCTACACTATCGCTATTTCCATAGCAAAGGTTCGAATGGGCTCCATTTTTTTAGTTCCACCTGTTCAAACCTTTACAGCTAAGACACACGCCATACTACTGAGTTGAATCCCCTGTGTCCAAAATGAAAGAACAAAGAACGGTAACTCCGTGGAATAGACTTCCGGGAGGTAGCTTCCTTGAACACTTCAACCGTAAACTCTTCAAGTCAAGGATCATTTGGTATTTATCTTGCTTATTTTCAAGTTCTTGACCTACTATATATATATTCTTTCATACCACACATAGAACTCACAATTATCATATCAAAGAGTAGCCCTCTATAGTGAGTGGTTTAGGATAACCACATCTCACCAATGAATTTGTTAATCTTCCTCTATCGCCAGCAGAACCTTCCGGATCTTCCCACTGATAACGTATCACCCTGTAAGTTTTATATTTTGTTTGGTATGGTTTAGGGCATAACAATATACTGCCGTATGTCCTCTTCTTCTCCATTCAGCTAAGGGTAAATATCAGGACTGACATCTATCAGTTCTATAGCCTTGGATGGCAACTGGTGTAGGAGAAGGACAACTCTGAATTCAAATCGTGCGGAGGGTCGTTTGGGGACCTTGTGGCACGTAGTGCACCAGGTCTCATACGTCGAATACGATGGGACAGTTGAATATATATCTTTGTTTCACGTGAAAATCAGAACTCTGTCTACTTTTTTGCGTCACGTGTACACGAAATCTATGTTTACGTTTTTGACGTGCTTATATGCACCTTTCAATTGTACGACATAATTTGTACGTTGTTATGCCCTAAACCATACCAAACTTACAGGGTGATACGTTATCAGTGGGAAGATCCGGAAGGTCATGAGGGTCAAGCAGCTCAGTTCCTAGGTACCGACAGCGCGACACCTGCGATTTGATTCTAGTGGTGAAAGTTTTGTATCGAACCATCCACACTTTTTGAAAGGCCGAATGCAGAGACCTGCTCCACTACATGCCACAAGGTCCTCAAACGACTCTCCGCAGGATTTGAATTCAGAGTTGTCCTTCTCCTAGAGCAGTTACCATTCAAGCTATAGAACCCAGTCTGTCCTGCTAGTTACCCATAGCTGGAGGGAGAAGAAGAGGATTTATACCTTCTCCAAGGGTATTAGCACGTAAGTGAATGTAATGGATTCGACTGGAATTCGAACTCGGCTCTCCGATTCCTCAATCCAAGCCGCCATCCAAACATTCATGCATATATATATATATATATATATATATATATATATATATATATATATATATATATATATATATGCCAATCGGATTTCTAGTCACCCTGAGGAGCTGTGAAGCAGCGAAACACTCTGTCAGCGGATAACAATATATATATAGACATGCCCCTGAAAAAATTATTTCCTTTGAGCTTTTCGAGGAGAAATTTAATTTGAAAACAGTGACTATTACTGCTGCTGATGCAAGACATTTAGTTAAAACGAATCGAGTTCTCCGGTCACTGGCCTGTTTGTCTAAAAATAAATACGTCTAAATTCCCCATCGTCCCTGACATCCGCCAATGTCTTTGGGGTAAAATCTCCGACTGATACTAAATCAGTCGCGTTTCGATCCTGGCTTGAGGCAATCGGATGTCTAGCCATACCGATGACCTGTGAAACAGCGAAACAGTCTCTCTGTGGATGACAATATATATATATATATATATATATATATATATATATATATATATATATATATATAAAGTGAACATTGAAATCCACACTCAGAGACGAGAGGCTGATTCATGCTGGACGCAATCACAATTTATATTTATAATTACATACGCTCTATCTATGATTTCATAAATATAGCACACTTTAAAACTATATTTCTACATACACACATATATTTATGTGTGTGAGTATATATATATATATATATATATATATATTATTATTAATAGAAATCTTATAAGTATAAGAAACTATACTCGCTCGGAAAAACTTCGGTGTCTTGATTTGCAAATAAACAAGCCAATACCAAAGGGAGAAAAGGTATAAAAAAAGAAAGAACCAAGAACATGCACGTTAACCGACAGTAATCGTCCAGCATACGAGTTCAAGGCCCAAAGAAAAAAAAACCCGATGTGAGTACCCAAAATAACTAAATAAATTGCTCAATACAATGAGTAGAGAAGACCTAGTTAAACTTAGAGAGCCAGACAAACCTACCAAGGTTTCACCTATGAGGATCGTCAGGGTAAACTGGCTAACAGGGTAAAGAAAGAACGGAATATATAGTCAATAAACAAAAAAAAAAATAAAAACATAACCACGTGACCAAAAAAACAAAACAAAAAAAACAATCAAACACCGAACAGGGTTGGGGAGTACCATTTATTCAAAATTGACGAAAGAGGGAGGGCGGTTTGTGGGGGGGGGGGGGTTAAAAAAACCCGGATAAACAGAGGTGGAACTATTTATTCAATCGAAAAAAAATGAATATAAAATATAATATATAATATATAAAATAAATAAAAAAAATATTAATTATTGGGGAGAGGAGACCTAGTCTAAAAACCAACGTTTTCTGTCTACATTTGTTTAGAATTTCGATTTTAGAATTTAATAACTGATTAGGTTCCTTATATAGAGCTATAGCTAATTTTTCCTCAAGAGATAAATTAGAAAATTTATAACCTGCTCTATATTTAGAACATCTTTTTGATATTTCCCATTTCAGGATGAAATCCTTGTTATAGTCATGTCTAATTTTCCATATATAGGTAGATAGTGTAGTACTATATTTGTTTTTTTTTCATTATTAAAGCTACTTATATGGTTGTCATATCGTTTTTTAAACCCATTTTGAGTAGCCCCTGTGTATACTTTAGGGTTTATATCATTGTTGTAATCATTTATGTCCTTATATGTTTTAACCTGGTACATCAGATGTTGAGAGACTGTACGTGCCAAGAGTTTTAGACGGTCAAGTTTTAATCCAACTTGAACTAACTCTATAAACTACAACAATAGGACTGGAAACATACTTCACAAAAAAAAAAAAAAGAAAAAAAAAAGAAGAAATGACCCTCTCTTGCAAGTAGTAAAACACTACAATATCAACAAAGAAGCTGCACTCTTAAAGAAAAAGCTTAAAATACTTGAAATTCTACCAACAAAAACGAAGCAAATACCATCAACGCCAAACGAGTAAAACAAAAAGCAAAACAACTTGGCCAAATGAAATTAGAAAAAAAATGGGAGGGCATGACGTTGCATGGCAAATACCTAAAAAGATTGAAAGAAGCAGATGTCGACCAACGAAAAAACACATCAGTGGCTGAAGAGCACCGGGCTGAAAACTTAGAAAAAAGGCCAAATTATTGCAGCTCAGCACCAAAGCCTCGCAACCAGGTCCTATCTCTGTCACATAATCAAGGATGGGACTAACCCGATTTGCAGGAGCTGAAGAAGATATGATGAAACTGTTAACCATTTTATCTCAGGATTTCCGGAACTCGCAAAAAAATGAATATACCCACAGACATAACAAGATAACGACATATGTGCAGTGGAAGATATGCAAGAAGCACAAAATCGAAACCACTGAGAGATTGTATGAGCACCAACCAGACACAGTTACACAAAATAAAGATATAACTATCCTCTGGCACATGCCAATTCACACTGACAGGAAATTAAAAGCCAACAGGCCTGTTATTATCATAATAAGCAAGAGATTCAGGAAGTGTATGCTTATTGACAAAACAGTACCATCTGAGAGAAACATCTCCATGAAAATTATCGAGAAATTGTCCAAATACAAGGCCCTGGAGATCGAGATTAACAGGATGTGGGAAATGAGACTGTACTAATAATAATTGGAGATCTGAGCCACGTGAGAAAAGGGATGGACAATTTTACTAAAAGTGTCCCAGGTAACATCAACTTACAAGTTGCTCAGAAGATCTTCCTACTAAAAACATCCTATATACTAAGAAAAGTGCTATCAATTAAATGACAATTCTCCTATAGGATCTAAGGACCATAGTTTGAACCCGGCTCTACCGGATACAAAGCAGGAAACTTAACATGCACAAATAATAATAATAATCTACCCGTACCAAACAAACTGATGTAGAAAAATCCTGTGCTTATCTGTGGCTACGTAGTGCAGGGTTAAAAGCTGAAACCGAATGTTTTACTCTTGCTTTACAGGAGCAATGCTTCCTAACTAGAAATTATCAAACACACATCCTGAAAAATAGTGTTGACCCGTAATGTAGAATCTTTGATAAATATCCAGAAACAAATGGACATCTTGTATCATTTTGCACGATGTTAGCGCCTACTGAATATAAGCCAAAGACGTATTGTAAAAGCCTGGCCGGGTTAGGGTTAAGCAGAGTATTACGAGAAAGTAGGGTTTTGTTGGTTACAAAGAAAAGAATACAAAAATTCTGCGTGATATCTGTCTTCCTTTATGGCAGCTTAAATCAAGAAACACAACATGCACAGATAATATAAAAATAATAATAATAATAATAATAATAATAATAATAATAATAATAATTATTATTATTATTATTATAATAATATATATATAATTATTATTATTATTATTATTATTATTATTATTATTATTATCATTATTATTATTATTACAGTTTACTTTCTGTTTTGTACAGACCCAAGATTCAGATTTTGGTAAAGTGCTAAATATATCCAGTCTTTGTGTTTAATCATCTCACCCCCAGCAAGGCAATAAAACCACTAAGACGCAGCGGATTACAGAGTGTTACAGAATATGAGAAAAAAAAACTCTGTTAAGGAGAGAGAACAATAAATGAACAGGAATTAAGAAAAACAGAAGATAACGATTGACGTTGCATTTAAATTTTTGAAGATCAAAACTGTCTGGAAAACAGTCGAAAGAGAGTTCCCCAAAAGAGAAGAGCGATAGAAGAAACTGTTAGCATAGAACTTACGGTTGCACCTAGCGATTTCAACTGTAAAATGATGAAACCTAGTTGTCAGTCGAGTCACTCAGTTACGTGCCATGCGTGATACATGCGTAGGCGATCATGTATCTTTCGATATGTGACTGAAGAGGCTGACTTTTTTCCCCGCAGTAGGTTGCCATTTCTTTCGGAGGTAACCAGTTGCCATCCAAGTTTGTAGAACACGATCTGACCTGCTATTTACCCATAGCTGGGGAAGAAGAGGATTCATACCTTTCTCAAGGGTATTAACACGTAAGTGAATGTAATGGATCTGATTGCAATTCGAACTCGGCTCTCCGATTTCTCAATCCAAGCCGCTATCCACTGCGCCAATCAAGTACTGCGCTTAAGTTCATCAATTACAATGACAGTTTTTTTTTCATTTTTTTTTATAGAAAAGGCACAGGGAAGGTAAGCTACGGAGTTGCGCAAGTGATTGAAACCTAGATGCCAGATGCGGACCAGTATCATTGCAGATAATTCTTTTGGATTTTAACAAAAATAGAGCAGAAGCACCAGACCAGATGTGTCATTAATATTCAAAACCTGGACGTATGGTAGACTTATAAATATGGAAGATAGATTCTGGCGAGAAAAATTATCTAAAAACACCTGAAATTAAATCATGATTAATCTCTTCTTGAATATAATCTTTTAAAAGAAATTGATCTGCTAGGCAAAATGAGCGATAGTCAGAAGAACACTACAGTTTTATCCAAAGACAAAAGCGTAAATAATAATAAAAATAATAATAATAATAATAATAATAATAATAATGATAATAATAATAATAATTATAATAATAATAATAATAAATAAATAATTAAATACATAATAAATAAAACAAAAAAAAACCTATCAACATACAATATGTCTAATCATATTTTTTTATTTTTTTGGTTTCTTTGTATTTTTTTTCCCTGCGTTCATATTCCAAAAAGGAGAATTTCATCAAAATTATTTTTTTTTACCTTTAAATATGTGTCTTAGTAGCAGGGCTTCTTAGGAAACTATGTTGTTGAACAGTAACCGATAAGAAGAGGTTAGGGTGTCAGTGGATACGAACAGAACCGGGGGGTGGGAAGAGACCTTTTCATTCTCAAGTCACGGCTCATCAAATGAATTTCATGACAATGCCACAGGGGGAAAAAAAACCAGCGAACCATATTGACTATTTCTGGGTCAATTAAGCTGAAGAATGAAATATACAGGAATGAGAAAAAAAAAACTAAAATTGTACGAAAGAAGATATATTACGAATTACCTGGGAAAAATCACATAGAGTAAAGGCAATAATCTATGCGTAGCATCATTTGAAATAATTATGTGATATATATATATATATATATATATATATATATATATATATCATAATAATAATAATGATAATAATAATAATAATAATAATAATAATAATAAAAAGGCTTAAACACTAATATTCCATGGTCATATATTTACCTCTAATACCATCAATATCTATCTATCTATCTATCTATCTATCCATCTATATATATATATATATATATATATATATATATATATATATATATATGATATATATATATATATATATATATATATATATATGTATATATATGCATATATATATATATATATAGATTAATATATATATATATATATATATATATATATATATATATATATATATATATATATATAAATATATACAGAGAGAGAGAAAGAAAGAAAGATAGATAGATAGATAGATAGATAGATAGATAGATAGGGTATGATGGATAAATTGTCGTCTAAATTACACAAAAGGAAAATAACACTACATCTCATTTTAATAGATATATTTGCCAAAATTACACAAAAAAACCTTGAAATA
>OZ010611.1:49694460-49741960 GCA_963932145.1 Acanthosepion lycidas
ATCTATTTTTACTTTCAGCTTTGAATCGGCAAGTAACCGTTAGGGTTTCATCGGACTGAATCGCGTCACAAATAGAAACTGACTTTAGTATCTGCCTATATTTCCGAGGTGAGGTATTATGTACAATATTTACATTATTCGGACTATTGTCCTCATCCGTGTCGCCATATTTATTACAACGTTTCGGACATTGTACGCTCCGGCCTTCTTCACTATCTGTCTATATTTTCGAGATGAGGTATTATGTACATTATTTACATTATTCGGACTATTGTCCTCATCCGTGTCGCCATATTTATTACAACGTTTCGGACATTGTACGCTCCGGCCTTCTTCACTATCTGTCTATATTTCCGAGATGAGGTATTATGGACATCATTTACATATTCGGACTATTGTCCTCATCTTTGACGCCATCATTATTGCAACGTTTCGAAGGCTGTACGAACGGACTTCTTCACTATCTGTCTATATTTGCGAGATGAGCTATTATATATATTATTTACATTATTCGGACTATTGTCCTCATCTTTGTCGCCATATTTATTACTATTGTCCTCATCCGTGTCGCCATATTTATTACAAAGTTTCGGGCACTGTACGCTCCGGCCTTCTTCACTATCTGTCTTTATTTCAGAGATGAGGTAATATGTACATTATTTACATTATTCGGACTATTGTCCTCATCCGTGTCGCTATATTTATTACAAAGTTTCAGACGTTGTACGCTCTAGCCTTCTTCACTATCTGTCTATATTGCCGAGATGAGGTATTATGTATATTATTTACAATATTCGGACAATTGCCCTCATCTTTGACGCCATATTTATTACGTTTCGGCACTTTAGTATCTCTCTATATTTCCGAGAGGAGGTATTATGTACATTATTTACATTATTCGGAATATTGTCCTCATCTTTGTCGCCATATTAATTACAACGTTTCAGCCGTTGTACGCTTCGACCTTCTTCAGTACCTGTCTATATTTCCGCGATGAGGTATTATGCACATTATTCGGACTATTGTCGCCATCTTTGTCACCATATTTATTACAACGTTTCGGCCGCTGTACGCTCCGGTCTTCTTCAGCATCTATCTATATTTCCGAGATGAGGTATCATGTACATTATTTAAATTATTCGGACTATTTTCCTCATCTTTGTCGCCATATTTAATACAAGGTTTCGGCCGTTGTAGACAAACAGTGGCCATACAATATATATATATATATATATATATATATATATATATATATATATATATATATATATATTTATAGTCCGATGAAGTCCTAAAGGACGAAACGCGTTAGACGAAGACTTTTTTCTAATTCGTCATTCATTTCCCACAATATATATTTCATATATAAAACTTTATATATAATAATCACGTATATTTGATTTTATTTACGAATTACCGTCTTTCCCGTCTTGCAAGACTCACTTTTTTTCCTAAAAATTACCCTGAAAAGGCGTCCGCGTCTTTCAAGCAAATGTAAAGCAGCGCCCAGGCAAAAGAAAACTTGTACGGTCATCTAATTGGCTTGACTGATAGGGACGTTGATTTGTATGTTGAGTCATTACACTATAATGTTAGCTATCTATCTAATTCAACCTTTTATATGATGTAACCTCAGTACTTAGCTGTTACAAGTATTTCCAAGATTATAAACCTTCCTGGAGCCGAGTCACAAGCTTAAACATGCCCTATTTACTAGCAGCGGTGGGAACCTTTCTGCTCTTGACAAGTATGTCATTGCCATACAAAGAAAATCGAACAAGTGACTAATGTAAATAATACGTGGCGCCACTCTGTGAAGGGTGCATGGTAAATGTGTTGTATGAGAATTACTTTTTTTTTCTTAGAAATTTCTTTCCAATATATGGGCGCGTCTTCCATGCCGCAGCATCTTATAAGCCGGAAAATACGGTGTATGTATATATATATATATATATATATATATATATATATATATATATATATATATGTGTGTGTGTGTGTGTGTGTGTGAACATAAAAGTCAAAACTTAGAGGCGACAGATGCAATCGTGGCCTGACGATTGCATCTAGCATGAAACAGACTGTCACCTCTAAGTGTTGACTTCTATGTTCACTTTTATATTTACACACGCTCTATCTTTGATATTGAGCACTTTATTCCATAAATATAGCATATCTTAAGACTATACTGATTCATATATATATATATATATATATATATATATATATATATATATATATGAAGACGCACGGTGGTGTAATGGATAGAGGCTTGGATTGAGGAATTGGAGTGCTGAATTCGAATTCCAGCCGAATCCATTAGATTCACTTACGTGGATGTAGTGCTGCCCTGGCTCACGAAGGTGCCTGCTGGATGACCCTATTTCTGGCAACAGGACTGTGCATCATGCCACACATAAGAAAAACCAAGTCATGACTGTCAGGCAATTTTTGCAACCACATCATCCCTCAAATTTTCCCACCTTATTCCCCAAACTGCGAACGTATTCATTATTAAATATGAGGCGCAGATGAACTGAAGGCAAGTAGTATGGCAGTCTTCACCAGCTTAAAGGAGGAGACCACCCAGAAGAGTTGCAGGTGATCCCGAAGTCATCTGGTGGTCGTGGCTGAAGCCAATGTTTATTTTATTGAATAAATTTACTCTTTAGTATTTCAAAATAATTTTGTGTCAATTTGGTAAATATATCTGTTAAAATGAGATGTCAGCATTATTTTCATTTGTGCATCATTTAGGCGACAATTTATCTATCGCACCCTGTATATCTGTTAAAATGAGATGTCATTGTTATTTTAATTTTTTCCGTCATTTATACGACAATTTATCCCTCGTACTCTGTATATCTGTTAAAATGAGATGTCAGTGTTATTTTCATTTTTACGTCATATAGACGACAATTTATCCATTGCACCCTGTACATCTGTTAAAATGAGATAGTGTTAACGGAAACTGTTAGACCTCTACAGTCTACTACAAAATAGATGTACCAAGTACTAATTCATCAAGTGAAAATCCAAAAGATAAATAATATTATATAGGTAGTACCAAAAATTCCTTTAAAACTCGGCGATATCAACACATATCATCTTTCAACAACAGTGTAACAGAATGTCCCTTTCTTAATATTTTTGGCACTTAAAAAAATTTAACAGAACTCCTTCGTTAAAATGGAAAATATTAAAAATAGGTATATATATTAATTAAATATTCTGTCTGCCATATTTAATGAAATATGTTTAAAATAAAGGTTGCTGCTCATATATATATATATATATATATATATATATATATATATGCACATATATAAATAAATAATTATGTATGTATGCATATATATATATATATATATATGTTTTGCGATAAATACATATTTTCGAATAACATAATATTATGCTTTAATGTATATCGAGCACTGTTTAAAATATATACTAAAGAACTGTTGATTATAAATCTGCCTCTTCTTTCTTATTATTTTCATTTATATATATATATATATATATATATATATATATATAGCCATACGCATATGCATATACATATATACGCACATATATCGATATACACATACACATATATATGCACATACGGACATACACATATACACACGCATATAATATATATTTACACAGAAACACACTACACTTAAACACACACACATACACACACACACATACATATATATATATATATATATATATATATATATATATATATATATATATATATATATATATATGTATATATATTAGCCAAATGAATGACAAATTGGAAAAAGATTCTGTATACGGCGGTTTTTCGCATAGAAGAATTTGTTGGTGAAAATATATATGCGAAATTAGTTTAATAATATTTTTTGTTTTATGTTCCATTTTTGATAATGATGTTCACCCTGTGGATTGCGCTCGGGAGCCTTTCGATATACATATGTACAGAGTAAGGTAGACATTTTATGCGGATCTGTGTGAATGATAAAAGTTAACCCTGGTTTTGAACAGGTTACGATGATAGCGACTGAGAAACCATTCTCTTAGGAATCGAAAGTGACAACCTCTTTTAACGAAAAAAATAAAGAAAAAAGAGGATTATAAAGTTTGACTAACCACAAACATTATAGTCCCCTTTTTTTTGTAAAAATAGCTTTTTTTTTCTTAAATCTATATAAATAATTCACTCGCCAGTAATTTTAAATCGCCCAATGAGTTTCATTGATACGCATCGATACACGACAGCAACTGTGTAGCGATTTTGACCTGTTTTCGATGTAATATCCTAAAATAAATAATATATATGAGTGTGTGTGTTATGGTGTAAGTAAATCATAAACGAATTAATCCTATCCCAAGTTAACATACATGGTTAATCTGTTAAAAATTCACAAAAGGTAAAATTCATAACAACCTATTATTTAAATACATATAATACATAGATTTATCATATACTAAAATAATTTTAATATTAATCGCATAAGAAATTTAACATCATTTACTCACTTTCATTAGACATTAAATTATGTCACTTAACATCTTCCATAATTTACCTAAACTTTTCAGTTAACCTGATGCATATTTATCTGCGTCTCTTTAATTAAAAAAACTAAAAAAAAAAAAATAACATTTTTACTTTGGTTCATAAATTCTTGATGCAAAATAAAATGATTACATTTGCCTTCATGAACTTCATCAGAGGAAGAAATGCGTCGGCTAAGCTATGTTTTCCTTTTGTCTTTATTCATATATATATATATATATATATATATATATATATATATATATATATATATATATATATGAAGAAATATACTCTTAAGCTGTGCTTTACTTATGGGATAAAGTGCTCAATATCAGAGCGTGTGTAAATATAAACGTAAACATGGAAGTCAACACTTAGAGGCGACAGGCTGTTTCATGCTAGACGCAATCGTCAGGCCACGAACACTCGATTGCGTCTAGCATGAAACAGTCTGTCGCCTCTAAGTGTTGACTTCAATGTTCACACACATATACATACACACACACACACAAACATATATATATATATATATATATATATATATATATATATATATATATATATATATATACACATTTGTTTT
This sequence comes from Acanthosepion lycidas, assembly GCA_963932145.1. Taxonomy (NCBI): domain Eukaryota; kingdom Metazoa; phylum Mollusca; class Cephalopoda; order Sepiida; family Sepiidae; genus Acanthosepion; species Acanthosepion lycidas. The sequence continues at coordinate 49,699,575 of OZ010611.1, forward strand.
TCTAAGCGTAGAAATTTGGGTCACCCAGTGAAGATCGAACTCATTATTCAGTCGTAACTGTTTTATCGTGATACCAGATAGATCTTTAAGGATTCCCACATAATGATAAGACATTAGTCAGCCAAAGACATCGTGGCCACTAATGGCTAACTATTATGTGGGGGGGGGTATTTGGGTACCTCGAGCCGGTGTAATGGTTAGCTAGCTTGTCTCACTATAACTGAGTAGTGAGTTCGATTCTCACTGGGTGCCCCTACTTTCGACCTTGTACCACATCTAAGCTACGCTTGGAAAATCACTATGTGGGGGTATTTCTGCCGCGAATATATATATATATATATATATATATATGTATGTATATTTGATTATATATATATATATATATATATATATATATATATATGTATGTATGTATATTTGATTATATATATATATATATATATATATATATATATATAGGTGCGGCAGAAATACCTCCCTATAATGGTAAGACATTAGCTTAAAATTGACCCCGTGCCTCTTAATGTCGTACCATTATGTGGGCAGTAATTCTAACAAACACACACACATTATATATATCTGGGAAATTGCGTCTGTTGCATGGGAATGTATTTTATTTCCAAATTTTTTAAAGCATTCAACCCCAAGCAAGGCCGGAAGCCACTAGCACGTAAGTCGTTACAGAGTGTTGGAGCGAGAATAAATAGGAGTGATAGAGGAAAGGATGAAGAGACAGGGGGTGGATCAGGGCATCTGGAGACGTCGATTGACATTACATTTGAATAGTTGGAGATGATAGATATCAGGGAAAAAAGAAATGGGGAGTGAGTTCCACAGGCGAGAAGTGCGAGACATGAAGCTATTGGAATAGAAGAGCCGGCTATATTTAGCTGTTTCCACAGTGACAGGGTGAGAGCAAGATTCCAGCCGAGTTGAACGCTTAAATTCATGAAGTCTGGGAGTCAGCGAAAGCAGCTCACCGGAGCAGTTACCGTGAAAGTATTTGTAAAGAAGACAAAGGGAGGCAACGGTATGTCTGTATTTGTATCTTTTTCCAATCAAAAAATATATCTTAGTCTCTTTTACAAAATAAATAAATAAATAAATAAAATAAAATAAATTAAAATAAATAAATAAATAAAATAATTTCTTTCTCACTTTATTTAAAAATCGTTTCTTTTCTTTGTGGGGTACGTTCTTTTATTTTCTACCGTCTACAAGTGGTACCCATCCTCTTATATGGTAGTGAATCTTGTACGATTTTTCTAGGGCTATTATATATATTTTTAATAGTAGTTTTCATGAAACACAAGGCCCAAGAGCTACTCAAGGTAGAGTGTTACCGTGTGGTGTTGTATGGGTGTAAAAACAGTCAAGAAGTAAATTCCATGGGGAGGGCTCTGAAGGAAAAATAACGATGAACCCTACACTTGAAGAGGTCAATATTCTAGTGATTTTTTTAAGAGTCGTTTATTTTTGTTGTATCTGCCCTCTTATATGATAGTGAACATAGGATAATTTACCTAAGGTTGATGGAAAAAAAACTAGAAGCAGCTGAAAAATGGTTCTACAGAAGGATACTGAGATTTCCATGGATGGATCGAGTAAGCAACAAGGAAATCTTAAATAAGATGGGAACAGAAAGAACACTTCTACTCAGAATCAAGAAAAGACGACATAAATTCCTTGAACACATAATGAGGAAGGATGCTTTAGAAAAATTTAACCTTCACAGGTTAAAATTCGTTTATTTTCTTTGTTAGGCACGTTCTTTTATTTTCTACCGTCTACAAGTAGTATCCATCCTCTGATATAGCAGTGAATGTTAGACAATTTCCATAAGCGTATTATATATATTTTTAATAGTAGTTTTCATGAAACACAAGGCCCAAGAGCTACTCAAGGTAGAGTGTTACTGCGTGGTGTTGTATGAGTTTAAATACAAGAGAATTTCATGTGGCGGACTATGAAGGAAAGATAAGGATTAAGGTTACACTTGATTCTAATGATTTGCTTAATAATCGCTTCTTTTCTTTGTTTAGTCCGTCCTCTTATATGATAGTGAATGTTGGAAAACTTATCTAACGGTGATGGAAAAACTAGAAGCAGCCGAAAAGTGGATCTACAGAAATATACTGTGATTTCCATGAAAGGGTCGAGTAAGCAAGGAAGTAGTCTTAAAGAAAATAGCAACAGAAAGAATGCTTATACTCAAAATCAGAAAAAAAAAAACAGCTGAAATTCCTTGAACATATAATGAGTAAGGAAGCCTTGTAAAAACGTAACCTTCACGGTTTAAAATCGTTTCTTTTCTTTGTAAGGCACGGTCTTTTATGGTGGATCGAGTAAACAACAAGTAAATTGTAAATAAGATGCGAACAGGAAAAACACTTCTAGTGAGAATCAAGAAAAGACGGCCGAAATTCCTTGAACACATAATGAGCAAAATAGCAACAGAAAGAATGCGTATACTCAAAATCTGAAAAAAAAAAAACAGCTGAAATTCCTTGAACATTTAATGAGGAATGAGGCCTTGTAAAAATGTAACATTCACGGGTTAAAATCGTTTCTTTTCTTTGTGAGGCACGTTCTTTTATTTTCTACAGTCTACATTGATATATGGAATCTATCCTCTTATATATTGGAATGTTGGACAATTTATCTAAGAGTGATAGAATACAGAGGCAGTAGAAATGTGGTTCTACAGAAGGATACTGAGATTTTCGTGGACGGACCGAATAAATCACGAGGAAGTTTTACAGAAGCCCAACAACAACAAAAAAATTATTATTGTATTCTTTCTTTCTCGTTTTTTTTTTTTTTTTTTAAATCGTTTCCTTGCTTGGTGAGATTCGTTCTTTTCCCCCCCCCTTTTTTTTTTTACTGTAAATTTGTTTTTTGCAATCTACTCGAAATGAACCTCTAGACGACCACCACTGACAGAGTTACCCATGATATCTTCCCCTCCCCCTGACGCAATTCCGTTTCCCCCTCAAATGAGAGAAATAACTTAACGCCCAGCGTTATAAATAATGGCCCTTATCTTTTCATCTAGCACCATATCACCTCTTTTTAAGCACCTAATGAACCAATACTCTTTAACCAATAAGCAGCAACGTGCCAATAGTTAAATATTCTGTAGACCATTCTTTCCAGTTTTGCTGTAATGGTCGCAGAACCTGTAGTTGTATGAAGAACCATTCTTCTTTACCCTTCTCTGTCGGCACATAAGCCTACCGCTCAGAAAGCACCGGCTCCCATAAAGAAATCCCCCAGACCTCACAGTACGCGTTATTTTTGCCCGTATAATGTATTCATCTTTTTTTTCCTTCCTGGACCTCTTCATTCGACCCACCCCTTCTACGTTTCATCTCGGAAATTTCAGAGAGTTCTAAATAACAACCCGCCAAATAGCAACATGTCATTTCTTGCCATTTATGGTGATAATTTACTTAAGAGAATTAATGTAGTGAGAAAAGAGAAACTGTTGCGGGGAGAGAGAGAGAGAGAGAAAGAAAGAAAGATAGGCGGGGGAGTTTAAAGAGAAGAATTAAGGAGAAGTAGAAATTAGAAACATATAAAAGAGGGAGAGAGATAAAGAGTGGAAAGGTCGAGAAAAAGAGTATATGACTAAAAGAGACGGGCTAAGGGAGATGGGGATGAATATAGAAAGCTGTGAGCAAGAAACCAGGAAGGAAAGGGTGAATGTAAAGAGATAAAGAGGGAGAAGTGAAGGAAAGAAGAAGGGTGAATGAAAACTGAGCAAAGGCAATGGCTGAATGAAAGAGAATTTAGTAAATAAATAAAGAGAAAGAGAGTGGGCAGATAGACCAAAAAATGTTGTGAACTAAACAAGAATGAATGAATAAGTTTGATCAAGAAAAAGTTCTGAATGAAAAAGAAACGAGTGAAAGAGTTTGGTCAAGAAAAAGTCGTGAATAAAAAGAAAAGAGTGAATAAATTTGATCAAGAAAAACTCAAGAATGAAAAAGGAGTGATTAAGTTTGATTGAATAAAAAGACGGGAATAAAAAAAAGGAAGGAATGAATAAGTTTGATCCAGAAAAAGTCATGAATTAAAAAGGAAAAAAGTGAATAATACCGAAAAAATATCGTGAATGAAAACGAATGCCGTAATTAAAGTTGATCAATAGTCGTGAATGAAAAAGGAAGCAGTGATTAATGTTGACCAAGAAATAGTCGTGAATGAAAATGAAACGAGTGAATAATGTTAAGGAAAATGACTGAATGAAAGAGGAAAGAGTGAATGAAGATTGATCAAGAGAAATGAGTGAATAAAAAAAGAAGAGGAGAATGAATATTGACCAAGAAAAATGCTTGAATGGCAGGGGAATTTTGATAAAAGAAGAGTTGAACGACAAAGGAAGGAGTGAATGAAAGTTGATCAAAGAAATGGCCGAATAATAGAGAAATTAACGAATGAAAATTGATCAGAAAAAAGGTCGAATGAACTAGGAAGGTGAGAATAGTGGTTGATAGATAAAATTGAATAAAGAGGAAGCATTGAATGATAGATTGTTCAAGAGAATGGTGTGAATAAAGTTGATAAAGAAAAAGTCATGAATGAAAAATGAAGGAGTGAATAAGGTTGATCAAGAAGTCATGAATGAAAAAGAAAAGAGTAGATAAGTTTGATCAAGAAAAAGTCTTGAATGAAAAAGAAAAGAGTGAATAAGTTTGATCAAGAAAAAGTCATGAATGAAAAAGAAAAGAGTGAATGAAAGTTTATCAAGAAAAAGCCAGGAATGAAAAAGAAAAGAGTGAATAAGTTTGATCAAGAAAAAGTCTTGAATGAAAAATTAAGGAGTGAATAAGTTTGATCAAGAAAACCTCATGAATGAAAAAGAAAAGAGTAAATAAGGTTGATCAAGAAAAAGTCTTGAATGAAAAAGAAAAGAGTGAATAAGTTTGATCAAGAAAATCTCATGAATGAAAAAGAAAAGAGTAAATAAGGTTGATCAAGAAAAAGTCTTGAATGAAAAAGAAAAGAGTGAATAAGTTTGATCAAGAAAAAGTCATGAAGGAAAAAGAAAAGAGTGAATGAAAGTTTATCAAGAAAAAGCCAGGAATGAAAAAGAAAAGAGTGAATAAGTTTGATCAAGAAAAAGTCTTGAATGAAAAATTAAGGAGTGAATAAGGTTGATCAAAAAAATCTCATGAATGAAAAAGAAAAGAGTGAATAAGGTTGATCAAGAAAAAGTCTTGAATGAAAAAGAAAAGAGTGAATGAAAGTTGATCTAGGAAATGGCCGAATGATAGAGGAATTAACGAATGGATATTTTCTAGGAAAAAGGTCGAATGAAAAAGAGACGTGCAGGTTGATAGAAACGGGTGAATAAAAGAGGAAGCGCTGAATGAAAATTTGTTCAAGAGGAAGGAGTGAATGAAAGCAAAAGGACTGAATTCAGAGGTGAATGAATTTCGGGTGAGGTGAATGAAAAGAGAGGGGATGAATGAAGCGAACTCGTACACAAGGGATGAATGAAAGTTTAAATGTTTAATGAAGATTTATTCATTTGGATGAATAAAGGAGGACTGAATTATGAAAGACGATGTAGATGTGAATGTGAAAAAAAGAAGATAAGGATTTCAATAGGAAAGAGAGCGAATAAGAGAAAGTGGAAGAAGATGGTGAGAATGAGAAACAACGAGAAGCATGAAAAGAGGTGTGTGTTCGAACGAGGGCCAGAGGGAATGGTGATTGAAAGTGAAATGTGAAAAAGAAAAAAAATGAAACTTTGTGTGAAGGGAGGAATGAGAAAAAGAGAAAATTGATATCGGGGCAATTAACAAAGAAACATGATTAAGAAAGATGGGGGGGAAGCAAGAATTGGGAATTAAAAAAGTAAATCGAAGAAAAGAACGGGGATGATATAAATTTAAAAAAAAATAGGAATGGTATAAATTTAAAAAATAGGTATGGTAAAAATTTAAAAAAATAGGAATGGTAAAAATTAAAAATTTTCTATTCTAGGAAGGGTAAAAATAAAAAAAAAGGAATGGTAAAAATTTAAAAAAATAGGAATGTTATAAATTTAAAAAAATAAGAATGGTAAAAATTTAAAAAAATAGGAATGTTATAAATTTAAAAAAATAAGAATGATAAAAATTTAAAAAATAGGAATGGTAAAAATTTTAAAAAATAGGAATGTTATAAATTTAAAAAAATAGGAATGGTAATAATTAAAAAGAATAGGAATGGTAAAAATTAAAAAAATAGGAATGGTAAAAATTTAAAAAAATAGGAATGTTATAAATTTAAAAAAATAAGAATGGTATAAATTTAAAAAAATAGTAATGGTATAAATTTGAAAAATAGGAATGGTAAAAATTTAAAAAATAGGAATGGTAAAAATTAAAAAAATAGGAATGGTATAAATTTAAAAAAATAAGAATGGTATAAATTTAAAAAATAGGAATGGTATAAATTTAAAAAAATAGGAATGGTAAAAATTTAAAAAATAGGAATGGTAAAAATTTAAAAAAATAGGAATGGTAAAAATTTAAAAAAATAGGAATGGTAAAAATTAAAAAAATAGGAATGGTATAAATTAAAAAAATAGGAAGGCTATAAATTTAAAAAAATGGGAGTGGTATAAATTTAAAAAAAAAGGAATGGTATATATTAAAAAATACGAATGTTATAAATTTGAAAAAAAAATAGGAATGGTATGAATTAAAAAATTAGGAATGGTATAAATTTAAAAAAAATAGGAATGATTTAAATTTAAAAAAATGGGAATGATTTAAATTTTAAAAAATAGGAATGGTTTAAATTAAAAAAATAGGAATAGTATATATTTAAAAAATAAAATGGTATAAATTTAAAAAAATAGGAATGGTATGAATTAAAAAATAGGAATTGTATAAATTAAAAAAACTAGGAATGGTTTAAATTTAAAAAATATACGAATGGTATAAATTTGAAAAAAATAGGAATAATATGAATTAAAAAAATAGAAATGTTATGAATTTGAAAAAATACTAATGATATAAATGAAAAAAAAAACGGAGAAAAATACAAAGAACCTGAATGATGAAAAAAAAAAGCTAAAAAAATCTAATGAATACGAAAAGAATTATATCAAGAAAGTGTTCTGACAAAGGACGGAAAATATGACCTTTAAATCCAAAGGATCAGTGGAATAGAGAAGAAAAATGCTTTCCAAAAGCTAAGCAAAGTATTAAGAAACAGGAAAACTCCATTACAAACAAAGAAAGGAGTTTCTTCTTTCTGTTTATGTGCCGTGTCCTTTGATGACGTAGGCGATCATGTCTTTCGACCTCCCTCTCTCCCTTGCCTCTGCGTCTTCCACCAGACTACGTTTGTCATCCACTTGCTTAAAGCCGCTAGGTATCTCATGCGTTGTTTTCTCTTGTCTCTCTTTCCCTCTATTCAACCCGGGAGTATCATATTCTCCAGGCCCTTCTTCCTCACGAAATTCAGCTGTCTCTTCCTGATGTTAAGTATAAGCCTTCTCTTTGTTTGCAATCTCTCTAAGACCTTATCGTTGCTCACGTGCTTGGTCCATGATATCCTTAGCATCCTTCTGTAGAGCCACATCTCCATCTCCTCGAGTCTTTTCTTCATCCTTGAAAAAATGGCTAATATTCTTTTCTTTTTTGTGCCATCTCCTTTCAGGACGTAGGGGATCATGGCTCTCCACGTCCATCTATCCCTTGCGGCTCTCAACAACCTCCTTCCCTCTGCTTCTTCCCCAGACCACGTTTCGTCATCCACTTGCTTAAGTCCGACATACATGTCACGCGTTGTTTTCATTGTCTATCTTTTCATCTATTCGATCTGTGAGTATCTGATTCTCCGTGCCCTCCTTCTTCATTATGTGTCCCAGAAACTTTAGCTACCTCTTCTTGATATTAAGTATAAGCCTTCTCTTTGTTTGCAATCTCTCTAAGACCTCATCGTTGCTTACACTCTCAGTCTCTGATATCTTTAGCATCCTTCTGTAGAACCACATCTCCGTCGCCTCGAGTCTCTTCTTCATCTTTGAGGAAATCGCCCAACATTCACTGCCGTAAAGAAGGACAGATGTCACGTAACAGCTCAGTATTCTTTTCTTCGTGACCAAAGAAATCTTCCTGTCTCGCAATACTCTGCTCAGAGTACTTAACCCATATGTAATATTGGTCTTCCAATGTTCCAATGAATGCTGAACAATCTCGTCACAGATTAAGAAGAGACTTGAAGAAAAAGAAATGTTTCTCTACAGAAGGATGCTGAGAATGCCACGGGCTTAACACGTGAGCAAAGAGAAAGTTTTAGAGAAAGGCTATCTAGGAAGGCTTCTAACTGATGACGAAATATACGAACCCTAAATCCGAAGACGCTTTGGAATACAAAAAAATACCTTCCAAAAGCTAAGTAAAATATTATGAAACAGGAAAAATTCGTTTGAGACAAAGAAAAGACTACTAAACAGTTATGCAATATCGGTCCTCCTATATGGAGGTAAATGCTGGACAATCACTTCAGAAGTGAAGAAGGGACTTGAACCAACAGAAATGTGCTTCTACAGAAGGATGCTGAGAATACCATAGACCAAAAATGTGAGCAACTACAAAGCCTATATAGGATGGCTTCTCACAGAGGTTGGAAAATGCCTCGTCTAATTTCGAAATTGCACTGGAATACAGGAAAAAGACGGAAACGAAAACTCAATAATGGTATAAATTTCAGATTTTTAGAAGTATAGAGTTGTACTAGACTTTAGAAGGAACTGGAAACCTAATTCAATACCAGAAACAAGGGAGAAACCACAACTTCTGTTAAAAAAAAAAAAAAAAAAACTGGGGAGGAGTTTGAACCGGACGATAGGAAAACCTATCTACTCCTATTGGGAAAAGATAAAAAAATAATTAGTGAATAAAATTTCAGAGTTCAAGCGAAGACTTTAGAGGTATAGAGTTGAAGTAGACTTTAGAATGAACTGAAAACCCAATCCAAAACCAGAAACAAAGGATAAACATCTACTCCCATTCAAAAAAAGGGGGAGGAGTGAGAACCGGACGATAGGCAAATCAATAGGAGAGCATCATTCTCTACAGCTACTGTCACTTAAATATCAGTAAACTGTTCGCTACCATGTTTGTACCTCAGAAAGATAATAAAATGGTGTCCCATTGCTTTCTACCTTTTTAATTCACAATTGTTCTGCACCTAGACTGGTTGCCAACTGAGGCTTGGCAGTCTTATTTTCCCTGCTATTTAATCCTATATAAAGATTAGAGAAGAAGACAGGAACTGTTTTTGCTGAAAATTGAACTCGGGTTGATCAAGAATGAAAGCAGTGTGACAGATGAAAGCTAAATGAAGGGAGATCGATAAAAAGAAAAAAACAGGAGAACGAGATTCAAAACGAACGAAAGAGACGAAGAAGAACTGTCATAGTCAAACGACTGCCGAATGAAAGTGCGACTTGAAAGAGAAACAGAGAAAGAAGAAAAGCCTATTGAAAGGTTAAGAATTGAAAAAAAAAAAAAAAATAGCAATAAAAGAAAAAGAAAAGGTGAGTTTGGATAGTAAAGAGTGAAGGAGGCAAAGAAAGAAAATAAATGAAAAGAAGCGTGAAAGAGATAGACAAGCGACTTGGAGGTGAACTATTGAAAACGGAGCAAGGCGAATGAAATGAAGGAAACTTTTAAAGGAAAAATGAATAAAGGTGAGGAGGAAAAAAAGAGATCCAAAAGCAAATAAAGAAGAGGCAAAAGAAATAAAAAATATTGACGAGGTGAATAATAATAATAATAATTAGAAGAAGAAGAAGGAGGAGGAGGAGGGGGAGGAGGAGGAGGAGAAGAACAACAACAAAACTAGAGGAAAAAGAATTTGCCGAAAAAAGCGGAAGATAAAATACAGCGAGGATAAATGAATTACATGTGTAATGTATAACCATAAATGAGAAGAAGAAGAAGACGAAGAAGAAGAAGAAGACGAAGAAGAAGAAGACGAAGAAGAGGAAGAAGACGACGGAGAAGAAGAAGATTACAAAGAAGCGGATAAAAGAAGAAGAAATAGAAAAAAATTATAATAAGGAGCAGCAATAAAAAAGATGATTATGATGTTGGTAGTTGTGGTCGTCGTGGCGAAATAAGAAATAGAAACAAAAATAATAATAAAAGGTGGAATAAAGAAGAAGAAGAAGAAGAAGAAGAAGAAGAAGAAGAAGAAGATGATGATGACGATGATGATGATGAAGAAGAAAAGAATGAAAGGAGAAGTAGTTTATGAGGATGAAGAAAAATATGAAAGGAGATGATGATGATGATGATGATGATGATGATGATGATGATGATGATGATGATGAAGAAGAAGAAGAAGAAGAGGAAGAAGAAGAAGAAGAAGAAGAAGAAGAAGAAGAAGAAGAAAAAGAAGAAGAAGGAGAAGATGCTGTTGATGATGATGAAACTTATGAAAGGAGAAGATGATGATGATGATGAAGAAGAAAATTATGAAAGAAGAAGAAGAAGAAGAAGAAGAAGAAGAAGAAGAAGATGATGATGATGATGATGATGATGATGATGATGAAAAAGTATGAAAGGAGAAGGAGAAGAAGAAAATGATGAAAACTACGAAAAAGAAGAAAAGTATGTAAGAAGATGATGATGAAAAAGTTCAAAAGAAGAAGAAGAAGAAGAAGAAGAAGAAGAAAAAGAAGAAGAAGAAGAAGAAGAAGAAGAAGAAGAAGAAGAAGAAGAAGAAGAAGAAGAAGAAGAAGAAATGATAGAAGAAGTGGAATCAGAAAAATGAAGGATAAGAGGAGGAGTTTATAACCATTGACTATATTTGATATTCTGAAATGATCAACGGACGAAAGGCTTGAGCAAAAGACAAAGGTTGTGGGGGCGACCGATGAAGACAAATGGGGTCTCAGGGGCGAAATACGAAAGAAAGACATGAAAATGTAAAGGAAGAACGGAATAGCGAATCCGACTGATGTTATGGATTATTATCAGAGAAAATTAGTGTGTGTGTGTGTGTGTGTGTGTGTGTGTAGACATGGCTTTTTGCGCATGCGTGCACGCATAGGCACTTCTGCACGCCCATGAAGATGGGCGGGTGCAAAATAAAAGTGCACGTGCCCGAATTCAAATAGTGTTACAATACATTAACGATAAAACAGTTATCGTTCTCTTCCTCTCTTTCACTTCCTCTTCTCGCTGTCTGCCCCACTTCTCTGTCTGTTTTTCCATCTTTCTTTCGTTCTATCTTTCTGTCTCTGTCTGTCTTTCTTTCACCCCCCCTCTCTCTCTCTCTCTCTATATATATATATATATATATATATATATATATATGAATATACATATATATATATATATGTGTGTGTGTTTGTGTGTGCGTGTGTGTGTATGTATGTATGTATAATTTGTTGTTGTGTCGGTAAACATTGTCTTAATTCCTGACCACTGACTATACATTTCCAATTTAACAGCTATATATGCATTACTTTCTGGCCAATCACAATTCTTTTTTTCCTGATTTTCTCTACATTTTTATCAAAGTAAGCATTAACATTATATATATAAATATCCTTGTCAATAAGGCGTCTTTTAATTCTTGACCACTGACAATACCTTTTTTGTAATACATTCGTATAGTAAAATCATCAGCAATGCATTTACATTATACATATAATAGCCCTATTCTGTCCGTAATGCTTGCATTCATTCCTGACCACTGACAATCCCTTTCATCATGATTTTTAATACATTCCTATAGTAAAATCATTAGCAATGCATTTACGTTATACATATAATAGCCCAATTCTATCAGTAATGCTTGCATTCATTCTTGACCACTGACTATACATTTACACTTCATTTTCAATGCATTCCTATAGTAAAATAATTAGCAATGCATTTACATTATACATGTAAGTACCCTATTTTGTCAGTAATGCTTGAATTCATTCCTGACCACTGACAATCCTTTTCTTCATGATATTATGGCATATGAATAATAAATGCATTAACTGTAAGGAATGTTGTGTTACTATTACTTACTGATACTAAGTTTTTTCTCGTCAGAGTTCATCTTGCACATTTACAAATCTACCAAATGCAATGATTGCAGAAATCTAAGATTACAGTTATATACACCCAAGATGATAGCATAAATCCGCTTATCTGTCTTTGGCCCAGAGCTCACACAGCACACCCAGTCGCGTTTCTTTTCCAACTGATCTCGTATATTGTATATATTTAAATAATGTCTTTTTTGTTATTTGTCCTAAACCAGATCCGCCATTCATTTACTCAAGCTCACAAAATAGGCTATGCTTTGTTTTCCTCTGTCCCTCTTGTCAATTTGTCCTGTGAGTATCAGATTTTCCAAGCCCTCTGTCCTCCGTCCCCCTTGCATTCAATCTGTCCTGTGAGTATCAGATTTTCCAAGCCCTCTGTCCTCTGTCCCTCTTGCCTTCAATCTGTCCTGTGAGTATCAGATTTCCCAAGCCCTCTAGAAATTTCAACTATCTCTTCCTGATATTATGTATATGTGTCCTTTTTGTTTCTATTTTCTCTAAAACTTCATTGTTTCTCAAATGTTTGGTCCAAGTTATTCTCAGTAGCCTTCTGTAGAATCAGATTTCTTTTACTTCAAGTTTCTTCTCACAGGTATATAAGATGACTGATATCACGTAACACTTCAGGAGAATAGGGAGATTGTTCCAGTTCGGCGATGATCTTTTTGGGTATTACCTGCCGGATGCTCAGGGCGCTGTGGGCTGGTGCATTGTCGTGGTGAAGCAGCCACGATTTATCCTGCTACGACTCTAGCATGTGAAAAAAAAATGTAATGATTGCGGAAATCCAAGATTACAGTTATATACTCCCAAGATAACAACAAAATCGGCTTATCCGTCTTTGACCCAGCGCTCACGCAGAACACTCAGTCCCGTTTCTTTTCCAACTGATCCTCGTGTATTACATATTTTTACATACATATATGGATTAAAATGGAAGCACCGTGGACATCGGCTGAGATTGGGGACTTGGCGAAAGCTGAGTTTGAAATCCAGTCGAGTGCATTACATTCACTTTCTTGAAACTACCCTTGGGAAAGGTAAAAATGCGTCCCTTTTTCTCCACCCAGTAGAAAAAATAGCAGAGCAAACTTGGTTTTATAGCCTTGGGAGACAATAGGTCTTTGAGAAGGATATCCCTGAATTAAAAACCTGAGGACGGTCATTTGGGGACCTTGTGGCATAATGTGCACCAGTTCTGTATATTCGACTCTTCCAAAAAATGTGGTTGGTAAAGCCCTTAGCACTATAATAAAATAACACGTCTTGATAATACTCGCTGTTCTGTACCAACGTATGTCGAAAACGCCCACTTCATCATCCTGGATGATGACCCTAGCGAAACTCTTCCGACGTGAAAACTTCATGCCCGTAATTGGATATTACTTCTCCAACCTTCCGTGAATGGAAAGAAGCACTTGGCTTCATGAAAATCGGAAAAGGTCACGAACCCGATATTGTGCCTATCGAATTGGTAGACTCGAACGAAAACCCGGCTAACGCTCCTGATACATAAAATCTGGAAACATAAAACAATTCCTGGAGACTTTTCTTCAAAAAAAAAAAAAAAAAAAAAAAAAAAAAAAAAGAAAAAAAAAAAGGAAAAAAAGACACCACTCACTCTGCCGAAACTATCGTGGTATCTCCCTCCTAAGCATCGCTGGCAAGATCATTGTGTAAACATTACTTAATCGACTCCTCCCCGTAGCAGAAGAGATCCTTCTTGAATCCCGATGTGGTTTCCGGTCTTGGAGAGGTAATGTCGACACTGTCTTCTGTGGGCAACAGCAACTCCAGCGGAAGAGTCGTAATCAGCAAGAACCACTGATATTCATCTGTGAACCTCTAGAACGCCTTCAACAAAGTCCCAAGACCAGGAATCTGAGCCATGCTTTCTTTGGGGGTCCGGATCGCTTCGTGTTTCTGATCTTTGTCACTCCTCCAACCTTCAGTGAATTGAAAGAAGCATTCGGTTTCATGAAACTTGGAAAAGCTCCCGAAAACGATATTTTGCCCTTGGAATAAAAACCCGGCTAACGGTTCTGATACATAAATTCTGGGAAGATGAAACAATCCCTGAAGACACTTCTTCCAAAAAATAAAAAATAAATAAATAAAAAAGAAAAAGAAAAAAAAGACACCACTCACTCTGCCGAAACTATCGTGGTATCTCCCTCCTAAGCATCGCTGGCAAGATCATTGCGTAAACATTACTGAATCGACTCCTCCCCGTAGCAGAAGAAATCCTGTGGTTTCCGGTCTTCGAGTTGCAATGTCGACATGGCCTTCTGGGTGCCACAGCCCCAGGAGAAGAGTCATGATCAGCAAGAACCACTGTTATCCATCTGTGATCTTTAGAAGACCTTCAACTAAGTCCCAAGACCAGGAATCTGGGCCAAGCTTCATATTTCTGATCCTTATACTCCACAACGGAAGGAAAGGCCGGTGAACCATCGAGGTATCCTCTAGGTTCCGTTTCCAATCGCCGGTGGCCTTAAACAGGGCTGCGTGTTAACTCCAACATTCTTCTCCTTGTACCCCGCCTCCATGATCAACGAGATCCCTCTAGAAGGACTAGCACTTCGACATTGCCCGACTTTGTTCTTGCACGAAGAGTAGCACGACCCTAGTGCGAGAACTTCAGTATGCGAACGATAGTGCAACTGCGAACCAGACAGGCATTAACTTCGGCAAACACATAATAGCAATATTGAACATAGCGAAAAAAAAAGCAATAACATTAATATTTTCTTAGCTAAGTGATGGAATTTAATGCCCAATAAACGAAAGCGATTACATGAATGCTGTCGTTGAACTTTTATTTTCGTATCGTTTATATATATATATATATATATATATATATATATATATATTTCGTTATCTACAGCCATGTTGTTTCGAAGCTCATCAGTGCGGCTAGACATCCGCTTGCTTCAAGCCGGAACCAAAACCCGACCAATTTGGTGTAAGTGGGAGATTGTAATCCCTAGGCTATCGGCGCCCCCCACCCAGAGAGGAAGATGAATTTTGTCGTATTTATTTTTTCATAAACATGCCAATGACCTAGAGAACTCAATCGGGTGAGAGAGTCTTGCATTATTAATAGTAATAATCACTGTCTACAAATTCGTGCTTACTCCCTACTGTGATCGACCGAATTAATTTCTTTTTCGGGTGCTAATATCGTTATCCATCCCATATATATATATATATATATATATATATATATATATATATATATATATATATATATATATATATATATATATATTCTCGACTCTCCCGTCGAATTCGACGTATGATTTTCAAGCAGATCAGTTCCCAGGAAACCGACAGCCCGACAACAGCATATGAGATTTGATTATAGTGGTGAAGGTTTCGTGCAGTACCATCGACACTTTTTGAAGGGCCGAATTCAGAGACCTGGTGCACTACGTGCCACAAGGTCCCCAAACGAGCCTCTGCAGGTTTTGAATTCAGAGACCAGTTGCCATCCAAGGCTATAGAACCCAGTCTGTCCTGCTATTTAGCCATAGCTGGAGGGAGACGAAGAGAGGATTCACACCTTTCCCAAGGGTATTAGCACGTAAGTGAATGTAATGGATTCGACTGGAAGTCGAACTCGGGTCTCCGATTCCTCAATCCAAGCAGCTGTTCATTACTCCACTGTAACTCATATATATATATAGTCCAACAATTATTTTATTATATTTATTGTTTGTAAGTTATTTTATAGGTAAAAATATTTAAGTTAATGCTCTATTTATAATAAGCAGTTGTAAGCGTTCTGAAAGCAAAGGAAGTATTTGTCGCACATTACTTCCAGAAGACAAAGAAGAATCACTGTAAGTCCAGACTCGAATATCGTGGACAGAAAGAAATGCTGAAAACTCGATTCGCCGGTACTATTTCAAATCACAATGCGTGTAACCAGTCAGAAAAATAACTCGCTCACTAACAAACGCCGAAACCAAAAATGCCCGAATTTTTCCTCCCGAATTGAGAACACCAAATGCTTTTATCTTCCATTCGTCGACAGCTGGGATAGGATTTTCCGTAATTTGCATATCAAAATACTTTTAAAACGACTCCTGCGACTGACTTGTTTTTTCTTTAATTCAGTTATTCTATTTTCAGCATGTTATGTTTGGTAAGTAGTTTTCTTTTTCGCCACTTTTTCCGTCGTAGAATACACGCGACACGCTGTCGCTTGGTTTGACGAGGTAAGTCGCCGTTTTCTTCGCTATAGCAGTATTAACAATATTTACCGGCCTGAATGTCCGAGATCTCATAGAAAATATACGTCCTCCGACAGGAACCAAACCTGTATCATGGGGAGTTTGTAGTTTAAAAACAGTAAATCGACCTTGCTAACCAGACGCGGCCTTCGTAGCTAAACTGGTATAACAAGTCAGGCTATACGACGTTTCCGTGTAAGATACAGATTCAATTCCTGTAGGAGGACACATATTTTCTATTAAACTTCTCGGGCATTAAGGCAAAATCTAAAACAAACGACGCGCATGAAAAAAAAAATGATAAAATGGTCCCAATTTACACATTGCACCCTTTCTACATTAATTATAATCATTATTTTATTTACATTTTATAAATTATTTATGTAGGCCTTTATCTTAAATATTAGAATGTTCTAGGTGAACTGCTTTTTTTTAAATTATTATCATTATTTATCTTTGTTTGGGAAAATTACTATGTTAGCTTGGGATTTCTAATTTTAAAACAAATAATGGTTAAAGGCAAACGATTAACTAATGTTTTGTTATTAGAAATAACTGCACGTTAAAAAACACGCATTTAAAATATTCGATACTCTCATTATTAAAAAAAGACTCTATATTAAACGAAGTATGTGTGGCCATAGGAAATATTAAGAGATATTTAATAGTTCCATAGATATACTGTTTCAGTGTCATCTATCGTTGAAATGTTCCACGTCTCCGTTACTCGTTACGTGATCTCAAACATTTTAAGTCTTTCTAACTACAAGTGTACTTTTTCTTTGTATTTTCCTAAAAAGTTCGTCGTCGCTCAAATAGTCAGTATATTATATTCTGAGAATTCTTCCGTGTAACCAGCATTCTGCCATCTGATTTGCTTCAAGTATCATCTACTGTATAAAGATTTTTTTTCTTATTTCGTTGCCATATTGAAAGATAAATTCATCTTTTTATCGTTTCGGATGCTACCTGAATTTTACCAAAAACAAAATAATTTCCATGACTGAAGGTGACTGAATGTACAGTCGAAAGTACTCGCGTATTTAAGAAAGACCTATTACAGTTATAATTTAAAAAAAAAACAAGGATTTTAACATTCATCGAGTGATTAGTAGGTTAATGCATCTTTAAAATTTTGTTAGCTGAGGGATTTCGCCATTTTATATCATTAACTTTACTTATATACTTTTTGGATGAATGATTCATTGTAAAATAAAATGAAGTGAACCACATATTTCATTTAAAAGAACTAATCCGACGTGCAAATTTTCGGGATAACAACTGAGATATTACTCTACTTATTGAACTATTTAGTTCATACCACACTAACTGAAAAAATCCCACAACGAAAAATTCTCAAATTGCCATATTAATAAAAAACGCACTCATTTAAATCTTCCAAAAATTCAACCCTAGCGTTGCGACTGAACGCTCCACAATTTTGTATCCATTATCAATAAGACATATCAAGAAAAAAAAAATTGATTCGAAGTATATTTTTTCGTCTCGGATGCTACCTGACTTTTACCAAAAACGAAATAATTTCCCTGCCTGAAGATGACTGAATGTACAGTCGAAAATTTTCGCGTATTTAAGAAAGACCTAATACAGCTTATAATTAAAAAAAAAACAAAAACACAAGGATCATACCATTCATCGAGTGATTATTAGGTTAATGCATTATAAAAATTTCGTTAGCGAAGGGATTTCGCCATTTTATATCATTAACTTTACTAATTTAGTTTTTGTGTTTGAATGATTCATTGTAATATATATATATATATATATATATATATATATATATATATATATATATATATATATATATATATGAAGAAATATAGTCTTAAGATGTGCTATATTTATGGGATAAAGGGCTCAATATCAGAGATAGAGCGTGTGTAAATATAAAAGTGAACATAGAAGTCAACACTTAGAGGCAACAGTCTGTTTCATGCTAGTTTCAATCGACAGGCCTGACGATTGCATATAGCATGAAACAGACTGTCACCTCTAAGTGTTGACTTCTATATTTTACATATATATATATATAGAGAGAGAGATAGATAGATAGATAGATAATCGTGTAATTAGGCAGCAATCCCACTTTTATAACTGTTATATTAAAGACGACCGACATAGAAGTGCGATTAGCTTTTTATTTATTTTTTCTTGTGTTCGTACAAGTGTTTTCCTTACTGGACATAAAGTATGTAAAAACCGTGCAAGAATTCTGCATACCCGAGCGCTTTCGGCTATTCCGTTGGCCATTATCAAAGTCGATTTTTATTTTTATTAGTTTTTTTTTTATTTTTAACTAAATATGTTTTTTTTTTATGTATGTGTCTAAAGTTATAGTAATGTTTTATTTTTCGAACACAGTCAGCACATTGTGGCTGTGTTCATAGTTTGTTATTGAGTGTTGTCTTTTCTTTTTTATTATTCGGGCTTATATATATATATATATATATATATATATATATATATATATATATATAATATACACACACACACATGTATATATATGTTATAGCTTTCATTATTCTATTTTCTATATTTATACAGATGTTCAACACAATTTCAAGAGAGATAGACAGACAAAAGGGAAGATCGATTAAGAGAAGAAAAATATGAAATCATGATAGGGAAAAGATGTTCGTACGACACCAAGGTAAAAAAGAAAGAAAGAGAGAGATAGACAGACAAAAGGGAAGATCGATTAAGAGAAGAAAAATATGAAATCATGATAGGGAAAAGATTTCCGTACGACACCAAGGTAAAAAAGAAAGAAAGAAAGAGAGAGTGAGAGAGACAGACAGACAGACAGACAAAAGGGACGATCGATTAAGTGAAGAAAAATATGAAATGATGATACGGAAAAGATTTCCGTTCGACACCAATGTAAAAAAGAAAGAAAGAAAGAAAAAAAGAGAGAGATATACAGACAAAAGTAAAGATCGATTAAGAGAAGAAAAATATGAAATGATGACAGGGAAATTATGTCCGTACGACACCAGGGTAAAAAAGAAAGAAAGAAAGAAAGAGAAAGAGAGAGAGAGATAGACAGACAAAAGGAAAGATCGATTGAGAGAAGAAAAATATGAAATGATGACAGGGAAAAGATGTCCGTACGACACCAGGGTAAAAAAGAAAGAAAGAAAGAGAAAGAAAGAGAGAGAGATAGACAGACAAAAGGAATGATAGATTAAGAGAAAAAAAATATGAAATGATGACAGGGTTAGATATCCGTACGACACCAAGGTAAAAAAGAAAGAAAGAAAGAAAGAAAAAAGAAAGAAAAAAAGAAAGAGAGAGATAGACAGACAAAAGGGAAGATCGATTAAGAGAAGAAAAATATGAAATGATGACAGGGAAAAGATGTCCGTACGACACCAAGGTAAAGAAAGAAAGAAAGAGAGAGAGAGAGAATAATCAGACAAAAAGGAAGATCGATTAAATAAGAAAAATATGAAATGATGACAGGGAAAATAAGTCCGCACAACACGAATGTAAGAAATAAAGAAAGAAAGAAAGAAGAAATGAAATAAATGTAAAAGGATATAATCATTTATAAAGCAATGCAAAAAGAAAAAAAGAAAGAAAAAAGAAAAATATAAAGAATGAATCACAAAGAAATAATAAATGAAAATAAATTAGGATTAAAAAAGAAAAATATTAAACAAGCTAAGAAAGAATCAAAAAAGAGAGAATGAAAGAAAGAACAAATAAAAAAGTGCAAAAAGAATAATTTTTAAAATAAAGAAAATGTGATAAAGAAAATGAAGAAGTAAAACGAGAAATGAAAAAGAAAACAACAAACTGAAAAAACGACAAAAAGAAGGAACGTTTGTTAGCCTAGAACAGAAGAACAGAAATAAAAATACTGAAAATTGAAAGAAAAAGTAAGACGATAAATATTTGTAAAAAAGAAAAAATGATATATATACCGATAGATATAAATGAGAGAAAGAAAAAACAACGGTAAAGGATTAAAAAAATAAAATATAAACGCGAAGAAAGAAAGAAAGAAAGAAAGAAAGAAAGAGAGATAGATAGACAGACAAAAAGGAAGATCGATTAAGAGAAGAAAAATATGAAATGATGACAGGGAAAAGACGTCCGTACGACACCAAGGTAAAAAGAAAGAAAGAAAGAAAGAAGAAATGAAATAAATGTAAAAGGATATGATCATTTTTAAAGCAATGCAAAAAGACAAAATGAAAAAAAAATAAAATAAAAGGAATATAGAAAAAAAAAGAAAAAAGAAAGAACTTTATAGAAACAAGAAAAATAAAAAGGCTAATATTAAAGAAGCTAAGAAAGAAAGAAAAAAGAATGAAATAAAGAACAGAAAAATAAAGATAAAAAGAATAATTTTTAAAGCAAAACAAAAAGCGATAAAGGAAATAAAATTAAAAATTATAACATTAAAAACATAAAATGAAAATGAAAGAAAATCCATTTTTCACCAACTGATGAAGAA
Organism: Acanthosepion lycidas; assembly: GCA_963932145.1. NCBI lineage: Eukaryota > Metazoa > Mollusca > Cephalopoda > Sepiida > Sepiidae > Acanthosepion > Acanthosepion lycidas. The sequence goes on from OZ010611.1 coordinate 49,720,357, forward strand.
AAGAGTTTAAGTATGAATGATACAAGGTGAATGAATAAAGAAAAAAAAAAAGACAATAATAATCTTTACGCGGCTTAACTATTTCCATAATCCTTTAATCTTTACGATGATATTCTTATCATTATGTATCTACTTAGCCACTACTTAACCCCTTTCTTATTCTAAAAGTCATCATCAATTTGGAGAACGGGATAATAGATTTTTGATGATTTTAATCATTATATATTGGACTTGCGCAATTTGTCTTAATTACATTTGACACAACAACTTCTTCCTTGTTTGGTAAAGAAGAAAATAATTTTTCACAAAAAAATTGAATAATAATAATAGGGTTGACTATTATGAGAAAATAGCTATATTCCTTAATTTTCCTTCTGCAATTCTCTGAGTGAAAGACGAGGAATCTCAGGAGGGTACATATATATTATAGTCAATTTATTATTCTTTATGGTTGCGTCTGTTTCTCACTTTAATACTAAAAAAAGCGGCACATCATAGCGAGATATTGATAGGGCAATACCGATAAAATTCTTTAACTTGAAGGCTAATATCTTCCAGTTACATTTGCAACGTACTACTACTACTACTAATAATAATAATAATAACACACCTGATCAGTGATTGCAAAAAGAAAGATACTCAAAACGTATATGAGGAGCCATGGTGTGTTTCATAAACATTGGTTATTGTGTTGAAAATATGGATACGAATTTATAGAAGGATACTATTCTGTCAACAAAATCAAAAAATCAAATTAAGAATAAAAAATGTATATTTATATACACTCTACCCATTATACAGACCATTTTAACTCCTAAAAATATCATACCGTAAAACTATATTTTGGCCTTCATATATATATATATATATATATAGATGCTGATGCAAGACTCTTCGGTAAAACGAGTCGAGTTCTCCAAGTCCCTGGCGTATTTATGCAAAAATAAATACGTCTAAAATTCACCTTCATCTCTGCCGTGCGCCACTGGGTTACAGTGTTAGGGGTAGAGTCTCCGACTTATACCAAATCAGAGAGGTTTCAAATCCGGCTTTAGGAAACCGGGTATCTAGCCACACTGATGAGTTGTGAAACTGTCTGTCTGTGAATGACTATATATATATATATATATATATATATATATATATATTTCTAATTTTAGTACCTAGCAGACAAAAGTGGAGTGAATCTGTATATATTAAACAGAGGTTATCTGTATGTGTCTGTCTGTGTGTATGATACATTTTCGTACGAGATCCATGCAACCGATTTTGACCAAATTTGGTATATACAGTGTACAATTTAAGAGATCGTTTCTTACCTTAAAAAAACTGATATCTTTAAAAAAAAATCAATAATAAATAAAGCCGATTAAAATAAATAAATTCAATTTTCTTCCTCCGATTCCTTTGGAACTCGCTATTTAGGTTACTTGCATAATTACGAGCTCAACAATATCTCATTTTTTTTTCATTTCTATGCCACTGCGTTTAGCGAAAAACGAAAAATCGATTTCAGCATAAATCGATTTCAACACAAATTTTAAACTAAAAACTCCCTCATTTTTCAAGCAATCTAAAACAAACTTCACTCAATTGTAGTCAATCGTAAGTTGATTGTTTAACCGTCATTGAACTTCATAATTGATTCCACCCGTATAGTGAAGACCCGCATAAATAGCGAAAAAAAAATCGATTTTTACTAGTTTCTTTCTTATTTTTCATTGATCTTTCAATTATCAAATTTGACAATTGTTTTATAAATCTATCCTATTTTACATCCCTGGTAGCACACTGACAAATTGAATTTCAAAAACTCCAAGTTTTCAACTCAAATTGAATAAATACAGACTACTTCTATTATATCAGTAACTGTATTAATTCAAAATCCTTTTTGATGAAATTACTTTAAAGTAAGTAAAGATGATAGACTCAGTTAAATCTAAACATGATACTGTTTTTGCTCCATTCTTATGGAACGCTTTTTTCAGATCGACTATCTGGGTATAGCTGCTAGTATTGAATATTGGAAGGGATAAGGGAAAGAATGAGAAGATACAGACGAAAAGTGAGAGAAGAAACATAAGACAGAGAGATAATTTTATTCGTCAACATTCGTGAAACTTCTCCAGGACCAACTAGCATAGACGGACATTGATGATTAGAAAAGATGCGGAAAAAAAAATGAAAAATACAGGCAGTTTTGCCGGGACAAGAAATAATGAATGATTTCCATTCTTAATTCCTGCGAAAGTACCAAATCCAGTTATTAAGAGCGAGAGCAATCGACTGAAAAATAAATTTAAAAAAATACTACCTAAAACTTAATCCTAAAAAGTACTTACCTTAAAATTCAAATTTAAAACGATTATCATATAGAATGTAGAATAGACTATGCTAATAATTTATTGATTCAAAACGTGTTAAGTGGATTAGATTTTTGGACGAACTTCAGGGTCATGTGGCTAAATTGAACAAAAGACACTTAGCATAATCGATCAAAACGTTTGTATGTGATTCAGTGGCGAGTTGTGAGTTCAAACTCTAGCTTTGTTAGTGCTGTAAACGTTGTCTTGTCTGTTTCAATCGAACAGACACGCGACACTACGATGAATGTGTTTTAAGTGATATGATATCCCCTTAGCTTGAAAAGAAGAATTAGTGTAACGCTTCAAGAGATACGTGGTCTGAGGGATGAAAAAGTTTGCCAAAATATAAGTTACCTCGGTCAATAGGAGTTCAATTCCTGAGTCAGGTTAGTCAGACTCGGGGTAGTTTTGAAAAAAGTCACACCTTACGGTTCAGTGGAAGAAATGAGCAAATAAAAACCCAGGTGAATCAGACTCATGGATGTTTTTATTTTAATCAATTCTCCTCGATCAAGGGGATAATGCCACTAAGACGCATGGGTTGACTAGGAGTAAGAGAGAATGAGAAAACTTCAGCAAGGAGCAGTGGGGAAAAGGACAATAAATGAACAGGATTTAGAAAGGCAGAAGATGGCGATAAAGCCACTAAGATGCAAGGGATTACAGGGAGTGAAGTGAGGAAAAGGACAATAAAGTAACAGGTTTTAGGAAGACAGATGATGCCGATAATGCTCCTAAAACGCAATGGGTTACTTGCAGTGAAAGAGAATGCGAAGACTTTATTGAGAAGTGAGAAATAGGACAACAAAGGAACAGGGTTCAGGAAGATAGAAGATGGCGATTGACGTTGCGTTTAATTTTTGAAGATTGTAGTTACCAGGGAAGCAAGAAATCGGAAGTCGAGAAGTGTGAGAAAAGAAACTATTCGAATCGAACAGTGCCATCTCGCTAGTTCGGCAGTGAAACGGTGGAACCTAGTTGCCAATCTTGCAGCAAGCTGAAATTCCTGCAGTCGAGATGAAAGCATGGGATCATGATTGAGAACTTGAGAACAATCTACCACTTTTGACTAAATAAAAAGTTCTCTTCCAATTTCCGTGGAGTTGGTCAAATAGGATGTCAGATACCTGCAGAAGGCCGAAGGCTACAACAACCGATACATGATGATGTAACAACCAGGATGGAGATGCTAGTCCGGATAGGAAAGTAAATAATGAGCAAAAAATAGAACCTCAAGCACACTTGGCCCAGTGGATAAAAGCGTTGGTTGGATCCAGTGACTTGACACAAAGAGTTGTGAGTTCAATACCTGGCTACTGCAGTGGTGAACAAAAACTCGGAGTGGTGAGTTAAAGGGAGATAACTGAGATATCCGGAAGTGGCATGACACGGGGAAGTAGGTTTATCCTGATGGACGAAATAAAGGGTTCAGCTCGAAATTCCTATCACCTGAAGAGGGTCGGAGTGTACAACTTCTGAAACGTCGTATATATGACATTAAAGATGAGGACAACAGTCTAAACAATGTAAATAATGTAAATTGTTACAATACCACATCACAGAAAATAGACAGATCCTGAAGAAAGCCGGGTCGTACAGCGGCTGAAACGTCGTGAATATGACAATAAAGATGAGGACAACAGTCGGAACAATGTAAATAATTGCAATACCTCATCTTAGACATATAGACAAAAAATTAGAGCAGTTTTTTTTTATTTCAATGGCATATGTCAGTAGTTGGCAACCTTTTGCTATGTGCCGACTTAGTGTTTTAAAATCATTCAGTGTGCCAACGACCAACGTATTTTTATACAAGTCAGAATCAATATAACTGTTGTATAATATATTTTATATAGTAATATGTAGTATATATACTTTAGTATACATTAAAATTGAAACAGCTAATTACATCCTTGTGCAAATTAATTGAAACAAAAAGAATAATTCCTTTGTTATTTATTTATTTCCGTTTTTTCCCAATGAAACATGACCCAATGTACATGTTAGTACTTCGTGTGTCCATTCCATGAAGTCGATCCTTGCAGACTGGCGTCAGATTCTTGATTGGATTTAAATCAGGAGAATTTCCGAGCCGAAAAATCCTTCACAAAATCAAAGAATTTGGAGAGGGCAAACTCAGTAGGCAAAATGTCTATACTCTTTAATAAAACACACAGACATGCACACTAGAATTCCAGCGGCGCTCGACACGGTAAGGCTCGGAATAAACGCCCCTACTAGAAAAGAGAACACAAAAATTACATCTTAAAGAGTCAATGATGAAGAGGATTTAACAACACTTAAAACAACCCCCACTTATAAAATGGCTAAAAAATAAGTGGTCGAAAGCTCTTGGGGTAACTAGCAATATGAACAATATCTGAAATCACATCTTCTCACCAAACGGGGAAAAAATGCAAGGATGCTGCAGAAAACTAAATTAAAAAGTTAATTAAATTTTCTTTGTATGTCATATTTAATGAGAGATGTTTGAAAGAAAGAATTCTCCCCAAATATACATTAATATATATATATATATATATATATGTGTGTGTGTGTGTGTGCAAATATATAGAAAAATAGGAACGAAAACGTTAGGTAAATAATCCGAGGTTCTTTAGTATTTTTGTTTATATTTTTAAAATCAATGCTCAATACATAATAGAGCATAAATTATAATTATTTTTTAAAAAATATGATTCCTTCGCTAATATAAGAGTTCTCATGTTTGAAAAACAGAAGTCAAAAACATCAATATAATTATTAAAATTAAATTGAATTAAAGTATCTAGCCCTGTTTCATCCTCAAGCGAGTTATTCCAAAAATTTCGCTTGAGGATGCAACAGAGCTTGATACTTTATTTCAATTTAATTTTAATAATTACGTTGAGGTTTTTGACTCCTGTTTTTCAAACATGAGAACTCTTATGTTGCGAAGGAATAATATTTAAAATAAATAATCATAATACATACATATATATATATATATATATATATATATATATATATATATATATATATATATATATATATATATATATATATATATATATATGAGTAAATAACCTAAAGAGCCAGACTAACCTACGCAGATCATCTGCCCTGATGTTCCGCGTAGGTGAAACCTAGGTAGGTTAGTCTGGCTCTTTAGGTTATTTACTTATTTTGCTCTACTTAACGTATTGAGTACATTGCTTAGTTATTTTTACTTTACTCGTGTCGGAAGTTTTTCCTTTGAACTCTGAACTTAGATTCTAGACGATTATTGTCGCCGGAAGTACATGTTCTTGGTTCTTTCTTTTTCTACTTTTTTTTTCCTTGGATATTGGTTTGTTCATTCACAAGCTAAAACACCTAAGGTTATGCCGGACGAGTATAGCTGCTTGCATTTATAAGTTTATTAGTGTTATATATATATATATATATATATATATATATATATATATATATATATATATATATATATATATATATATATATATATACTTTTATATGTGCAGTACTTATTTGAAATGTTCAATATCATTGATAGAGCTAACATATTCAGTTGTATGAATATGACTTTTTTGACACACACACACGCATATATATATATATATATATTTATATATATATATATATATGTGTGTGTAACCGAATGGGTAAATATAGGTAGGTATACGAGCGAGCTATCGTATACAAATACCTATAATACCTATAAATATTCTATTGTGTAAGAATAAACAGTATTCAATGTAACGTAACATAGCTATTAAATATATAGACATATTAAGCAATATACATATCTTGCATTAATTCCAATTATATATATATATATATATATATATATATATATATATATATATATATATATATATATATATATATACATATTAGGTTGGTGCAAAAATAATTTCGTTTTCTAACATATGTTACTATGTGAGAAAACGAAATTATTTTTGCACGAACCTAATATATATCCTACGGGAGAGCACTTTGGATGAAATTAATCTATGGGAGGCAGATTTTTGTATCATTTGCATTATATGTACGTCAAATCTGCTTCTTCTTTGTGTATCAAATTTTCTAAGCCCTCTTTCCTCATTTGTAATGTATTTGTAAGGTAACCGTTTATGAGCAGCTGTGCAAAAATCGTCGTGAATAGACACACTACTCACAATGACGACGAGAAAGCGGTAATTCGTATCTTTGATGATCAAACCAAACCAAATAAAAGAAAAATAAATAAAAACGACTCATGAAGGACTGAAACTTTGAGTGAGTAGTAAGTGGGGTAATGTGACTTAGGAGAATGATCTCAGATTAGGTTGATGTAAAAAGCTGAAGTCGTCCAAATTGGGACGAATCTAATGAAGCGTTGTGTTAATCGGCCCACTTAACGCAAGATTTTAATCTGCAACCCTTGACTTAGCCGACAGGACAGATTTAAATGGATTGCCGGAGTGAGCATGGAGAGAAATAGGGAGAAAGAGAATGCTAGAGAAGCAAGGATAATAGCCAGAGATTATGGATTTAGATATAGCTAATCCGTACGATCGGCATTACATAAAATCATTTGCTAGCTTTGTAAGTTTGAAATAATCTTCGTATATAAATACAAATCAAAAATATATTCAGACATATATTAACACACACACACACACACACACACACACACACACACATATATATATATATATATATATATATATATATATATGTAGATAGATAGATAGATAGATAGATATGTTGCTAATGTTTTGCTGCTCGTGAATTCCTTCAAAGTGTAGACAATTGAATTGATTTTGTAATTTTAAGATTAAAATTTAATCAAATACCAAAACGGAAAAAGACAAATCACATTTTATTCATATTCACCCTCTACATTATAAATGATTTAAATATTCCCCCCTCCCCTGCTCCTCATCATCATCAATAACAAATACAAATGTTCATCATCATCACCAACATTATTACATAAAACCATTTGCTAACTAGGTAATATTGAAATAACCTTCGTATATAAATATAAATCAGAAGTATGCTCAAACATATAATAATAATAATAATAGCTGACGGCTAGCCAATCCCTATTGCAGAGTCTCGCTCAGGCGTTCAATACCCATACATCCAACCTGTGGTTTATACATTAGTTACAGTTTCTTGGAGAGTGCCTGTTATCTAGCGTGATAAACAATCTGAACAACACTAGCCCACTCAAACCCTCCGTCACGATGACTTGTGACTTCGTGTTATCAACGGTCCTATGTGTTCCGTCTGCCCTCAGAAGGCTTGTGTCAACCCGTGGTATGGTTTTCAGGCACTTTCCAACGGTGCCGCACACTGACAAATCGACTATCATGAGATTTGAACCCGGGTCTCATATATATATATATATATATATATATATATATATATATATATATATATATATATATATATATATATATTCGACCTCAAAGCAAACTGCAAATAGAGCGAGACTTCTCATCTTCAGCAACACATTTCGGTCCTCTCTAACCAGATCAAGCCGAAAATGGAATTCTCTGGCCATATTTCTCCCGGAGCTGCCCAGACCTCACTTTTGATAGAGTTCAACAGCGTCTCCGAGTACTTGTTAGAGAAGAAGAATTATTTGTCACCATCCAACCTCTTTCTCTCTCTCTCTCTCTCTCACAGGCGGGATGTGGCGTGTCTCTCACTGTTCTGTCGCAACTACCATGGAAAGTGCTCGGACGAACTCCACCTCCAGCTTTAACCTTCACGGCTAGTACAGGCCATATCCGCAAGCCACCCACATTCTGCCCGTATTCCATCGGCGAAATTTAAGTTCCACTCGAACAGCTTCTTCCGGCGAACCACTTCTCTGTGGAACCAACTCCCAAGAGGATGTTTCCCCGATTATCTACAATCTTAACCCTCTAACCTTCAGGGCTGGGAACCTCCGTGCCACTCACATTATAGCAAACCACACACATTCCTTTTGTGTTACATTAGTGAGAATTAAGTTCCGCTCGAACAGCTTCTTCTCGCGAACCACTTCTCTGTGGAACCGACTCCCAAAAGAATGTTTCCACAATCTTTACCAGTTCAAGTCTTGATTTGGTTTGGTTTGGTTTGTTTTACGGTATATCAACCTCAATGGGTTTTTTAATACCGACAAATTTTTTATTACTTGTAATATTTTCTTTCAAAATAAACTACAGTTGGTAATATCTTTATCTTCTAAAAATGTATTGCTGGTAATATTTTTTTTACAAAGTATTTCTAGTATGCATTAAAACCTATTTTTACACTTGTTTTGACCCCAGTTTGGGTGTCAGCTATTTGCCCATAGCTGAGACCCTAACAGTTGCTACTACCCTTGGTTAGAGTGGACCTGGGAACACCAGCAATTAAGAGGTGGTTCCACCCTCCTCAAAACCTCCTGATCAGAGGCCTTGCTGTATCATCATACCTAGGACGCGGACGTAGTTTAGCGTCATACACAGGACGGTGTTCAAGTCTAGAGTCAAACGTTTCATTCCTTTCCTAGCAATACAAACTAGCCCTTAAAGTAAACCTGTACCTCGTTGGCACCCAGATATTAAAAAAAGAAAAAAGAATCTCTTCATCTTGTTCTAACTCAGGAAAAATGATGTTGGTCTTCTAAGCTCTTTAATGTTTTTTTTTTTTAGTTTTATTTTTAGATTATGAAAATGTGTTCAATAAAGTACATTGGCTCCTGTCATTGGATGTCTTCAAGGACACATGGCACAGTGGATAAAAGTGTTAGTTAGATCCAGTGACAGGACCCAAAGAGTGTGGGTTCAATACCTGTTTGCGGTGGAGAACTTGGAGAGGGTAATTAACAGGAGATAACTGACATCTATTAGATATGGCACGTGGAACTAGAACAGTTTACCCCAGTGAGTTAAATAATGGGTTTAGTTCGACATTTTAACCACCTGAAGAAGGCCGGAGCGTATAAGGGCCGAAAGGTAATAAATATGACGACAAAGATGAGGACAATAGTCCGAATAAAGTTAATAGTGTACATAATACCACATCTCAGAAATATAGACATACAAAAAGCGATATACCTCTGTTTAATAGATTATGAAAATGCATTTGATCAAGTACGTTGTAAACTAGTTGCAAAATCTCTGATCGTACGTGCAGGGCCGGGGTGTATTGGGAGGGCAAGCCTAATTGGGGGTTCGAGATCCTCGCTATCTTATCAACATCAGCTTTTTTTCTATCTACATGTACGTTAAAAATTAAACTAAGTACTGCGGCTCGGATTGAGAAATCGGAGAGCCGAGTTCGAATTCCAGTCGAATCCATTACATTCACTTACGTGCTAATACCCCTGGGAAAGGTATGAATCTTCTTCTTTCCGCTGCTATGGGTAAATAGCAGGACAGGCCGGGTTCAATAGCCTTGAATGGCAAGTGGTCTATCGGAGAAAGAAATGGTAACCTACTACGGGAAAAAAATCTACCTTCTCATCATGTATCGAAAGATACATGATCTTCTACACGTGTATCACGCATGGCACATAACTGACTAATAACAGCATTAAAAAAGGAAACATTTTCGAATTTTGACGTCATTCCTTTCTTTTTTCCATCCAAATCTGTGAATTTGTTTTACTCTTAATTAGTCTAAAAAAAATACTGTATAAAATTCATCATTTTTTTTTATCTCTATTGTTCAATGTGTTTTAAATTACTCAACTTTTTAACAAGACAAATTTCAAGTTGACTTTAAAAATTGCCGCAAAACATTGTTGATTTATTTAAGATGGTATATTACATGTCTGTAATTTGTATTTACATACAGTGTATTTATTTTCATTTTTTCTAGTTGAATTGTTCAGCTTCATTGCATATGATCCATTATGGTACATAATTAGGTTAGATTAAAATTTGTATTTTGTATGAATATTACCCTTAGGAATATTGAGATGTAGTAGCGTGGGTGGGTCCCGTATCAGTGATTCGGAGGTGGGGTGAAAGACATTTGCACTGTCCGTTTACGGGTGTTTCAACAAGATGCGGCCATAGACCTGTCCTAAAATGATATAAGACACGGCGCTGTATTTGTTCAGCTAAATTCTTGGCCACATCTATCTATCTATCTATCTATCTATCTATCTATCTATCTATCTATCTATCTATCTATCTATCGATCTATCTATCTATCTGTTTTCGATATCTATCCCAGTCGGTTGATATCTATCTATCTATCTATCTATCTATCTATCTATCTATCTATCTATCTATCTATCTCTGTCTCAGTCGGTCCATATCTATCTATCTATCTATCTATCTATCTATCTATGTTTGTATCACTTTTCAATATGTATCTATTACTTTTCGATATGTATTTAATTCGGTTCATATCTGTCTATCTCTCTATCTATCTATCTATCTATCTATCTCTTCTCTATATCTGTCTCAGTCAGTTCATATCTATCTATCTATCTATCTATCTATCTATCTATCTATCTATCTATCTATCTATCTATCTATCTATCTGAGTCAGGTTTATAGTTTTCATAACAACTAAGAACCTATCGGAGCGCATATGAAGAACCCCCCAGCAAGTCCCGCACAAAGAGAGAGAGAGAGAGAGAGAGAGAGAGGGGGGGAGAGAGAGAACAAGACACACTCCCTAGATTGTAATAGCGTTCTACTGGGTTTGACCTATCCCCTGTGAGCTAGAACCCGACGCTCGCCCGACTCAGACACGTCGGCATCCTTTATTTTATTTTTTTGTCTTTTTTTTTTTTTTTTTTTACATCGGCGGTCTTTTTCTGTCGTTCCTGTTGGCTGAACTTACCCAACTGTTTCTTTCTTTTCGACGCTTCATCTCGTCTCCTTCATATTCTCCCTGACCAATGCACTGTTCGTGGGTCGTTTTACACCCCCCGTCCTCCTCCTCCTTCTCCTCCTCCCGACGCCCGCCGACAACAATAAAGATTGAGGGCTTACTCAACTGTGTCCAATGTTGCGATTAACCAAATGAAGTCTTCGTCCAATGAAAGATCTGATTTTATTAGTTGGCTACGAACGATCAACCCTTGCTTCTCTGCGAAACATGAGTCGTTAGGAAACCTTACACTGTGCGTCTATGTTTGGGGAGAGGAACGGCTTGTGGTGGACGGGTCTGAGAAAGACGTAGCAGTCAGCCAATGGCGAAATGACGGGCGAGGTTGGGCTGATCAAACAGAAAATAAAATAAAAGACATACACATAGATAGCTAAATAGCTAGCAAGCCAGATAGATATTTACTACAAGTAGCTTAGTTGCGGCACAATGTCGAAAGTATGCGACCTCCAATGAGAACTCACTAATCAGTCATAATTGAACGATTTACTAAGCGTAGCTTAGATATGGGACGAGGCCGAAAGTTTGAAGCACACAATGAGGATCGAACTCACTACTCAATCGTAATTGAACTAGCAAGAGAAGCTTACACCATGTTGGGAGATAGATAGATAGATAGATAGATAGATATGAATCGACTAGACTGAGATAGACAGATATCCAAAAGTCATTGACAGACGTAAACTGAAATATATATATATATATATATATATATATATATATATATATATATATATATATATATATATATATATATATATATATACACACACACGGTGGGGGGAAATAAATATTCGTACACTTGAAAAATTGGATTTTTATAAATGTAAAAGCCTTAAATAAAACAAATCTCGGCACATTTTATGTGTAATGATACATACTATTAAAAAATAATAATAAACTTAATTAATTCTCATTCTCAGAGAAATTAATGCATGTTTTAAATTCTAACTGGTGAAAAAAGTATTCGTACAAATCAATTATTAGAAAAAAATAATTAATTAATTATGAAAAAATGTATATTCTAGAATGTTCCAGTAATGTTATCAGTAATTATAATTAACGCTATTAGCCATTATCAGAACATTCTGCAATTTCTAGTCTTACGAGAAGGTTCTAATAATGCCTAAAGGTAAAGAATTGATTATTTTACAAAAACAACACATTTTGTCTCTTTGGAAAGATGGGAACAGTTACAGAACGATTTCTAACAAACTGAATATTCCTTTTACTACAATTGCTTTGTTCATTGCAAGGTTTAAAACTTGTAACAGCGTCGAAAACCAAAGACGAACAGGTGCTCCGAGGAAAATTTCTCTAAGATCAGCAAGGATATTAGGACGCCAGATCCAACAAAATCCACTGGTTACCCGGGAAGAGCTGCAGGAACATCTGTGTGCATTAGGGATTAAAGTAACCAAGCGTACAATAAGTAATGAACTACACAAAAATAGTTTGAAATCACGCATCCCAAGGAAGATTCCACTCCTCTTGAAACGACACAGAGATGCTAGGCTAAAATTCGTTAGAGAGCATAAGGATAAAGAATATTCGTTTTGGGAAAAAGGACTATGGACAAATGAAACTAAAATAGAGTTTGGTCATAATTATCGAAATCATGTGTGGAGGAAGGACGGTGAAGCCAACTTACCAAAGAACACGTTGCCAACTGTAAAGTTTGTGGCAGTATCATGATTTGGGGCTGTTTTTCTGCAAAAGGTGTTGGCAGAATATCAATAATAAATGGCAAGATGAATGCTGAAAGATACCAGAAAATCCTGAAAGAAAATTTAATGCGTTCTGTTGATAGACTTCGGCTACCTCGAGATTGGGTTTTCCAACTGGATAATGATCCTAAGTATACCGCTAGATCTATTAGGTTGGTGCAAAAATAATGACGTAATAATGTCGTTTTTGACATATTTTTAACGTCATTATTTTTGCACCAACCTAATACAAGGAAATGGCTAGCTGAATGTAGCGTTGATGTCTTGCAATGGCCAAGTCAGTCCCCAAACTTGAACCCAATCGAGAATTTATGACGATATTTGAAAATTCAAATTGGGAAAAGAGCACCAACAAATATCAAGAATTTGAAGACAATATGCCAAGAAGAATGAGACAAAATACCACTCAATGTGTGCAAATCATTAGTTGAGACGTACAGGAATAGACTGGTAACTGTTGAACTCAATAGAGGATATTCCACAAAGTATTAAATTAAGTTAATATGCTTTTTTTTTGTTTTGTACGAATACTTTTTTCATCAGTTTAAATGAAAAAATTAATTAATTTCTGTTAGAATAAGAATTAAGTTTATTACTATTTTTAATAAAATCTATCTTTACACATAAAATGTATCAAAATTTGTTTTATTTAAGGCTTTTACATTTATAAAAACTATATTTATATACAAATACATAAAACAAAGGGGAAATACTTACTGTGTATGGTGTTGGATCCAAAAATATAAAAACGAATGGATTTCAGCGTAATTAACCAGAATTATAGAGCAACAACAATATAATGGATAGTGACTTGGATTGGGGAATCGCAGAAGCAGGTTCGAATTCCCGTCGAGTTTCACTTACATTCACTTACAAGCAAATACCCTTGGCAAAAGGTATGAATCTATCTCATGCCCCCCAACACCCACACCAGCTTTGGTTTGTAGCAGGAAAGACTGGGTTGCCTTGAGTGGCAACCAGTCTAAGAGAAAGTCAACTCTGAATTCAAAACCTTAGCGCCTGGTGTACGGATCTAGGGCGACCCGCTCCATATTCCGTGGTCATCAGGCTGGTGGTCAAGAGTTTGGCGCTTAGTCAAGCTATCTGACGTACAAAATTCAAAGTATGTTTCTTCTGTCCTCGGGTAATCCCGACGATTAAAACAGTCAGTCTGATGAAATTGTATGATGATAATGATAGCCCAAATTGTATGATGATAATGATAGCCCAAATTGTATGGTGATGATGTTAGTCTAAATTGTATAGTGATGATGATAACCTAAATTGTATGAGGATGATGTTAGCCCAAATTGTATGATGATGATAGCTCACATTGTATGATGATGATGATAGCCCAAATTTTATGATGATAATCATCGCCCAAATTCTATGATGATGTGTTAGCACAAATTGTATAGTGATGATGACAGCCCAAATTGTATGATGATGTTGTTAGCCCAAATTGTATGATGATGATGATAGCTCACATTGTATGATGATGATGTTAGCCTAAATTGTATGGTGATGATGACTGCAAAAATTGTATGATGATGTGTTAGCCCAAATTGTATGACAGTGATTTTTAGCCCAAATTGTATGATCAGGAAAAGTGGCCCGTTTATTTGTGATGACTTTTGGATTGGCAAGCTTAGCATTAAATTTGTCTGCAAATTTCTGAAATTCTGCGCAGATTATTTTTTTTAATTTTTTTTTTCTGTCAATCCACGGCTTCTTTTTAATAATCAAGCTATGGCTGAAACCCCTACAAAAGATCTATAGTCCCATAATGGTAGCTCAGTTATTTATAATTAAATGTGCCGATTCGATGTTGGGTGTGTTGGAGGCGAGCATTGATCAGCACATATGAGCTAAGATACGTCGTGGATAGTATGAAAAAATTGCGTACGTTTGTTAATATTTCCGTCACTGCAATAGTTGAAATCTTAATTCAAAATGCACAGCATCTTTTTGCCAGAGATTTATTTCACAAGAGTCAGCTGAGCATATAAGGATTACAGTGTCATACCAGTTATATTAAGTCTAAGCAGACTTCCCTTTTTTTAAGCGAAAGAAAAAGCTGATGGATATAAATGTAATCTATCTGTGATTTTCTAGTAATGTTTTCCTCCTTACATTTTTAGTCGTTGTACACATATTCAGCATATTTTTTCCTCGAATAGCACTGAAATTTTTTGAGTAAAAATCGGTCAGCTATTTGTATTCTGTTATGATCTATTTTATTTGCTATATTATGTTAAACTATATGTATACATATATATCCAAATATGTATGTAGATATTGCGTGTATATATGCATGTGTAAAATGTGACATATGTATATGTATGTTGGTATAAATTTAACCTTGATAAGAAATGCTTACTTTTCTCTTTCTACATATATGCATGTATATATGTGTATATGTATATATACATATATATGCCTGAAGGTTTATTTATAAGTATATTCCAGTAGTACGTTCTTTTTAATATTCTTTTAAATAACGGATATGTAACATAAATATTAACAAATATTATTTCTAATATATATATATATATATATATATATTTAAATATATATATATATATGTGTGTGTTTGTGTGTGTGTGTGCGTGTGTGAGTGTGTGTGTGTGTGTATATATATATATATATATACCCATACCCAAGTATATGATTGGTGTATATGGAATGAATTCCAATAACCAACAATTACTATTTTTAAAAGAGTGCTCAATACAAAGTAGAGCAGATATAATTAAAAATTATAACATAAATATGTTTTAAAACCATTTATTTTACATTCAACGTCATCACTTGATAAGACACCGAGGGTGTTGAAACAAAATGGCTATTTTTGTAGTGATTTCATAACATATTTATGTTAGAAATTTTTTTAAAATAAATAATTATATATATATATATGTATATAATTATTTATTCGAACATTATAACATAAATCTTACTTATAAAACGCAGATTGTGTGTGTGTCTGTACGTTTATATACTCGATCGGATTTCCTACATTTTCAACCGATTTCAGCAAAACTTCACAGGACTACGTAAAATTACCTTGCGGTGGTTCTGACAGCGCCAAAATTGGAAAAACACAATTGTTTTTGCACGAAATCAACTTGAAAACACGATTAAGAGGCTTCACGATAATGAAAGAAGGACAACTCATATCGAGTTATACTTATTATAAAACCCATGTTTTGTGTGTGTGTGTTCGTTTATATATGGGATCGGATTTCCTACATTTTTTAAACCGATTTCAACAAAACTTCACTTTTTTTTGGCAGGTAGTGTTTCTTATTGTCTTGCACACTTTTTTCTTTCTTTTTACATTCAGAATGCTTTAAAAATTCCATTTACAAGACAATTGTTTATAAGAAAATTCTATTCAATTTTTTTGTTTGAGTTTGGGTTCAACCAATTCGTAAAAAAAAAAAAAATAAAAAAAAATAAAACTAATTAAGACATGCATGTCCGTCAACCTTAAACAATAATCTTTGTCAATTTATTTTTCAGTCTTTATGATGGTCGATACTTGATCTATCTTTTATTGTTACATCCAAGGGCAACGCCAGGCTCTACTGCTAGTATGTTATAAAATCACTACAAAAATAGCCATTCTGTTTCAACACATCTGGTGTATTATCAAGTGATTATATATATATATATATATATATATATATATATATATATATATATATATATATATATATATTTACAAATTTATAACCGAATCAATACAAAAGTCTAACAATCATATATATATATATATATATATATATATATATATATATATATATATATATATATATGTATATATAAATCGTTACGTTTAGTCTTTTACTCTTTTTGTTTTTTCTTTCGACTTGGAGCTCAAACTGAATGTAATAAACGGTCATTTATATATATATATATATATATATATATATATATATATATATATATATATATATATATATATATATAAATATTTTTACCAGTTTCTAACTGAATCTAAACTAAGGGTCATATATATATATATATATATATATATATATATATATATATATATATATATAAAATGTTAAATATATGATATAATATTTTTCTTCATATATATTCAATGTAGAATAAAGGAAACACCTTTTATGTTTAACTTTATATATATTCATCACGTCACGTGATAAAACAAATGGCTGTATATATATATATATACATATATATATATATATATATATATATATATATATATATATATATATATATATAATCAAGCAGGTTTGGGTAAATAATTTAGACATATTATGTCTATTTATATTAGATTTAATCCTTTCAAGTACACGAATTAATTTCTTGAAATGATTCAGAAAAATTACCAAAACTTCTTTCAAATAATTTTTATTTACCCAAATACTCTTATTCTTATCTGTGACAATCAACAGGGGGTTTCATATCTAGGGATGTGTTATGAGTTAACGCAGTAAATTCTAAATATTTGCGTACCTTCTTCAAAAATTTCCATGGTAACATCAAGGGCGGATTGTTTAGAATCGGCAGGGGTGGGGTGTTAATAATTTGTATCAGTATAGAGTTACTTTCATAGATGTCGGGTCACGGTAAGGTGGGGGTGGCTAAATATACGACGGAGGAAGTTTTCGCATGGAATTTTTTGATTTCAATTCTGACCATACTATTAAGACTCGTAAACTTCAGAAATAAGTCATTCCCCAAAAAATTTCGCTTGAAGATGGAACAGAGCCTACTTTAACTCAAGTTAATTCAAATATTATTTTGAAGTTTTCGGCTCTTGTTTTGAAACATGAGACCTCTTTTGTAGCGTGTTGGAATCATATTTTTAAATAAATAATTATATATATATATATATATATATAAACGACTCGAGGTGTCTTTTATACATACACACACACACACACACACACATATATATATATATATATATATATATATATATATATATATATATATATGCATAAGACACCTCGAGTCGTTGCGCAAATTTCACGCTCTCCTCAGACTAGAAAGTTCTCATCGTCTGAAGATCGCAACAACGTGAAATTTCTTTTAAATATATATATATATATATATATATATATATATATATATATATATATATCGCAAATTTTACGATATTGCGATCTTCATGCGACTATAAGATTCTTATCTGAAGAGAGCGTGAAATTTACACAATGACTCGAGCTGTCCTGTGTTACTCGTTGACATTGTAAAACGCTTTTCGCCCTGTCTGGATAGTCTGGGTGTTGAGCACTTTACTGCATAGGTAGATGTTTCCCTTTTGGTCTGTCTTTTTTCGGGATTTTACCGTACCGTCTGGCAAGTTGTCTCTTGGTCACACCAAAATCGTGTTGCAGTTTTTTGTGTATATATGTACTCGTGATCTAGCCCAAATGACTTGACTCGTTTTATAGTCCACCAAGAGAAGGGTTAACCAATCAGAAGACGTAGAATATTCAATCCGTCGTGTATAAAGGCGGTTTAATCTATCCGAATGTCCCGTGCCAGCTTGTTTGGCGAAAGACCAAAACAAAGAACTACTGAACTACGCTCTGCTACTTTACCGGGATATCCACTGCTAACCTGAACAACACTTCTCTACTGTCTTCGAAATATTCACTGCTACCCTCTGGATTCTATACTCAAAGACGACCGTCATCATGAACAACAAATCGCTGGTTTTTCTTTAGTATATATATATATATATATATATATATATATATATATATATATATATATATATTGTATCGGGGAAAGGGAAAATTTAAATAAAAAAGTGACAGTAAAATATATATAGATTCAAAACGTATAATAGAGAAAGGAAAAGCAGAGATATAAAATATTTGAATGAAAGCTTTATTCTGTAATATACTTTCATCATTTTAATCACGAAATAATAATGCAAAATGAAAGTTGAGCTCACTAGAAAACAATTCACTGTTAATAACACATCTCGAATTGCCCCCTTATTATGTTGGTATATTAAGCTGAAGAGTACACATCCTACGCATGCCCCACCAAAAAAAAAATACCATAACCCACATGTAGGGCATACGTCCCCACGTTGGTAATCATTTATTTAAATGATTACAGCTTCGTGTCATGCTAAAAATATGCTACTTTTTAAACTAATCAGAACCTTATCATGCTTCTCATCTTCATGTTAATAAACAAAAACTTTAAACATTTGATAGACTGCAGAAGAATAGTCTGCCTATAAAGCCGCGTTTGGAGAAAGGATCATCTCTATTACAGGATTGTTGAAGATTGGAAATGTCATTAATTTAAATGGTCAATCGACCCTTCTAACCCAGAAAATAAATCTTTTCTGTTCCAATTGTCACGAAGACGAACTAAATACACAATCTGGCGGCCTAACCGATTAACCAGATTCCAGAAAGTCATAACAAAGCGATGCCATTTTTGTCTCATCGATTCCGTCGGCGTTTGAATTTGTTTTAAATCAAGTATGCTTATCTCAGAATAAATCTCCTTCGAGGATGATATTTTGGGCTGTGTCGTACTTAAAGACAGGTTTTTCAACCATGTCCAATGGCTATTTCATGTAGGAGTCAATTTTTCCAGAATCTGGATATATTTAATGCTTACAAGAGATGATTTCATGCAAGAAAAATAAGTTATGTCAAATTACGAGGCACTTATATGAGTCTCGTGATGTTAGATAAAAGACTAGCGGACTATTGTTTTTAGAGAGTTGGAATTTTCTTGGACTTCCTCATTTTGACCTTTGAGGTCAGATAAAAGAAAAAAAAAGAAGTCGTTTTGAATTGGTTAAAACTAGCATGGGAATGCTAGAGTAATAGAAGTGGATTTCAGAGAGTTAAGTTTTTCACGTCATTCGCAGTAGACGTGGTTCTAACGTGTGTCCAGGAACTTGCTCCCCAGTACGTGTGATAAAGTGACCCCACTGGCTAACAAAATATGTACAGATCGACGTGTTTAATAAAATAGATAAGTTTAAAATCCCTTTTGTTGAAGTTTTCTTTCATCTTGGGACTCCCCCAAAATTTCGACACCCGGCCAGGAGATGACGAGCGAGAAAAGATACAACTTTATGCAATCGACTGTAAACCAAGACCAACCTGAAAAAAGGAGAGTAGGCAACACTAACATTAGTTATATATATATATATATATATATATATATATATATATATATATATATATATATATATATATATATATGTGTGTGTACCGAGTGTAACAGCAAAATTGTCGATTTGTTAGATTAAGCTTTGAATTACTGTATCATAGAAATTATTATAGGTATCTTACTAGAATTCTCCGAGGTTTTTGATAACATTATTTTGCGAAATATGAATGTATAATTACTCTCCAAGCTTAACAGAAGAATCGGGATGAACTCGATCATAAACGAAAATCCCATGTTCATCAATTAACCATAACTAAAGATGAGAAGCTCATGAAGGATTGAAATATATATAGTTCAAATATATATATATATATAATTCCAGGATCATTTTCCAAATTATTCAAGATGATATTCGCTAACCTTCTAAATTTCTGTCCTGGAGTAACAAGTTCCCTCACATGTATTTTTCCACTGCTCTTTGGACTATCATAGGTGAAACTCTTTTCTCACATGTCAAACGAGTCAAGTGATTTCCAAGTGATCTCTTTAGCTCTAAGTTGAAATGATGATCCCTCTTCCTGCTGTGATATTCTGATCCAGTTATCATCTCCAATGTACCTCTATTTTTTTAAAATTATTTAAGCGTTCTCTCCATGGTTCTTGAATGGACTTTGAATATGGAAGCCAGAGTATTAATATTGTTACCATTACTGAATGATTTTTTTCCTTTCAACGTTGCTTTAGTTGAGAAGAGAGTGTAGCTGACACAAAAAAGATTTTAATATGTTCTCTTTCTTACTCAAAGGGGTTTTCAATGATTCTTACGACAAATAGTGTTCTTCGAAAAAGAAAGTCATTTAATTTAATGTTTTTTACATAAAACTAGGTACCTCCACTATTTCGGCAAACATTTTCTATATTTAAGTTTAAAATGATTTTTTTACAACGAAAAAACATTTTTGAAGATTTCATTTTAGCTTTAATTGAAAGTTTAATGATTAAATTTACGATTTCTATTAATTAAACAATTCTGGTGTATTTCAGATAGAAACTATATACATTTGATTGTCAAATTTAATTTAAAATTTTAAAATTTTCTTAAAAACGGCCATTTTCTTAATTTTAAGAAATTTGTAAACAAACACAAATTTATCGATTTTGAAAATATTTAAAAAAATTTCTGACACATTATTTCAGTAAAATTAAAAAATTTAAAGTTAAAGTAATCTGATTTGAAAGAAATCTTTCTTACTTATAGAGTAAAAGAATAATATACAACCAATTATTAACGATCGATCCTGTTATCTGACCCAACTATCGATGGATTGTTGCATGACGAAGCGATGACAGCTACTACGGATTACCATAAATGACATAATTTTTAAAATTCTGAGTTTTAAAAAAAATTATTATTATATTTGACTATCACCCACACTAATGGAAATACAATACATAAAATAAAATTATTTAGTGAAATAGTAAATGAAAAAAAAAAATGATTTTAAAATTTAAAGTTTACACTTT
>OZ010611.1:49746960-49756960 GCA_963932145.1 Acanthosepion lycidas
ATCGGCTTGTGTTGTTCAGATTGTTGATCACACCAGATAACACGCTCTCCCCCAGAAACTGTAACTAAGGTCCTGCTCAGCATAGTTGTAGTATAAACCAAAGGTGAGCGAGAGCCTAAATTAGGGATTGGCTAGCCGCCCTAGTATATTTATTTAATTGAGATACGTAGCTCTTATTCCACAATCAATACGTCTCTCACTCGTACATATTATCAGTTCAGGAGTAATTAATTTTGATTGACTTCCTGTTGAATATGTTATTTCGAGGATTTTATTGTTGAAGTATTTAGTAATTAAATTAAGGAAGTACTCTCTAATGTTGATACTTGACAGTTTTCGGAAGGAGGGTGGTGGACTAAGTGAATTTTCTTTTCCTATTTTTACATCTACATTCCATTTTTCGTGTTTTAATGGTGGTCGCGTAAGGCAGCTTATTTTTTAAACCACTTTTTGGAGGGCGTTTTCGTATAGTTCTTTACTAGCAGCATGATACAGCGTTGCCCGTGCTTGATTCAAAAATCGTACGACTCATACAGCAATCGCTATCACTTGACTTAAAATATTTTTGCCCTTCCTTGCCTTTAAAGGAGTGCCCTTTGCCGTGCTAACGTTGCTACATGCCTTACTTCTTGCCTATCTCACACTGCGAATTTTTTCTAAGCTCTATACTAAACATTAAATCTGTTACAAAAAAGAACTAAACAAAATGAACACAAAACGATCAGCTTTAAAAAAGAAATCGTAACTGGAAAAAAACCGAATGAAAAAAAAGAATATTGACAACAAATACTTTTTCACACCGAACCCAATTCTGCGGAATAAGAATCAACGCTGAGTTTAAGTAAGCGAATGAGCCAGTTGGAGCAAAGTGCCATGCAGATTTAAATTTTTCCCACTTGTGACGAATGCAGCTATCGATTTTTTTTTGCATGCTAGCATGCTAGTTAACATTCGTGTCAGTCAGCTGTTGGCTCTCACCCTGGCCAATAGAATCTTCCTGCCTATTCTTGGCAGCCAGCTATAGGCTCTCACTGGCCAGTAGAAAATGGCCGCAAACTACATAAAAAGTGCCGTAGAAACATGAAAAAATCGATTATTTCCACTATCGATGGGAGTTGGGAAATGCAAAGTCGGTCTTGGCCTTCCCACTAACTTGGAGCATGTGCATGTAAATTTTGGTGCAAATCCGTCAAAAATTGCGGCCGTGCATTCGTTACACACACACACACACACACACATACATACATACATACATATCCTGCCTTTTATAGATAGAGATTATTATTAAAGATTTATTCATTGGACGATAATTTACTAATCATTGTGTAAGCGGTGGTAGTTGTTTGGTTTAGGATTTGCATTTTGGTGTAATGCATATCGGCTCGGAGTGAGAACTCAGAGAGCAGAGTTCGATTTCCAATCGAGTTCGTTAGATTAACTTACGCACAAATCCCCTTGGGAAAGGTACGAATCGATCTCTTTTCCTTTCAGCTAGGGGTTGAATTGTAGGCTGGGTTCTTTAAACTTGGGTGGCAACCATTCTGTTGCAGAAAAATGTGTCAATATACTACTGCGGGAAAAAATCTACCTCATCAGTTATGTATCGTAACATACATGATACCCCAAGATTGTATCACATATGGCAAAGGTGGGCAACATTTTTGAGAGTGTATGCCGAATCCGGCCAAATAATCGCCAAAGAAAATTTTTTGGAAACCTCAAAACTAGCGGCAGCTAAGCTGGAGATGGATCTACCTGAAATAAAGTTCCTAAAAGTATCAGTTTGTTTTTTGTCTTGCTCAGTTCACGAGAAATTAATTCTCTTTTTCTTCTTCAGTTTTATTGCTTAAATTCTTACGAACACTTTCAAAATATCTCTTTACAGAAGAAGCCATACAAACGATTGTTTCGGAACAGAAAATGCATAAGGCTTTATTGGCTTTCTTAATCCTGCCAAAATTTTTCATTATATTCCTCTTTAAATTCTCTAATATCCGATTCAAATTCATTCATTTCTTAGCTGATAATTTGTGAAATTCTGCACAATCTGTGAAGAGCAGAAAATAAGAATACATGAGATAATGATATACATGAAATAGGAAAAAGAATAAAAGTAAGTAAAAAAGGTAATTTAATGAATAAGTTTCGCGTGCCAGGAACGAATCATTGGTATGCCTTGTTTGGCACGAGTGTCAAGGGTTGTCCACCCTTGACGTATAGCTCTTAACTTACTGACTCATGAGTTCCCTTAATTCTACCAAATTTACCAGTTGCATTTACCTACACTGATAATGACTTAACAAGGTCGGTTTGACCCATATTTCTTGCATTTTTCTTTCGAAGTGAACTTCGGAGAATTTTTGACAGAAATTCGTTTCGAACTGAGAAGGATTAATGGCAATTTGGAAAAATCGATCATTCAAATAAATCGACACAAAAAGTTGTTGTTAATGATATTGGCATTATATATATATATATATATATATATATATATATATATATATATATATATATATATATATATATATATATATATATATATATATATATATAGCCCCATCTCTTCCGTCTGCCCACAGAAGTCTTGAGTCAAACCGTGGTATGGTTTTCAGACACTTTCCAAAGGTGCCGCACGCTCATTCCTGACAAATCAACCATGGCGAGTTTCGAACTCACGTAAGAACCCCCCCCCCCAAAAAAAAAGACATTTTTATGTTTAATATTCTTTTTATAGATACTGTTTAAAATTAACAGTTTTAAACAACATTTACAGGCCGGAATGTCCGAGAAATTTTCGCAGAAAAGTCGAATTTACTGTATTGAAAATTCAAATTTCATGAATTTCTCACGTGTCATTCATGTCAGCTCATGGCATATCAAATGTAAAAAAATGACGTCACACATTATGAAATGGACAACCGAACGCTCTATCGGCTATCGGCGTACGGCAGAGAAAAGGAATTTTTTAACGTGTTATATACGTGATGTATACAATCGCTAGTAACAAAAAGCGCTCAATTCATCACTGAAGATCAGTGTGTAAATAGCTGGAGTTGCACTTTCTCTATAGAGCTCAATCGGTAAACGAGAGCATATATATATATATATATATATATATATATATATATACATATATATATATATATATATATATGTATGTGTGTGTGTGTGTGTGCGTGTGTGTGTGGGGGGTGTATATATAAAAGTGAACATTGACGTCAACACTCAGAGGCGACAGGCTGTTTCATGCTGGCCGCAATCATCAGGACGCCTGACAATTGTGGCTGACGATTGCGTCCAGCATGAAACAACCTGTGGCCTCTGAGTGTTGACGTCAATGTTCACTTTTATATTTATATTTACATACGCTCTATCTCTGATATTGAGCACTTTATCCCATAAATATAGCACACATTTATATATATATATATATATATATATATATATACATATATATATATATATATATATATATATATATATATATGTCTCCGTTCTTTCTCTGTCTGTCTCTCTCTCTCTGTATGTATGCATATATATATATATATATATATATATATATATAGATATGTGTGTGTGTGTCTGTGTGTGTGTATGTATATATATATATATATATATATATATATATATATATATATATACACACATCTTCACACACAGATACAGACACATATATATATGAAGATGCATATATATATATATATATATATATATATATATATACATCTTCACACACACAGATATATATATATATATATATGCATACATACATACAGAGAAAGAGAGACAGACAGACAGATAGACAGAGAGAGAGAGAGAGAGGGAACGGAGACATATGCCGATATATCTAATTAAACTTGCACACAGGCACACATCTCCACAGATTTGCTAAAAAATTATCGCACCGTGATGAAAAAATATCTCAAATTTAATAAAAACAAAGTTTTATCGTCAAAATCTGTTATTTTCAGAGGACCAAAGACCAAAGAAAATTTGGTTAAAAATCTTTGTACTTTTCGCGTCAGCGGTGGTTGGGGGTGTGGAGATGAGGTGGCCAGTGATTAATATAGGAAATTTTAGCGTCACTTTTGCAGTGAAAAATATTGATTTGGAAATTCTTGCAAGAATCAAATAATGGTCGGAATTAATGAAACATTCAAAACTTATTTACAAATGAATTATTTAACAAATGTTTAGTTTTAGAAAATTTTTGGTAAAAATGTATTTTTTACAATTTTTAACCCTTGACTTATTTGATTTCCTAAAATTTCAAGAAAGTGAATACTGACCCGCTTAAAATTTATATTAGTTAAAACCAGAACTACATGTAAATTTTCAATCATCAATTTGTTTTTGTAAAACAGAACCACAAGTCCTCTTAATCGTAAAACACATAATGCAATGAAACTAGGGCATTATTTAATTAGAAAAGCTTTTAATTTTAATTAATTTTAAGATATATTGGGACACTATTCTGTTGAGAAATAATTTTTTGATAAATAATGAATTATTACAATAATTTAAATTTAAAAATTATAATTATAATAATTTATAAAGTTTTTAATATTTTAAAAATCTGTCTTAATTTGTCCCGGTTAGGTGATAATTTAATTAAGTAAAAACTATGCTTACTAAGCATAAATCGAAAACATTACTATAATTTAGCAAAAAGCAATATTTTAAAAAGAATTTTGAATTTTTTTGTATGTGCCGGAATGTTCCTATTTTTTTAAATACCGTCGCCCACACACGATAATTTCAGTAAATTTAAAGCCAAAGTATCCAAAATTCAATAAAAGATTAAATTACTTCGATTATTTTGCTAATTTTAAAATATAACTGGGTAGTTAATAAGTATATAAAAAGTAATTTTACAGATATCTCCAACAGACAACAAAATAAGATAAACTCTCATCAAGCGGTCAACCTGTCAACACGTACAATAAACAGATATTGCCGTGTAAAAATGCATTTCTGCAATATGTAAAACTTAAAGCAACAAATATTAGTCTTAATATTAATTAAGCTTTAAATAAGCTAATATCCCTATGCCGCTTCAGAAAAGTATATTTTTAGTTTTGGAATATTTTTTAAGAAAGAGAATTACACATCGTTAGTCACAGATGACTAAAATGGCATTAAAATTAGTTAAAATTTAAATTAGTTTTAAATGCAGAAAAATGTTTTAATTATTATAAATAATACATCTAATATATCAGCTTGAAATTAAAAGATTTAAGACAGAGAATTCATGTTTAAAAATTCATTTTAAGTCTTATTGGGTTTCTATGGAACTACCCTTCTCTCTCTCACTCTCTCTCTCTCTCTCTCTATATATATATATATATATATATATATATATGTATATAGAGATATATATATATATATACACACACACACAAACACATATATATATATACATTTATATATGTAGTATCAATATGAATTAAATTCGTCACTTAACTGACTAATGTTATATTATGCATATATATATATATATTTATATATATATAAAATATATATATATATGTATATACATATATATATATATATATATATATGTATATACATATATTCATTTATATATGTAGTATTAATATGAATTAAATTTGTAACTTAACTGACTGATGTTATATTATACATACATATATATATATATATATATATGAATGTAGATATGTAGTATTAATATGAATTCAATTAGTCACTTAACTGATTGATGTTATAATATATATATATATATATATATATATATATATATATATATATATATATATATATATATAGCATAATGAGAAGCCACACATACTTTCTTAATATATATACATAAAAAAAACAACTAAAAAGTTGCAAACTAAAAACATAATAATGTTTTTTATTTATTTATATTTGATATTTCAGATCGACCTCAATCTTTCTTCAGGTCGAGGTCGATCTGAAATATCAAATATAAATAAAGAATTTCATAAAATAACATTTTTATTATTATTATTATTATTATTATTATTATTATTATTATTATTATTATTATATATATATATATTACAGGTAATCGATCCGTTGGTATATAATCCGGTTGGATGCTAGTAATATTAATTATTAAAACTTACCACAGAGAGCTCGATGTTTTTAATTTAACAGAACATATGTATTTTTTACAGTAAAAATCCCAAAAGAGTTAATTTTCATTTTTTTGCTGTATTATATATATATATATATATATATATATATATATATATATATATATATATATATATATATCCGACAGTTTATGTTATCACTTATAGTAATAAAGTTTATGAATTACGCGCGCACACGTACACACACACCGTCTACAAACACACACAGACACAAACACATACAAGCACACGCACTAATATGTGTGTGTGTGTGTTTGGAGATAGACTTTGATAGAGAGAGAGAGAGAGAGAGATACAAGATAATTCATAAAATTCGCTGCAATATAATATTCTTGGCTTTGGTCAAGTCTCGGGCCCTAATTTGTACGCCCAACTAAAGTCCGTCCGTCCCTCCCCCACCTCAACCTATTGAACGTTCGTTCCATGAAAAAATTGGCTATCATAAATCTCGCTATAAACTTCTCCGACCTCTTTGCAGGATGGTACTTTTTCGACGCCAGTCTCACTCTTAACTGGCTAAGTTTTGCGAGGAATATTGGCGCCAAGTGGCTACTGGGACGGCCAGAAAAGCGGTTTTATTGTCGTTCATATTTGACCGAATATGGCACGAGTGGGTTACCATATTCGATTATATGACGTAGGATAAGTTAATTGGAGAAACCACAGGGAAAGCGATGTCGGCATTAGATGATGGTCAAAGATTTCATGGCATTTTAGTTTTTATGTATATATCTCCTCATACTCATATATATATATATATATATATATATATATATATATATATATATATATATATATATATATATATATATATATATATATATATATATATTGTCATACACAAGAAATAATAACTGCGTATTCGAGTTCGAATTCCAGTCGAATGCATGATATTCACTTATGTGGTAATACCCTTGGGAAAGATATAAATCCTCGTCTTCTCCCCCCCAGCTATGGGTAAATATCACTACAGACCGGATTCTGTAGCCTTGAATGTCAACTGGTCTACCGCAGAAAGAATTGCAAGCTACTGCGCGGAAAAAATCTGCCTCGTCAGTCATGTATTTCATAAATATAAGTTGTCAGATCCTCATACGTTGAAAACGACGGGAGAGTCCATTATATATATATATATATATATATATATATATATATATATATATACATACACATACACACACATATATATATATATATATATATATATATATATGAATATAATGAAATAAATAAAATATTTAGCTCTCTCGGGAGGAAGCGTGGGTTTGTAAACAGTGACTATTACGGCTAATAATGCAAGACTCTTCGGTAAATCGAATCGAGTTCTATCAATCACTGTGTGTTTATGTAAAAATAAATTTCGGGGACTTATTGACATGAGTGCAACAAATGACAAAATATCTCTTGGAATGTTTCGAAAAACAATGAAGATAAAAAGACCTGTAGGATGGAATAGAATATATATATATATATATATATATATATATATATATATATATATATATATATATATATATATATATATAAACTAAAACTAAATCGTTATGTTTAGTCTTTTACTCTTTTTGCTTTTTGTTTTTTCTTTCGACTTTGAGCTCAAACTGAATGTATATAACGGTCATATATATATATATATATATATATATATATATATATATATATATATATATATATATAAAGAAATAAATATATTTTTCCCAGTTTCTAACTGAATCTAAACTAAGGGTCATATATATATATATATATATATATATATATATATATATATATATATATATATATATAACTAAAACTAAATCGTTATGTTTAGTCTTTTACTCTTTTTGCTTTTTGTTTTTTCTTTCGACATTAAGCTCAAACTGAATGTATATAACGGTCATATATATATATATATATATATATATATATATATATATATATATATATATAAATAAATAAATATATTTTTACCAGTTTCTAACTGAATCTAAACTAAGGGTCATATATATATATATATATATATATATATATATATATATATATATATATATATAATGTTAAATATATAATATAATATTTTTATTCATATACTTTTAGAATAATCCTGATGATCTGGTAGGTGAAACCTAGGTAGATAGGTTCTGGCTCTTTAGTTAATTTAATTATTCTCTACTAAATGTATTGAGCACTTTTACGAAATAAATAGGTAACTCTGTCGATGTTTATTCTTTTGGCTAGAAAATCCGGCGTGGGTTGAGTATTTTCAAGCCGCACAGCTCTTTCCATTATTTTCTTTCTTTATTATATTTTTTTCCCCTAAATATCACTTTGTCTAATATATTTCTTATTTATTAATTGTATTATCTGTCTATATATATAAGTGAATATATATATATATATATATATATATATATATATATGAATGATATATATATGTGTGTGTGTGTGTGTATGTGTGTGTATATACATATCAGATTGCCACTGGTATTCGAGGAAACCTGTCTATTAGAGCGGGCAGGCAATCCCTATTGCAGACCTTCGCTCAGGCACATTTTTGTTTGTTCAACACCCACAATGCCAACTTGTGGTTTATTCTTCAACTATGTTGAGAAGATCTTAGTTATATTTTCTGGGAGAGAGTATGTTATCTAGCGTCATCAACAATCTGAACAAGGCCAGCACACTCAAACCATCTGTCACGATGACTTATGACTTCGTGGTATCAGAGATATCTACGGCCCCCAAGGGTTTCGTCTACCCAATTTCATTCACAGGACTTGGGTCAACCCGTGGTATGATTTTCAGGAACATTCCGTAAGTGCCGCACGCTGGGATCGTCCCCACTCCATGACCAATAAGATCGGGAAGTATCTATAATAACGTTAGAACGTTTATATATATATATATATATATATATATATATATATATATATATATATATATATATATATATATATTGTTGTGGCCTGTTAGGGGCTACAAAGAAAGTCACGGAAAGAAGGAACCAATAACACTGTCAAAATGACCAAAGGGGATTCAGATAAACATGAATCCATTCAGCCCTTAACTTAAATGACAACTTAAAAGAGTCTGTTTAACTAGGTCTGTCGAAAATGCATGTTACAAAAAAAGGAAAAAAAGAAATACGAAACAAATGAAAACTACACATAAATTTCATTTTCTCCATCAAGTCATTAATTTCTGTAAATCACTGCTACTAACAAGCAGATGATTTTTTCCTTATGATGACCATGTTGGTCGAAACTAGTGGAGGAATCTAATTGAAATAATAAAACCGAAAAAAATATTAATATATAACTCAGTATTTCTGAAGATTTTAATTTTTTAATAATTTTTATTGTTCAAATATATATATATATATATATATATATATATATATATATATATATACCTGAACAAATATACTCTTACGGCGTGCTATATTTATGGGATAAAGTGCTCAATATCAGAGAGAGAGCGTGTGTAAATATAAAAGTGAACACTGAATTCAACCCTTAGAGGCGACAGTCTGTTTCATGCAAAACTCAATCGTCAGGCCTGACGACAGCGTCTAGCATGAAATAGCCTGTCGCCTCTATGTGTTTACGTCAATGTTCACTTATATATATATATATATATATATATATATATATATATATATATATATATATATATATATATATAAACGTTCAAAATTATTATTAGTAGATAATCGTTTTTGAAGTAGACGCCCGATATTTTATTGTATTACGTCCAGGAAACAAATTATATGACAAAAAATTTGATAGTCGAAAATTACTTCACTATCTCCTTCCGACATAAAACGCGATTTTTCTATGAAAATGCCACCAAAAAAATGTAGGAGGCTGTCTGTAAAATCA
>OZ010611.1:49759460-49761960 GCA_963932145.1 Acanthosepion lycidas
ATATATATATATATATATATATATATATATATATATATATATATATAACGTGTTTAAATGAAATGATTAAAATTATCTTACTGGAATTCTCCTAGGTTTTTATAACACTACTTAACTTTACATAATAATTATTCTAAGCTTAACAGAAGTACCATGATGAAATCGATCATAAACGAAAATTATATTGATCATCATTAGTTAATCAGAGGTAAGGATCGGTAGCTCATGAAGGATTGAAATAATGTTCAAATATATATATATTTATATATATATATATATATATATATATATATATATTATCCCAGGATCATTTTCCAACTTATTCAAGATGATCATCATCCACTCTAATCATCTAACATTCTGTCCTGGAGTAACAAGTTGCTTCACATACAATTTAAGTTTAGGCAGTGGAGAACTTGGAGAGGGGAATTAACAGGAGATAACTGATAACTGACATCCATTAAACATGGCACGTGGAACTAGAACAGTCTACCCCATTGAGGGAAATAAAGTGTTCAGTTCGACATTCCAACCACTTGGATATAGCAATGAAGATGAGGATAACAGTCCGAATAATATAAATAATGCAAGTAATCATAATACCTCATCTCAGAGATATAGAGAGTTATTGAAGAAAAATTCTAATCACCTGAAGAAGGCCGTAGTGGACAACAGCCGAAACGTTGTGAATATAGCAATGAAGTTGAGGATAATAGTCCGAATAATGTGAATTTTGCAAGTATTCTAATTCAGGGCCGTACGCCGTCACTATACAACCACATCGTCACCCCCAACCTATGTTACCCCCAACCTTCTATCTTAATTAAACTCTCTGTAACAAATGCTATTGGAAACGAGTGAATATGATGGTTCATTATTACGGGTGGATGCTGGGGTTGACGGCAAAGATTCAGCTGGTAAGGGATTTACATTTACTAAAGAAAAAGAAATAAATAATATAAAATAAAAACAAAATAATTTCAGGTTTCAGTAGACATTTATTTAACTTCTAATCTAGGGATTTTCTCGACCATCCCCTTAAGCTTTTGGCATGCAAATAATCGATTTCTACCCCGATCACACTACGACCACACCCCAACTCCTCCTCCTCTGCAAATCATCATCAAATCAAAACCGATATTTGATAACACGTATTATTTTAAATCGTTTGTTCAATCCAACAAAAATTACAGCTTGTATGAAATTGATGTGTTTCTGATATGGAATTGATATTTTAATTTCTCTACTTATTACTTATTTTCACAGATGAGTCTTAAAATATATTAATTATATTTTAATTATCGCGAATTATTACTTAATTTTAGAGATGTGTCTTAAAATATATTAATTATATTTTAATTTCTCCACTTATTACTTATTTTCACAGATGTGTCTTAAATCATATTAATGATAGCTTAATCTCTCCAAAACATCAGCAAATCTAAACCGATATTAGATAACACCTATTATTTTAAATCCTTTCTTCAAAACAACAAAAATTACATCTTGTATAAAATTGATATTTTTCTGATATGGATTGATAATTTAAGCTGTCCATTTTTATTCATTTTTACAGATGTATCTTAAAATATATTTTCCCCTGGAGTATCTCAGCTAGTATCTGTAAAAATTCACATCTCCGTCCGCAGACATTGCTATAGTTTTGATATATTTATAAGTTTTTCCAATCTCTAAAAAAATATCTCCTCCAGTATTTCCCTGGCAAGGCGATAATACCAGTAAGGCGCAAGGGAGTTACTGGGAGCGAAAGAGAATGACATGATTTTAGATTGAACCGGAAACCCAATCCTGAACACAGGGCTGGAAGATTTACCCCGCGGGGCCCCATAGGTTAATGAAATTATACTCCCATCAGACAAAGCCACCTTCGAACTCCCTCGCACTTGTCTTGAATATTTTTTCACACGTGTTAAGGTTTATCGACATTTACATAGCTTGAGTGCCTTTTTTATATATATAATAAGTTTTAGACTGTAAAAGGCCCTCGGGGAGTTACATAGTATATAGGGATAGGAAAGTAAGTTAACTGTTGACTTTAAACTTGAACAGTTTAAGATTGTAGTGATCGGGAAAACATCCTCTTGGGAGACTGTTCCATAGAGTAGAGGTTCGCGGGAAGAAGCTGTTTGAGTGGAACATACTTCTTACCGATGAAATACGGCGGGAAGCCGGTCGTTTGCGACTAAGTGGCATGGCGGGTCCTAGCAGTGAAGGCTAAAGCTGGCAGAACCAAGGAATGTGGTAGTAGCAACAGAGTAGTGAGAAACTCGCCACATCCCGCCTCTGTGTGTGTGTGCGTGTGCGTGTGCGTGCGTGCGTGCGTGTGTGTGTGTGTGTGTGTCCGTCAGTTAAAAAAAAATTCTTTAAGAAATATTACAGAACAAATAATCACCCATTTCAACAAGACCAGTCAGTTATATGGCATGCGTGATACACACTTAGGCGATCATGTATCTTTCGATATATGGCTGATGAGGGA
>OZ010611.1:49769460-49776960 GCA_963932145.1 Acanthosepion lycidas
AGAAAAGTAATTGAGGTTTCGGTTGAATAACATTCTTTTGAGAGTTCTTTTTACTGCCATTGTTACCGATTTCCATAAAGCCGGCCGCTTCACAACTTACGCGATCATCTCGAACAATTTTTTTTTATTGAGATCTTTTTTTCCCAGAGTTCCATTTTCCAAAATCGGGAATTCTGAATATTAATTTTAACCCCCAACCTTCCCAAGACCAGCGGACGAACTCGGACAATTTCTAATGCCCAAGTTACCAAAATTTCGCGGATGCAAAGCAGCCTGAAACGACTTTCTATGCAAGCAATAACAAAATTATATTCTTAATATCCTTTATAGTTTTAATATATATTCAGTGACATATTTTAAGTTCTTCGACAAGATGCTTTTGTTTTACGATGAGATGCAGATCAATGCTAAATAATCAGTCTTCCCATTCTGTAAAGCTTATTGTTGCCCACCTTGTCAAATAGATCCCCGCAAACCTTTCAAGAACACGAAATTAATATAATGGCGATCAGTCTTTGCAGGTATGAATGGAATACAAATGGTGATGCCCATCATTAAAGAATGGCCTGAATGGAAAATTATGCTAAAGATAAAACAAGATATTTTACAAACAATAAAAAACCTATTGCAAGTATTAGGTTGGTGCAAAAATAATGACGTAATAATGTCGTTTTTGACGTATTGTTTAACGTCAAAAAACGATATTATTACGTCATTATTTTTGCACCAATCTAATAATGTTAAATCCGAAATAATAGAAAATTAGTAAAATAAATGAATGAAATGCTAATGACAATATTAGCCGTTTCCTTATAAGGAAACATTTGGTATTTATTGAGCGAGTAGACAATTACTATTGTCGGTTGAAATTTATAAAATATTTCTATTGAAACAATTTTTCACGAGTGGGATCTGTCTTTTGGCGGGGTCTCGTATGTTGTTGGTGGTGAATAGCTATTCATTATCTGAAGGTGATCGTGATTTTCCTGACGTTATAAGTGTTACATTTGTTAGCATCTATCAAGATTTGTTCATGAACAGATGAAATGATTTCTTACAAAAAATATTTCTCCTTTATTTGTCTATATTTCTGAGATGAGGTATTATGTACACTATTTACATTCATTCGGACTATTGTCCTCATCTTTGTCACCATATTTATTACAACGTTTCCGCCCTTCAGTATCTGTCTATATTTCTGAGATGAGGTATTATGTACACTATTTACATTTATTCGGACTATTTTCTTCATGTTTGTCACCATATTTATTACAACGTTTCCGTCCTTCAGTATCTGTCTATATTTCTGAGATGAGGTATTATGTACACTATTTACATTTATTCGGACTATTTTCTTCATGTTTGTCACCATTTTTATTACAAAGTTTCGGCCGTTGTATACTCTGGCCTTCTGATTGGAATGTCAAACTGAACCCTTTATTTCGCTCACTGACACATGGCACAGTGGATAAAGGCGTTGGTTAGATCCAGTGAAAGGACCCAAAGAATGTGAGTTCAATACCCGGTTAAGTCAGTGGAGAACTTGGAGAGGGGAATTAACAGGAGATAGCTGACAACTGAACTTCCTTTAAAACATGGCACATGGAACTAGAACAGTCTACCCCAGTGAGCAAAATAAAGGTTTCAGTTCGATATTCCAACCACCGGAGCGTACAACGGTGTAATAAAATGGCGACAAAGATGGGGACAATAGTCCGAATAATGTAAACTGTATATTTCTCGTGATTTAAATGTATTATTGTGTCTTCAATGAGATAATTGCAAGTCTCGCAATTCGAGCGACCACAATTTTTGACAGTTGGTGTTAGGTAATTTGGCACTGGTGAGTATTTTCTTAAGAGGTATTGCTAGTTCTTTGTTTTTGATTATGCTATCTGTTTCGAATGCTTTTGTTATTCTGAAGTTTTGTTTAAGTAGTGGGATGTTCTTGTAGATAATATTGTGTGCTTCTGTATTTTCTTGGATTGCGTTTTAAGATATAACTTAAAATATTGGTCAGACCTTGAGATTTTTTTCTCTTCCTCGTGAGTCTTGAATATCTATGGCTTTGACATGTCCTATTCCATTATCTATTAATAACAAAAGGTTCTCTCTTTCAAGTGCATTTTCTTTTATTAGGTTGGTGCAAAAATAATGACGTAATGGTGTCGTTTTTTTACGTTAAAAATACGTCAAAAAACGACATTATTACGTCATTATTTTTGCACCAACCTAATAGCGTTTTTTTCTTTTCATTCTGAGGTCTTGTGTCAATAATGGGATGTTCTTGTGGATAATATTGTGTGCTCCTGTAGTTCTTGGGTTGTTTGTTAGGATATGGCATAAAATATTGGTCGGACCTGGGGATTTTTACTGTTCTTCGTCATTCTTGAATATCTATGGCTTTCGCATATTCTGTTCCATTATCTATTAAAATAACGATGTGTTCTCTTTTTCGACTTTTTTTCTTTTAATTCTTGAAGTCTTTTATTCCGTTTTTCATAATTTGAGACAATTGTTTTTGTTTAGTTAACGGCTAATCGACTCTTTATGTGTCATTTAATGCCGAAATTCAATTTTTTTGAGAGCTTTGAAGTAATAAAAAGATATGTTATTCTGCTTTCACAATTGAATACATGGTAAATAATACTCAGCTTTTGTGCATATACAGGTCTTTGTCGACATCATTACTATGTGATTTTTAAGGGGTTTTGTTTATCTTTTGCTTTTGATTTTGTTATGTGTTTCGAGTGCTTTTTTCATTCTGAGGTCTTGTCTCAGTAGTGGGATGTTTTTGTGGATAATGTTGCATGCTTCTGTATTTCTTGGGGTGTGTGTTAGGATATAGATGGAGATTAGACCTGGACATTTTTACTGTTCTTCGTCATTCTTGAATATCTATGGCTTTGGCACATTCTGTTCCATTATCTATTAAAATAACGTGGTGTTCTCTCTTTCGGGTAGAATTTATTTTAATTCTTGGAGTCTTTTATTTCGTGTTTCATAATTTGGATCTATTGCGAAAATTATTTTTGTTAGATGAAATCGAATATTCGTCTTCGAGTGTTTTGGGTGGCTTGACGTAAATAGTATGCATTGTGTAGAATCTCTTGATTTTGGGCAGATGTCAGTTTCAAGGTTTGCATATTTTATTTACGCCGTTTCGAGTTATGTCATTTTCGAATATACTCCAGTTTTTCCTAAATATTATATGGGAAAATAAAACTCGACTTACGTCGTTTTACTCGAGTTTTTAAAGCATTCTGAATGTAAAAATAAAGAAAAAAAGTGTGCAAGACAATATGAAACTCTAACTGCCAAAAAAAAGGTGAAGTTTTGTTGAAATCGGTTGAAAAATGCAGGAAATCCGATCCCATATATAAACGAACACACACAAACAAACAACCTGGGTTTTATAATAAGTATAACTCGATATGAGGTGTCTCCCTTTCATTCTAGCGATGCCCCTTAATCATGTTTTCAAATTGATTTTGTGCAAAAACAGTTGTGTTTTTTCTAATTTTTGGCGCTGTCAGAACCACCACAAGGTAATTTTACGTAGTCCTGTGAAGTTTTGTCGAAATCAGTTGAAAAATGTAGGAAATCCGATCCAATATATAAACGTACACACACACACACACACAAACAAACAAACACAAAACCTGGGTTTTATAAGAAGTATGATGATGTTATGTTAATTATTGTTTTGAATTCACTGAGCTGGTCGAATGTGTGCGCTCATAAAATAGGGCTGTGATCCAAGTAATGTTTTCAGTTGTCTAGCAAATATTTGCGGAAGTTCAAACCGTATTTTAATTTGGATTGTCCATATATCTGGACTCATAGTTATGCCATGTCAACATGTCTCTTCATAGACTGCTTTTCTTTTATTATCTTTGAATTATTCTGCTTTATTTTGGCAAACATAGGGGTGTGGTTTCCCTGTTGCTTTTCCACGGCTTAGAAGTCAGAGTTTTCTTCTCTTAGACTAGTTACCATGCTATTTAATCTATAGCATATATATATATATATATATATATATATATATATATATATATATATATATATATATGAGATGTTGGGCGTTTCCGCGCGCGTGTATTGAAATAAGGAAAAACACATACGTAGAGAAAAATACTGGTATATTCGAAGAGGTATTTACAACAGAGTGATTAGTAGTCAAACGAACGCAGGTTAGTCAGTAACAATCAGAAAGAGTATAAAGTCCAACTGTATCTTCCGGCAGAGAGACGGAAGTGTCATGGTCACCTGATCTCTCCAGAACTCTATAGAACTGTCCTATTAGTAGTAGAGAGATCAGTCCAAGCTGATGAGAAGGTGGGTGCGCCCCAACAATATATATATATATATATATATATGTGTGTGTGTGT
This sequence comes from Acanthosepion lycidas, assembly GCA_963932145.1. Classification (NCBI taxonomy): domain Eukaryota; kingdom Metazoa; phylum Mollusca; class Cephalopoda; order Sepiida; family Sepiidae; genus Acanthosepion; species Acanthosepion lycidas. Next base: position 49,773,852 of record OZ010611.1, read on the forward strand.
GTGTGTGTGTGTGTGTGTGTGTGTGTGTGTGTGTAAAAGCTATATATTCTAAAAGCTGAGCAGAGTACTGCGAGACAGGAGGATTTCTTTGGTAACAAAGAAAAGAATGCTGAGCTGTTGCGTGACATCTGTCCTCGTTTACAGCAGTGAATGTTGGACGATTTCCTCAAAGATGAAGAAGAGACTCGAGGCGACGGAGATGTGGTTCTACAGAAGGATGCTAGGGATATCATGGACCGAGCGTGTGAGCAACGATGAGGTCTTAGAGAGGACGCAAACACGGGGGCTTATATTTAACATCAGGAAGACGCAGATTCTGGTACACATAATGAGGAAGGCCTGGAGAAACTGATACTCACTGGTTGAATGAAGGGAAAGAGAGACAAGGGAAAAAAACGCATGGCATATCTGGCGAGCTTAAGCAAGTGGATGACACAACGTAGTTTGGGGGAGGAAGCAGAGGGAAGGAACTTTTTTGAGAGCTGCAAGAGATAGAGGGAGGTGGAGAGCCATCATAGCTTACATCCTGAAAGGACATAGCACATAAAAAGAAAGAAATGTGTGACCTTTATGTAGTAAATCTACAAAACAAAATATATCTTGCATTTTATGCATAATATTCAGTGTAAACTTCATAATTTCGTTAGATTGGGTGCATATTATGCCACGGAAAGAAAATAAAGCTGCTGATCTATTTTATTCAGGGTAGGCAATGTCTAACCTGCCTACCTAGGCGGCACGTCCCTGATAAATGAACACTGCAGGGGATTATTTGTTAAACGCCTTACAGTTGTGAAGCGTGAAAAGCTTGAGCTTGACAATCCTTGTACAGTGTTGACTCAAGTTTACAGTTAATATCTATTAGGTCGGTGCAAAAATAATGACGTAATAATGTCGTTTTTTGACGTATTTTTAATGTCAAAAAACGACATTATTACGTCATTATTTTTGCACCAACCTATTACAAACACGCTCCCATTTTGAAGTCACTTCCCAGTGAATATAACAGATTTTAAACGGCCATGTCCGTTGCTTTTTAACTGAAGGATTTACAGTAAGATAATGCTCACATTCGGGGAAGAACGATTATTAAAATGGGAAGCACAGAAAAACTCGAAGATATTCACCCTGACCATCAAACACATAAAATGACGGGAAACGGCAAAAGATGGAAGAACTCGGTTCCTTTCATGCTGCATGTGATCGCAGTAAAATTTGCATATTATGGGTTAGCCAATGAGGCGTCAGGCCGTTCTTCATCTACAGAGTCATCTTTCTTTGCATGTTTCTCCCTTTATTTTAAAACGGTTTATTCCAGATGTTTGGCGCCTCTGTTATCATTTAAAGGTCGCAGTTCACCGACCACTCGGAAATCGAGCGAGACTATCTATCTATCTATCTATCTATCTGTCAGTCAGACTGTCACTCTACCTCATTTTGTCCCTATCTGTCTTTCTCACTTTCTCAGTGTGTTCAACTGTCTATCTATCTAAATCTTTTCACACAGACGGTCGATTTTTTGAGATTCATCTAGTTCAAAATTATGGACTCAGATAGATAGAAAGAAAAGAGTAAAGAGCAATAGATAGAAAGAAAGAAATAAGAACAGATAGATAAATAGATAGATAGATAGATAGATAAGAACAGACTGAGATAGATAGATAGATAGATAGATAGATAGATAGATAGATAGACAGAGAGAGAGAGACATATCTGAACATTTATCATTCACAAAGCATCAATAAGGAAAGGTTGTCTTAATATGTCACATTACACTGATTTCAACGAACATTCAGGCACGTAAATATAATTAATTTATATAAGTAAATGACGTGTCTTATAATTAAACAATATTAACCGGTCTGAATATTCGAGAAATTTCGTAGACAATATGCTACAGGAATCGAACCTGTAACCGCCATTTGATTCAGGCCGGTAAATGTAATTAATACTGTTTAATTAATAAAAAAAACACATACACACAAAAAAAGATCATTTACTTAAATTAATTATAACTATAAATATAATGTATAAACAGAAAATATATTAAATAACTGTCGGAATTAATTCATTATATATATATATATATATATATATATATATATATATATATATATATATATATATATATATATATATATATATATATTATATAGATAGATACCACGAATGACTCGCGCAATGATGAAAACATGCGCCAACCTTAATCTAAACAAAGTTTTATCGTCAGAATCTTTGTTACTATAAAGAGGAAAGACCAAAGGATTGTTTTATTATTAAATTATATTTTTTGTCTTTTTCAGAACGTTCAAAATTTTGGTTAAGTATTGATTTTTTTCGTCAACATGTTGAAATTGTTTGGTAAGCTGAACATTTCAAATAGTCTAGCGTGACGTCATGGGAACGAGGCCGGGGCAAAAAAGTATACCATTTACTTGCTTATATTATTTTATTTTATTAATTAATTGATTATTTTTTAGCGTTCAGTTCCTTAAAGAATACCACCAGGATGCAGAGAAAAGAATTCTAATTACAACACAGACATAGGTTCTTGATAATGACTGAGAAAGTCGAATGTACTTGAACAAAAAAAACAAAAAAAAATTAAGTTTATCAAGCACAATACAGGAAGTTGAAAAACTATAGTAAAAAATTAAGCAGACTGAACTTGTTGGTTCTTTCTAACGAAAACTTGTTCATGTATATATATATATATATATATATATATATATATATATATATATATATATATATATATGAAGAAATATAGTCTTAAGGTGTGCTATATTTCTGGGATAAAGTGGTCAATATTAGAGACAGTGCGTGTGTAAATATAAAAGTGAACATTGAAGTCAACACTCAGAGGCGACAGGCTGTTTCATGCTAAACGCATTCGTCAGGCCTGACGATTGCTTCTAGCATGAAATAGCCTGTCGCCTCTCTGTGTTGACTTCAATGTTCACTTATGCATATATATATATATATATATATATATATATATATATATATATATATATATATGTGTGTGTGTGTGTGTGTGTGATATATAAATATATATATGCAATATATATGTGTGTGTGCAATACATATATACTATATGTATGTGTGG
>OZ010611.1:49791960-49794460 GCA_963932145.1 Acanthosepion lycidas
TAGATATAACAGCAATATTCCACGTAATATACACTGCTACTTCTACCAGTGTAATATACACTGCCACTTGTACCAGTATAATATACACCGTTACTTCTGCCAGTTTATATACACTGTCACTTCTACCAGTGTTACATTCACTGCTACGTCTACTAGTATAATATACACTGCCACTTATAAAAGTGTAATATACACTATAACTTCTAATAGTGTAATATGCATTGCTATTTCTAGTTAATATACACTGTCACTTATATCAGTGTAAAATATAGTCGCTAATACCAGTGTCATATACACAATCACTTGTAACAGTGTTATATACACTGCCAGTTATAAAACTGTAATATACGCTGTAACTTCTACTAGTGTAATATACACTGCTACTTCTACCAGTGTAATATACACGGCCACTTATACCAGTGTAATATGCACTGCCACCTCTAATAGCGTTATATACACTGCTACTTCTATTAGTGTAATATACACTGCCACTTATACCTGTGTAATATAAACTGCCACTACTGCCAGTGTTAAATACACTGCCACTTCTACCAGTGTTATTCTACTAGTTTAATATACACTGCCACTTATAAAAGTGTAATATACGCTGTAACATCTACTACTGTAATATAAACTGCTACTTCTACCAGTGTAATATACACTGCCACTTATACCAGTGTAATATACACTGCCACTTATACCAGTGTAATATACACTGCCACTTATACCAGTGATATATATACTGTCACGAATACCAGTATGATATGTACAATCACTTGTAACAGTGTTATACACACTGCTAATTCTACCAGTGCAATATACACTGCCATTTATCCAAGGGTAACATGCACTGTAACTTGTATCAATGTTATATACACTATCAGTGTAATATACACTGCCACATATATGTGTAATATACAATGTCACTAATATCAGTGTTATATAAACTGCTATTTCTACAAGTGTAATATACACTGATACTTATACCAATGTAATATACACTACTACTTCTATGAGTGTGGTACATATTACTACGTCTACCAGTGTAATATACACTGACATTTCTAGAAGTGTAATATATACTAGCACATCTGCATGTATATTATACACTGTTAATTCTAGAAGTTTAATATACACTGCCACTTTAACAGTGCAATATAAACTGCCACATATACAAGTGTAATTGACTATGTTACACTTCTACAAGTGTAATGTGCACTGTCGTTTCTACCAGTGTAATATACACTGCCACTTCTGACTGTATACCGAAGTGTATCAGTGTCAGATATATGTACTCTACTTAAACGTGCTTTATTGAAACACAGTAACAAGATAAATATCAACTGTCATATTATTCATTTCTAACGTGGTCATCATTTTGAAAACAAAGGGAGACAAAGGCGGCAATAAGCTGTAGAGGTGTGGGCGTAAGTGGGAAAGGTAAAGGAAAAGACTAAGATAAAGAAACAAGAGAGAGAGAGAGAAAGTAAAAGAGAGAGAGGAATGGATGAAGTAAAAAAAGGGGGGTTCAAGATTCAGTTTTATTGCCCCTTTACTCCTTTGATATTTAAAATGAATAAAAATTTACTTAATAGTTTTTTTCTCTCTTTTGAGAAAAGAAACACATGGCATATAGGAATTCAAGGATAAAACTCAGCAAAATTGCTATTTTCATTGTTATATTATACAATATATAAGGCTCTATCTTTCTCGCTATATATATATATATATATATATATATATATATATTTATAATATTAGTGGTTAATATACGCACACACATATATACATATATATATATGTATATAAACTATATAAATATATATACATACATACACATACATTCAAAACATTTGAATTTGTAGGTGTGATGAATTGGATCGTAATTACGATTCCAATGAAATAAATTATAACCATGGAATATTAGTGTTTAAACCTTTTTATTATATACATATATATGTGTGTGTGTGTTATCCATATATGTCTGATCATTATCTACCTATCCAGGTTGGTTCATTTTCTATTAATCAATCTACTTCAAACATATCTATCTCAGATCAAAGATTATATATATATATATATATATATATATATATATATATATACATATATATATATATGTATATATATATATATATATATATATATATATATATATATATATATATATTCAAGCATGTTTGGTTAAATAAGTTAGACGTATTTAGTTTTAAGCTATGAATGAACTTCGTTGCTGTGGAAAATTGATTAAGAAAAGTTACAAAATTTTCTTTCAAAAGATTTTTCTTTTTCCAAGGACTTTCAATCTTATTTGAGACCATTTTCAGGGGTTACATATCTATGGATGTGTTTTGCCTTAGCACCGTAAATTCAAAAAAAAATTTTTTACCTGCAAGAGAGGTAAGTTATGTCATTTGTTAAAAAAGATTTAATTCTAGTCTTTTTATTTACTAAGCGCATAATCTTCAAACTTATCTATCTTCTTGAATCTTAGAGTGTA
>OZ010611.1:49799460-49801960 GCA_963932145.1 Acanthosepion lycidas
ATGCCACATTGACTGAAAAACTGCTATAACAAAAAATTATCAAATTACTAATTATTAGTAAAAAACGCGTAACAAATTCAACCTTAGCGTTGCTACTGCACGTTCCAAAAGTTTTTACCCGTTAACATAAACACATTTCCAAAAAAAAAAAAAAAAATATTTCGATCCGCATTTAATTTTTCGTCTCCGATGCTACCTGGATTTTACTAAAAACAAAATAATTTTCCATGCCTGAGGATGGCTGAATGTACAGTTGAAAGTTCCTGCAGATTAAAAAAAGACCTTATACAGCTTGAAGTTTTTAAAAACAAGGATCATAACATTCATCGTGTGGTTCGTAAGTTAATGCAATTTAAAATTTTGTTTGCGAAGAGATTTCGCCATTTTATGTCATTAACTTTACTAATCTATCTTTTGCATGAATGATTCATATATATATATATATATATATATATATATATATATATATATATATATATATATATATATATATATATATATATATATATATATATATAAAAAAAATAAAAAATATAAATAAATAAAAATAAAGACGTTGAGAATACTAGTTCTAGACTTGATGAATTATATATATATATGACGACACATTATGAAATTGACAAAGTCCGACATATTTAAGATATTTTCATGTTTATACATTCTTTTTATAGATACACATATTTAAGTAATTGTTCTGTTTATAATAAACAGTATTAACAACACTTACCGGTCTGAATGTCAGAGAAATTTTCACAGAAAATATACGTTCTACGACCGGAATCGAACCTGTATTCTATATGGAACCGTCATATAGCCTGTCGTGCTTTTAACGATTGAGCCACAGAGCATCGTTTGGTTAGCAAGGTCGATTTTACTGTTTTATAAATTTCTCGGATATTCAGGCCAGTAAATATCGTTAATACTGTTTATTGGAAACAGAGCATTTACTTAAATATTTGTATCTATAAAAAGAATGTATAAACATAAAAATGTCTTTATATATATATATATATATATATATTATGATATATATATGTATATATATATATATATATATATATATATATATATATATAGAGAGAGAGAGAGAGAGAGAGAGAGAGAGAGAGAGAGAGAGTGTGTCCATAAAAATTCGTGTGCACTTTAAAAATTTATAACTGAAAGTACACACGAAATTTATGGACACCCTGTATATATATATATAATGGGATGGATTGAATCCGATAATTATTTCACATTTTTTGATTTTCATAGGTTATTTTTTATGGATACAATTTATTTAAGTAAATGCTCTATTTTTTCATTAAACCGTATTAATTGCATTTGCCGGATTGCATGTTCGAGAAATACAGGAATCGAACTTGTATTCGTATAAGGAAACCGTCATTTGATCTAATGTGCTATAAAATTTAGCTTTACAGAAGCGTCTGGTTAGCAATGTACTGTTTATAAACACACACCTTCGACGATTTTTCTCGATCGATCATTTCTGCTCAGGAAACGTAACTTAACGTAAAAAATGACAACAAATTAGTCAATGGATTAAGACGACTATTATTTTAATATATTTTCTGTTTATACATTATTTTATTTATACATATAATTAATTTAACTGCTCTGTATGTTTTTTTGTTTTTTTTTGTTTGTATGTTTTTTTTTATAAAAGAGAATTAATTACATTTACTGGCCAAAATTATCGAGAAACTTCGTTGGAAATATGGGTTCCCTGAAAGCATTCGAAACTGTGATCTATACCATCTGTATAACATCAAGAAATCACTTCTGTGAAAAATCGATAATGAAATACGAAACTGTCTTTATATATATATATATATATATATATATATATATATATATATATAATGAAATTTATCGGCCTGAATATTAATTAATACAAATGTAATTAATACAGTCTAATTAAAAAGACAGAGCATTTACTTAAATAAATTGTATGTATAAAAATAACGTTTAAACAGAATATATATATATATATATATATATATATATATATATATATATATATATATTATAAAGAAAAAGAGACCACTTTAAGGTTCCATTATCATCATTTATTTTACCAGAGCCCTTTTCAGGGACGCTGGATCATCAGATAACACTTCCAAAAAATGAAACGAAAGATGAAATGAAAATTCTCACTTTTGACGGGTAGTATTAAATTTATGTAATTTAATATATATATATATATATATATATATATATATATATATATATATATATATGGGTATCTCTGTGTGTGTGTGCTAGTGTTGGTATGTGTGTAAATATTCTCAGATGGAGTATGTCTGTAGCAGAGACACAATGAATAAAAAGACAATTGTAAAACTATAGGTAGCCGATACGTTTTAAAGGTTTTGCAACAAGTATACATTTGACAGTTACTCTGAAAAAGAGCTAACTCCAAAATATTTTTCAGTTAACGTTCTGAATATTTAAGAGCGTCCTCAAATCTGGAAATTTTCTGTAACTTTCAAATATAAAA
>OZ010611.1:49804460-49846960 GCA_963932145.1 Acanthosepion lycidas
AATAGCCGAAAGTGCTCGAATATGCAGAAAGTATTGGTCAAGTTTTATATAATTTATGTACAGAAAAGAAAACAATTTATGTCCAGTGAAAAAAAAAACTAATATGACCCCCAACAAAAAAAAATAAAAAAGTAAAATAAACAGTTTAATCGCAGTACCTTATCAGTCAACTTTAATGATACATCTCTTTCTCTCTCACACACACACACTCTCTCTCTCTCTCTCTCTCTATATATATATATATATATATATATATATATATATATATATATATATATATATGTATCCTTGTGCAGGTATGCAGAAAATAGAAAAGAACACGTTGGTTGCATAATCCGGGGTTCCTTAGTATTTTTGTTTTTATTTTTAAGAAGACAGTGCTCCATACAGAAGTAGAGCTTATATTATAATAATATTTTTTGTTTAAAAATATGATTCCTTCGCTACATAAGAGTTCTCCTGTTTCAAAAACGAGAGCCGAAATCATCCAAATAATTAATAAAATTAAGTTGGATTGTGGGGTTTAGTCCCGTTTCATCTTCAAGCGAAATTTCGAAAACAAAAAATATTATTATAATTATATTATATATATATATATATATATATATATATATATATATATATATAAAGATTAGACAGAAGCCGCAAACATTTTTCGTTATAATGTGGAATTTTTAAATATGTATTATATTTTAAAGATAATATGTATTTAAAAAAATGAACATTATAACCAAAATATATACATAACGTTCACTTTCTTCAAAAACAATCATTCACTCCTTTAGTTTACTGCTACTAAGAGTCAGGGAATTTTTTTTTCCTGATTATGGCCATGCTGGCCGAAACTATTCGAAGAATATTATTGAGATAATAAAAGAACTAACAAAAATATTAATATACAACCCAATGTGCCTAAGTATTTCATTTTTTAATACAATTTTATTTCATATATATATATATATATATATATATATATATATATATATATATATATATATATATATATATATGTGTGTGTGTGTGTGTGTGTGTGTGTGTGTGTGTGTGTGTGTGTGTGAAGCGAAATATAGTTTTAAGGTATCCTATAATTATGGGATAAAGTGCTCAATATCAAATATAGAGCTTATATAATTATAATTAATAAAGTGAATATTGAAGTCAACACTCAGAGGCGACAGTCTGTTTCATGATAGACGCTATAGTCAGGCGGTCTGAATATTGTGTCTGGCATGAAACAGGCTGTCTCACGCCATATTTCACCTCAAGGTTCTAGAGGCCTTGTATATCAGATCCCGTGGGGCTTCGCTCTGTAAACTACTGGGTTTGAATGGTATTGGGCCCTAGCTTCCGCGAAATTCATTTTTTCCCATCCATCCGTTTGATATATATATATATATATATATATATATATATATATATATATATATATATATATATATATATATATATATATATATGTTAATGAGACGAGAGAACCGGCAAACGTTTTTGGTTGTTATGTGGATTTTTAAAATATATATTATACTTTATGGAAAGTAATGTATAATATATATTTAAAAGATCCACATTATAACCCAAAAAGTTTGCGGCTTCTCTCGACTTTTTTTAAATATACACATTTCTCTCTTTTCTAAACCTGAGAATGAGCAGGTTATCGGAGAAATATAGCATAACGTACAATTACATCTAATCAAATATCTATCTATCTATCTATCTATCTATCTATCTATCTATATATATATATATATATATATATATATATATATATATATTAATCTTCGTCTGTTCATATCTATCTAACAATGTCAGTCTTTTCATATAGATCTGTCTTTTCATTTCTATCTTTTTTTTAAATCAACTATGTAAATATATTCATCTATATTGATGATATTGAATTATTTATAAAATATCGACGACTGAACAAAGATAATATATATATATATATATATATATATATATATATATATATATATATATATATATATAAAAACGTACTTGGAAAAAGATGAACGAGTAAATGTGGAAAAGTTTTCGTGTAAATTTATAACTTTAACAAAAGAAATAATTCCAAATTAGAATTCACATCACCTCTCATTCGTGGGGAATAGCAGCAAGTTAAACAAATTCAGTCTCACGAATTTTGCTTTTCCACTTGTTCATATATCTCTCGCCCAATACTCTTTTTCATATATAAAAAATGGTATATCGCTATCCAAAACACACAACCACGTACATACACATACATCCACATATATATAACACACACACACACACATACATATATATATATATATATATATATATACATATATATATATATATATATATATAACATAAAATTTTGAAGGGTATTATATAAAAAATAGCATAAATCTGTGGGAATCCTTATATACGCACGCCTAACACACACACTCTCTCTCTCTGTGTGTGTATATATATATATATATATATATAGATAGATAGATAGATAGATAGATACCCAAGCATAGCATTGCTGTAGACTGAATAAAACTCCAATAACCAAAAATGTTATTGTTAAAAGCGTGCTCAATACATAGTAGAACAAATATTATTATTTGTTGTTTAAATAGAATATATATATATATATATATATATATGTATATATATATATATATATATATATATATACATAATATATATATAATAAATTCAATTTGTATATATATATATATAAATATAGTAAATTTAATTTTTATATATATATATATATATATAATAAATTAAATATATATATAATAAATTAAATATATATATATAATAAATTAAATATATATATAATATATATATATATATATATATATATAATAAATTATATATATAATAAATTATATATATATATATATATATATATTATAAATTATATATATGTATATATATATATATATTTATGTGTAAAATAATTTTTTTAAAAGTTCATCTCATTTCTTTAGCAATATTTTTGATAAATGTTTTATATATCTTAATTCTCTCTAAAACAATGTGGTTGAATTGGAAACAATTTTCACTCAGGTCACCATGTTTTTTTTATATCAGCTATTAGTTTGGTGCAAAAATAACGACGTAATAATGTCGTTTTTTAACGTTAAAAAATACGTCGTAAAACGACATTAATACGTCATTATTTTTGCAACAACCTAATATTTTATGAGGGTTGGCATTCGCATATCCACCGTTCGAGTGGAGTAAGTGTGAACAATGTAAAAATTCAATGTTGTTTATTCATTGTTAATTTTAGAGATACAATGTCGCAACTGACATGACAATTAATCAAAATAAAAAACGTTTTTTACATAGGGTGAAATTTTGTGTTGATGAATTTTTACTCTACGTTTTAAATTTGTTATATATATATATATATATATATATATATATATATATATATATAAAGCCGACTAATTACATTTTTAATAGCCTTTTCTTCTTGTTTATAATTACGATGGATATAATTACAAAAAATAGGTGAATACAGGCTTTATTTTTGTTTATATCAATTGCCTTGCGTGTGAAACTTTTCAGTAATATAACCATATATATATATATGTATGTGTGTGTTTTTGTATATATATATATTCGATACACACTCATATATATATATATATATATATATATATTATATATATATTATATATATATGTATATATATATATATATATATATATATATATATATATATATATATATATATATATATATATATATACATATATATATACACACACACGCAGGCACACACACACACACCTATTATATATATATATATATATATAACCATTAGATACATAAGAAAAGTATAAAAAAACTGACAAAAAGACGAAAAATCGAAAAAAGTAAAAACGTACATGGAATGAATGAAGGAAATAGTAAAGGATAAATATATATATATATATATACTTATTAATATATATATATACTTATTAATATATACATATATATATATATATATTTATTCATATATATATACATATATATTTATTTATATATATATATATATATATATATATATATATATATATATATATATATATATATATATATATGAATGCCAATATTCGTTTTGAAAAACCTCGGTTCGAGGAAATAACAGAAAGAACCAAGAACATAACACTTTACGAATCCTCTCGTAAAATCTTTGAGCTCTAAATACAAAGAAAAAGAACAAAACAAGTAAAGACTAATGGTAATTTCTTTAGTTTTAGCTTCTTTATATATATATATATATATATATATATATATATATATATATGACCATTAGACTTTTGTAAATATTGAATCAGAATGTCGTAAATATATATTTTTATGTACATATATATATATATATATATATATATATATATATATATATATATATATATATGTATATATATATATATATGACTGTTGTATATATTCAGTTTGACAGTTTTAAATCACATCAATTTCGAATGACTTGTAATTGGTTTAAGCTAACGAGGTACTGCTTGAATTAGTCAAACACAATTTCATTAACAGATAAAAGAAAATGTAATTCAGGATAGTGACTCGAATAACAGTCGAATGTAATCGGATTAAAAAAAAAACGAATTTTGGAAAATTAAGCTATGGATAAAATAACCTAGTACAAAACAAATTTACGAATCTTTCTTCAAGTCTACTGTGCAGATATTGCGATAAACATTTTTATTCAACTTTTCTTGTTAATCTATACAAATGTCTATCGGTCATATATATATATATATATCTATATATATATATATATATATATATATATATATATATATATATAGAGAGAGAGAGAGAGAGAGAGATAGGTAGATAGATAGTTAGATTGATTGATAGTTAGATATATTTCATTTCTGCACATCAAATGAGCAAAACTATCCAAATGGTCTATATACCATACAGCTTTCGGCCATTCGATTAACATTATCACGAAAGTATTTTGCTATTTTTTTAACTGAATATATAGATTTTATATGTTCGTATCTATATTGATGGGAACGTGTTTTTATTTACGAAAACGTGTCTGTGTTCATATTTGATAGGACTGAGTTTTGGCTTTTTCGTTTTTTATTTTTAATGCCTCCATTATTTTTAGCCGCTTTCACATGTAGATGAGGCTGTTCTGGTCGTGTTTCCACAAGTATGTTGCAAACGGAGTTTGGCCGAATGTGTTTTAAAATGGGTCTTAAATGAGTTATGGTTTGAGAGATATAACGTGTATTCTTGGTAAAAATATAGTTTTATATACAATATAATTATTCACGAATAATATATATTGGCAAAAAGCTATCTTTAAACCATGTTTCGTTGAATATGAGAGAAAAGGAAAATTTAAAGGAATTTTATTGATTTTTTTTCTATTATTGTTAAATTTTTTTTTCTTTTCGTTTGCTGGGAATAAGTGCGTGTAAAATTATCAGTAGTGTCTAGTGTTCCAAAGGCAATTTTCAAGGGGTTTGTTGTTTATTACTTATGACGGCTGTTTTTTTTTTTAAGATATAACTGTCGTATCGATATTCTATGATAGTAGCGCTTATTCTGAGCCCCGCGAAAGGAACGTTACTGTAATTCATGATGGCGACCTTCTGTTTAAAAAAATCTTTATCACGTTGATTAATACTGAATTTTAGTACATATATCTATATATCTATCTCTATTTATCTATCTATCTATATATATATATATATGTATATATATATATATATATATATATATATATATATATATATGTACAAACACACATATATATATATATATATAGTTAAAAAGCAATAGGAAAACTAAGTGCTCGATACATGAGCAGAGCCTAAATTTTAATTATTTTAAAAACTTTGATTCCTTCGCTTTTATAAAATAATAAAAAGAAAATTATAATTTAGGTTCTGCTTATGTATTGAGCACTGTTTTTTAAAAATAAAAACAAAATTAATAAAGTACTTCGGATTATTTACCTAATGTGTTCTTTACTATTTTTCTATATATTTGCACACACCCACGCACACACATCCACACACACATATCTATATCTATATTTCTATCTATCTATCTATCTATCTATCTATCTATCTATCTATCTATCTATATATTCAAGAAAGTTTGTTTAAATAATTTCGACGTATTATGTCTATTCATTTTAGTTTTATTCCTTTCAAGACCACGAATTAATTTTTTTTTAGAAATGGATTAAAAAATGTTTTCTTTCAAAAAATTTTTATTTTCAAAGAAATTGCAATCTAATCTGACATCATCTCCAGAGGGTTAAAATATTTGTGGACGTGTATACAGTGACTCCATAAATTCATTTTTTTTTCTCTGTTCCTTTTCAGCGTTCCAAATTCGAATATGCAATTATGTAACCGAAATTCCCTGAATGAAAATATGCTGCATATATATATATATATATATATATATATATATATATATATATATATATATATATATATATATATATATATAAGCAAATATATGGATATAGATCCGACAGTATGAAGAGAAATATACGGAATATACAAAAATTCTAATATGTAATTATGCTGTTTTAATGTTAATATAATATAATGAGTTACCTGTTTTGATTAGTCTTACTCTTTTGTCCATTGTCTTTTCATGTTGAATTAAATATAGTCTAATGTTAATTATGTTTCATGAATATGTCCTGAAGATGGACTACTATACCATTACATTAATATTAAAACAACATAATTGTTTATAAGGATTTTTGTTTATTTTTTCCGTATATTTTTCTTCATATCTATCTATCTATCTATCTATCTATCTATCTATCTATCCGTCTCTCTCTCTCTCTCTCTCTCTCTCTATATATATATATATATATATATATATATATATATATATATATATATATATATGTACAGGAAAAGATTACTCACATCTTAAATATGAATGTTTTTCAAAATTCGAAGAATCGTGGTAAATATTCCAGTCGTCAATGGGTTCTTTTTTTAAATGATATTTACAATTTTTGGGAGAGAATTCTCGTCTAAAACCAAGACTGGAAATTTTTCCCAAGAAACTTCGAAGTCAGATAAAATTGATATTTAAATGTTGAGCAATCTTTTCATAGAACATTATTTACGTTATATTTTTTATTATTATTCTAATATTTTTAATATTGAGCACGATATAGAAAAATGTCTGCTGCTTCATGAATCGTATATACATAAATATATATTATATATGTATATTTCTTAGTATCATTAACGTAATCTTAGTGAGCACATGAATTTGAATTGCCTTAGCTGATGTTTTTGTAGATTTTAATGAGAGAAAATAATATTAATTAAAGGAGATTAATTAAGATAGGTGTACCAATTGAAAGTAAGGTTTATAATAATAAGATATAATGGCAGTTAAAACGTCCATTCCAAAAAACAAAAATATATATATATATATATATATATATATATATGCGTGTGTGTGTATGTATATATGTATGTATATATATATAAATGTATGTATGTATATATGTATGTGTATATATATATACACACACGCACACAAAGACACATATATATATATATGAATGAAGACAAAAGGACACCTTTTTTTACCAACGTGTTTCGTCCCATGAGGGATTTTATCAATGTATCAAGGTTTTTTCATTATTCCTGATAAAATTCCCCAGAGAACAAAAAACGTTAGCAAAGATAAGCAATCCTTTTGTTTTATTCATATTGTCCTCTTACATATATATATATATATATATATATATATATATATATATATATATATATATATATATATATAATAATAATAATAATAAAGTATCACAGAAATATATATGACGTAAAATAACGTGAATTTACGATGTTTTTTTAAGGCTAGCGGAAGTTCAGCGAAAAAAGCGCTCAACAGATATGTACTGTGATATTCAATATATATTTATCTATAATCTTTGATATAATGGCTAACGAGATAAGTATTTTGAACACTTCTTGATTTATTAAATGTATATATATATATATATATATGTTATGAGAGATTTGTGATATATATATATATATATATATATATATATATATATATATATATATATATATATATGTTATGATCGATTCGTTGTAAATCTCTATTCTACTGTGCCCTGACTTTTATATAAATATGTGCGTCTGTGTGCGTGCGTGTGAGGATACGTGTTTCGATGTGTGTGTATATGTCTGCAGTAAAATACACCGTTATTTGACATTTATGTTAATGAATTTACGGAACATATATATATATATATATATATATATATATATATATATATATATATATATATATATATATATATATATATATATATATACACACATATATATATATATATAACGGTATAAAAGTTTTTTACAATTTCATATATCAACAAATAGTATTTAGAAAAATAGTTTAATAAGTTTTTAAAAAGTTTTTTTTTCTCACGTATTTGAACCTCAGTATTTCATCGGACTGGGCTTTGTTGATGTTGCTACGCCTACGCATGCGCACATAACGATTTGCGTACAGAACGAGGAACTCTCGTAGTTTCAAAATTTTTTAAAGAATATTTTTGCAAGAACTTTCCTTTTGAAAGAATTTTTTTCAATGTTGCAAAATTCATCTCTATTCATTTTTTTCTTTTCGTCTCCTTTGTCCTTGCCTTAACCACATTGTGGCAACAGAAAATCTACCAAGAATGACGATATATTGTAAGAGCCTCGACGTAAATTTAACGAGGCCTAACTAGTGATCAAGCCACTTACCAGTAATTTTCATCTCAGTGGATTATCTTCTCTTTTAATCAAAGTAGCATTCCCTATGTCGAAATTGTGGTCAGTTTCGTTACAGTGAACAACCAATGCGTTCATCTTGAGGTTTCTCCAATGTATTCATTCAGGCAATTCCTGCTCTTGATATAGTAAATTTCTCCTACAATTTTTGGCTGGTTATTTTGTTTTTTTATTGATGAAGTCTTTGATTGTTTTAGATGTAGTGGTGACTAATTTGATGTTGAGTTTAAATAAACTCTTTTCGGCTTTAGTTGTGATAGAGTTAGTGTTTTAAAGAATACATTTCTTTTTTATTTGTTGGGTTTGTTATGAAGGGCAGCAATTCTATTTTGGAATATTTTATATGGCTTTTGTTTCGCACGGAATATTAAATAGGGTATTGAGAGCTCTTGATAAAATTTTCAATGTATTTCTCCTCTTAGAGTAAATACTGAGGGTTTCAAATTCTGAATGCTCTTAAAAAGAATCCAATGATTATTTCAGATTTTATTTTGCAGTTATGATGGAAATAGGAGTTTATTAGGTCATTTCTTTTGGTTGATTTTTTATTAGGCTGTAGTCAACTTGGTGGAACATGTCTAAGGTAAAATAAGTTTTTGTATTGTTTTATTTCGTGCGCAAATTATAATCAGTGTTAGACCTTGTTTAGTTTATCTACAAGTTCTGGTAATTTATTATAACGAGGATATATTAATCATTAATATATCAGAATAACTTGATTGCTTAGGTCATATGTTTTGGAACGAATATATATATATATATATATATATATATATATATATATATATATATATATACATTAAGAAATGGACAAAATCCGACAATTTATTTATTAGAAAGAACGTTAAACATAAAAATGTCTTTAATAAATATATATATGTGCGTGTGTGTGTGCGTGCGTATGCATATATGTGTATATATGCTTATATATATGTGTGTGTGTGAGTGTGTGTGTGTTTATACACTTATATGCACGCATGTATATATCTAAATATAAAGTCAATCTGGTTCGATTAAAATCAATACTTGCCGGCTAAGTATGGTTTATTCATATATATATATATATATATATATATATATATATATATATATATATATGCGTGTGTGTGTACGTACGTGGTTTTAGCATAATTTCTACATTCGTCGTTGAACTTTTATGTCAGAGATCAGCAGAATATAAAAATATACGTCTGCAAATTTGAATATATATATACATACATATGTATATTTTTATACACAAATTATATATATATATATACACACACAATTATATATATATATATATATATATATATATATATATATATATATATATATATATATATCCACACTGATATGCATATGTGTATGTATATATATTCAAATATGCAGACATACATAAATATCCATATTTGTATATATATATA
Organism: Acanthosepion lycidas; assembly: GCA_963932145.1. Taxonomy (NCBI): domain Eukaryota; kingdom Metazoa; phylum Mollusca; class Cephalopoda; order Sepiida; family Sepiidae; genus Acanthosepion; species Acanthosepion lycidas. Next base: position 49,814,635 of record OZ010611.1, read on the forward strand.
TATATATATATATATATATATATACATACATACATACATTTATTTGTACATATATATATATATATATATATATATATATATATATATATATTTGTAAATATGCATATATATATATATATATATATAAGCATGTTTGTATATATATATATATATATATATATATATATATATATGTATGTATCTATGTATGTATGTATAATCACTTATATTTAAAAGCGCTTTTGATTTTCGTGTTTGATTCTATGCCAAATATTTCCGCAGAATTTTATGCCTTCCTCGAAAAGTCGACAACTTTCTAATGGTCCTAAGCATTTCCTCTACATCACATATATTCGCGTGCTTCAAAAACACATGAAAGTTACACGAAGCCGATATTTATTTGCCGTCACGAATAAAAGACGAAGGAATTAATTTTTTTCTTTCTTTCCCTATGACCTCCCCACATTCCTTACTCTTTCATTCTTGATTTTCTTCATTTTTACATTTTGTTACTGTTTTTTTTCCTTCCCAAACATCTCTTTGTCCATAATTCTTCCTCTCTTATTCTTTGAAAAAAGTTATCATCCTATTTTCTTACATATATATATATATATATATATATATATATATATATATTACTACCTTTCTATTTACATAATTCGGACTGCTGTCACAACGTTTCGGCCGTTGTACGCTCCGGCCTTCTTCAAGTGGTTAGAATGTCCAACCCTTTATTTCGTTTACTGGGGTAGACTGTTCTCGTTCCACGTGCCATGTTTAATGCATGTCAGTTATCAGTTATCTTCCGTAATTCCCCTCTCCAAGTTCTCCACTGACTTAACCAGGTATTGAATTCACCCTATTTGGGTCTTGTCACTGGATCTAACCAACGCCAACTGTGCCATGTGTCCTTGAGGACATCTGTGTATGAATTTCTGGGTATCATAAACCTAATGGCATCAGCGCCATTTTTTATTAATGCTCATATTAAAATTTTCGCTGTTATCATATATGTTTTTACCAGAGATCATATTGCAATTTTTGTTGTTATTATCTCTTTTCTCTGGCACTCCTTATTACCGGTTCCCATATTGTATTCATTTCTATGCTTGGTCGGCTCAGGAGATTTTTGTGGCCTAGCACATGTGCTGATTCCTTAAGTTTACGAATTTTCAAATGGTGTTCTTTGTCTATGATCTCAACGTGATAACTGATAACTGATATCCATTAAACATGGCACGTGGAACTAAAACAGTCTACCCCAGTGAGCAAAATAAAGGGTTCAGTTCGACATTCCAACTATCTGGAGAATTCATATGTATATATAACACATTTGTACGGAATTAAATTTCATTTTTTAATCTATCATTATTTCTTATGAATCTAAATGTTACCTTTTGAGTAGATTCGTATTAATTTCCTTTTTAAACAGTTTGAAATATATCTCCTGGCCAGCAAATTCGAGAGGTTTAATATGTTTTCCCCGACCTCTGCAAGGCGGATTTCAGTTTTGAACCATGACAGGAGGGTATTTTCTTTATTAGCTTTCTCGAATTCGTAGAGAAGTCGATGTAATTGACACGGTTTAAAATGAACAAAAAGAAAAAAAAAACAAGTTGTATACTAAAAACTGTGTATCTATATAACGTTTAGATATATTAGGTTGGTGCAAAAATAATGTCGTTTTCACACATATGTTACTATGTGAGAAAATGGCATTATTTTATTATTAAAAATGTTTGTCACCATTCAACTATCTATCTCTCGATCTATATCTATCTATCTAGCTATCTATCTATCTTTCTCTCTCTCTCTCTCTCTCTCTATATATATATATATATATATATATATATATATTAATCATATAAATATAAGTAATTATACTCATTCGGAAACACCTTATGTGTTTTGGCTTGTAAATAAACAAACCAATAGCCAAGGAAAAATAAGGGATAAAAAAAGAAAGAACTAAGAACATGTAATTCAGGCAAAAACAATCGACCAGAATCCAAGCTCAGAATCCAAAGAAAAAAACCGCCGGCCTACCCTAAGGATCCGCGTAGATGAAACGTAGGTAGGTTTGCCTGGCTCTTTAGGTTCGTAGTTATCTATCTATCTATATATATCTATATATCTATATCTATCTATCTATCTATCTATCTATCTATATATATATATATATATATATATATATATATATACTTGTACATATATGTACTGAATATTATTGGTCGCTTGTTGTCCTTGAAAATTTTTACCCTTCATTAGTCATCTTCAATTAATTTACATGTCTATTCTTTTATTTGACGAAATCGGTTGTTTTTAGCTATTAAAAATTATACTGATGTATCTTTTACATTGTGCTTATTCTATGCTAAATAATATATATATATATATATATATATATATATATATGTTTATAGAAATATATATGAGTGTGTGTGTGTAATGTCAATATATATTATCGATACATGCACGATACTTATTGGAAAGCGCTCAATATCGGTGATAGAGCTAACGTATTTAGTTGTATTGATGTGAGTTTGTGACCCTGGTGTTTCACGCTTTTGCGATCGTTAGAGTTTGTTTGACGATTGCCAGGGTCACAAATTCACATCAATACGACTCAGTATATAAATATATATATATACGCATATATATATATATATATATGAATATATATATATATATATATATATATATATATATATATATATATATATATATATATATATATAATATTGATTTTTTACATTTCTATATTTTTTTTCATATATATCTTTTAAGTATGTATCTTTATATTTTTCATTGTTTAATATTTTATACATATACATATTTCATATATATATATATACATATATATATATATATATATATATATATATATATATATATTTATTATAAATATATATATATATATATATTATAAATAATTTTTTTTCATACATATTTTATAGCTATCTATATATATATTCATTACCTTGTGTCTGAAGAAATTAGACACCATTTATTTTGTCAAATTTAGTCTGAAGAGATGGATGTCAGAGTCCATGTAATAAATTATCAGCAGAATGGATTTTTAAGGATTCCGACAGGGAGGACACTTATTTTCTCTGAGATTTTTCGGACATTCAGGCCGGTAAATGGCAGTAATAATTTTTATTTATAAATATATATAAATAGAGCATTTCCATTAAAAAAAAAAATTATATATAAAAATGACGTATGAATCTTTTTGGAAGTGCTATCTGATGATCCGGTTTCCTTTAAAAGGGCTCTGGTGAAATAAATTGCCTTAAAGTGGTCTGTTTTTCTTTTAAATATTAGCTCTCGATTTACATTGATCTCTCAGGATTTCATTCTCCTTGGGATTTCCCATACAGATTACCAAGTTCTTCATAACTTAACTATATATATATATATATATATATATATATATATATATATATATATATATATATATATATATATATATATATATCTATATACAACTGACACATGACGAAGAGTTTTATCTCTGTATAATGTGTGTTATATAGGTTTTATGATCAGAGGAAAATGTATTGTAGCCATTACTGAACTTAGGTCTCTGGTTGGGACCCAGAAGGAAATAATAACGACAGTAATAATAATAATAATAATAATAATAATAATAATAATAATAATAATAATAATGATAATAATAATAATAAAATACATAGGCAGGGAGACGGATAATTAAAATAACAGGAATATGTGAAGCAAAAAGTAATTTTAATTGAATAATATTATAATAATAATAACAATAGTAATAATGAAAATAATTATAATTACAATAACAAAGAAATTAAAAATAATAAAATATAAAGCCACTAGTAATAAAGAAATTAAAGCTAGTAATAAAAGTAAAATTAGAGATAAAAATAACCAAAGAAATAATTATAGAGAAATTAACAACAGTAGTAGTAGTAGTTTTAATAATAATAATAATAATAATAATAATAATAATAATAATAATAATAATAATAATCAAGGATGGAACTAAACAGAAATGTAGGATCGGTGAAAAATATAATGAAATTCTCGATTATATTATCTCAGGATATCCGGAACTAGAAAAAGATCAATGTACCCAGAGACATAACAAAGTAGCGACATATATCCACTGGAAGATATGCAAGAAACACAAAATCGAAACCACTGAGAGATAGTAGGAACACCAACCAGACATACTTAGCAAAAATAACGATGTAACTTTCCTCTGGGATATGCCAATTTAAACTGACATGAAAATAAAAGCCAAGAGATTTGATATTATCATAAAAGACAAGAGATTAAGGAAGTGGATGCTTACTGACATAACAGTACCATCCGAGAGAAACACCCCCATAAAAATTATCGAGAAATTGTCCAAATACAAGGACCTGGAGATCTAGATTAACAGGATGTGGGGAATGAAGACTGAGACTGTCGTACCAATAGTAATCGGAACTCTAGGATTCGTGAGAAAAGGAATGGAACATTTTACTAAAAGTGTTCCAGGTAACATCAACATACAAGTTACCCAGAAGATCGCCCTACTAGGAACATCCCATATACTAAAAAAAAAGTGCTATCAGCTAAATGAAACTTCTCCTATAGGGCCTGAGGACTATAGTTTGGACCCGTTCCTACTGGATACAAAGCAGGGAACATAATATACACAAATAATAATAATAATAATAATAATAATAATAATAATAATAATAATAATTTATCCAGAAGATCGTCCTACTAGGAACATCCCATATACTAAATAAAGTGCTATCAATTAAATGACAATTCTCTTATTGGAACTGAGGACCATAGTTTGGACCCTTTCCTACTGGATACAAAGCAGGGAACATAATATACACAAATAATAATAATAATGAATGTGCTATTAGTAGTGATATATATGAGTGAGAGGTCTCTTCTTCTCTTCAACATGTGTCTCCATCTTAAGAATCCCCACACTGAAAACTATAGAAGATCTTTACAACTATAAAGAACAAAATGTAGAAAAAGTGTGGGGCATGAAGATCACAACAATATCAATAGTAATACGAGCTCTTAGTCTTTTTATACTTCAAGTGCTTAGAATGACGAACTGAACCCTTTATTTCGCTCACTGGGGTAGACTGTTCTAGTTCCACATGCCATGTCTAAATTATCTCTTGCTTAATTCCCTCTCCATGTTCTCCACCACCTTAACCAGGTATTGAACTCATACTCCTTTGGGTCCTGTCATTGTATCTAACCAACGCCTTTATCCACTGTGCCATATGACCTCGAGGTCATCTGGGTATGAATTTCTGGGTATTATAAACCTAATGTCTTTAGCAACCATTTTTTTTTTATTTCTACCCCAGCGAGCGAAATAAAGGGTTCAGTTTGACATTCCAACCGCCTGTAGAAGGTCGGAGTGTACAACGGCCGAAACATTGTAATAAATATGACAATAAATATGAGGACAATAGTCCGAATAATGTAAATAGGGACGTTAGTAGTTTGCAAATGTAATTATTTTCATGTGTTTTTAAGATTTGAAATATCAGTGAATTGTGGATATAATAATAATAATAATAATAATAATAATAATAATAATAATAATAATAATAATAATAATAATATATATATATATATATATATATATATATTTTTTTTTGTCAGTGAAAAGTGTCATGATGCCATTTCTAACCTTAGGTTCCTGGGTGTGACCCGGAAAGAAATGTGTAAACGCCAGAAAGCAAAGAAAATAAAAATAATTATTATTATTTTAAAAATAGCTGTAGAAAGACGATGTTGATACCTAGCTTTCCAAAGAGTACTTGCACGTAAGTGAATATAATGGATCTGGAATTGAAACTCTGCTTTCCGATTCCGACACATTACCTATTGCACCAACCACACAGCCATGCTTACAACGCCTTATATTCTCAAGCGGTCACTCATCTAAATAATAACCAGGCTCGACGATGCTTAACTTCAGTGATCGTAAGGAAATGGCTGTTTCAACGCGATGTGTCCATAAGACTGGGAGAGAGTATTATGGCCAGAAGCGACAACACTCAAAATTTGTGAATATAGTGACAAGAAATTTATTTGGTGACATCAAAGTGAGGCTTTCGATTCAAGCCCGGACTGCCATCCCGCAGAAAAACATGGATGACAAAGTATTATAAATGCGGTCATCCATCTCGGTACTGAATAGACTTAACTTCGGTGATCGTACGGAAATGATGCCATTGTTGTGTATCTATGTATATTTTTCATCAACCACTGTTTTTTGTCACGCCAACTTTTGTTAACTTTAGATTTATAAACACACACATATATATACATATATATATGTATATGTATATGTGTGTGTGTGTGTGTAAAATCCTATATATCCTTGGTGCGTCAAATACACAAAAGGAACAAAATATATATATATATTTAAAAATTGTACATATATTCAAATTAAAAAATGATAGGAAAAAAAAAAAAAAGCTAATTTAATAAAAATCTCTCAGCTCTGAGATTCTCTTTGATTCATTTTCGGAAGCGATTGCCTGCCCGACAAGGTGATTCTTTTTCATGTCCTGTATATATCTGTTTTCAGACATTCGTTGATATTGTAGAGTAGCTGTTTGTTCTATCTCTCGGTGACGCCCGAAACGTTTTAGTTCAGTGCTTCGAAATCCCTTGAGCTCACAGGTCACTTCAAGTCGGTGACACGATGGAGAAAATTCTTGGACATCGTCTCCTGGACCACGTGAACCATGTGGAATTGTAAAAAAAAGCAGTGTTCTCCCCACTCCCTAAAAAAAACAAAAAAAAACAAGCTTAAGTTACTTCTTCGGTCCAGGGCTTTGTAAGAACTGAGGCAGCATAAAAATAACCTTTTTGTTTAGGACTCTCAAGAACATCGCAGACGCTTTCTATATCTCTGAGATGAGGTATTATGATTACTTGCATTATTTACATTATTCGGAGTGTTATCCTCATCTTCATTGCCATATTCACAACGTTTCGGTCATTGTACGCTTCGGTCTTCTTCAGGTGGTTGGATCTCTGAGATGAGGTATTATGATTACTTGCATTATTTACATTATTCGGAGTGTTATCCTCATCTTCATTGCCATATTCACAACGTTTCGGTCATTGTACGCTTCGGCCTTCTTCAGGTGGTTGGATCTCTGAGATGAGGTATTATGATTACTTGCATTATTTACGTTATTCCGACTGTTATCCTCATCTTCATTGCCATATTTACAGTGTTTCGGCCGTTGTGAGCTTCGGCCTTCCCCAGGTGATTAAATCTCTGAGATGAGGTATTATGATTACTTGCATTATTTACGTTATTCGGACTGTTATCCTTATCTTCATTGCAATATTCACCGCGTTTTGGTCGTTGTACACTCCGGCCCTCTTCAGGCGATTAGAATTTAAACCCGAACCCTTTATTTCCTCCACCGTGGTAGATTGTTCTTGTTCCAGTGTCATGCCTCTTCCAGATGTCTCAGTTATTTTCCTTTAACTCATCTCCCCAAGTTTTTGATTCACTACTGCTGTGGGCTGGTATTGAACTCACAACTCTTAAGGTCTAGTCTTTACCCACTCAGTCATGTGTTCTTGAAACATCTGTGTATGAATTTTGGGGATTTATAAACATGATCGACCTGTATTCCTCCAGTTGAAATTCTGTCTTGCGCCTCTGTGTGTGATGGATTATTTCCCACCTTAAAAACTTTTCCCACAAACAAAACCGCTGCAAGATGATTGCTCTTCTAATGGTATTTCCCTGTTTACCATGCAACGCAAACATTCCCTTCCTTTCCCATTGGTAAAAAGGAAACCCCCATATTTCCCAACAATCTTGAACTGGCTCGGACATGTACACCGTCCGCCGGATGGGAGAATTCCGAAGGTCTTTCTGTACAGGGGAACTGGGCACCGGCAAGAAGTCATGAGGACAACCTCATCTTCTCTTCAAGGACGTCTTACAAGAAAGAGCATGCGAGCAATGGACATCGGCACTGAGAGGTGGCATGACATCAACTCCCTTACATGGTGAACGCTTGTTTAAAAAAAATCCAAACATCCTAGCTGCCACGGTTAATTTTAACATTATTATAACAGAGCTTATCCATGCGTTTTTACAAAAATCATCACGATCACAGTTACCTTAAGTTTTGTCTTATCAATGCAGCCATCCTTAATAAATTTCATCTCGACATCTAGAAAATTATTAGACAATTAGAAAGGATAATTATGACATGAATAGACATAGTACGTCCAGATTATTCAACGAAACATGTTTAAATGAAGGTATACTGCCTAAATACCCCCACCATGTTCATATATATATATATATATATATATATATATATATATATATATATATATATTAGGTTTGTGCAAAAATAATGTCGTTTTCTCATATATGTTACTATGTGAGAAAACGACATTATTTTTGCACCAACCTAATATATATATATATATATATATATATATATATATATATATATATATATATATATATATATATATTATGAAATGAACAATTATTTTAAAGACATTTTTATGTTTATACATTCTTTTTTATAGATACAAATACTTAAGTAAATGCTCTCTTTATAATAAACAGTATTAAACAACATTTACCGGCCTGAATATTTTCTGTGAAAATTTCTCGGACATTCGGGCCGTTAAATATTGTTTTATACTGTTTATTATAAACAGAGCATTTACTTAAATATTGGTATCTACAAGAAGAATGTATAAAAATGTCTTAAAATAATGGTCGGATTTTGTCCATTTCATAATGTGTGACGTCATATATATATATATATATATATATATATATAATTATAATAATATTTTTGTTTAAAAATATGATTCCTTCGCTACATAAGAGTTCTCATGTTTCAAAAACGTGAGCCGAAATCATCCAAATAATTAATAAAATTAAGTTGGATTGAGGTGTTTAGTCACGTTTCATCTTCAAGCGAAATTTTAGGAATCTTTTCTATTTTCTGCATACCTGCACAAGGATACATATATATATATATATATATATATATAATTATTTATTTAAAAATATGATTCCAACGCTATATAAGAGTTCTAATGTTTCAAAACAAGAGCCGAAAACTTCAATATAATTATTTGAATTAAACTGAATTAAAGTACTATATATATATATATATATATATATATATATATATGTATTTATGTATGCATGTATATATATAAGTAAAAAGAAATAACTGTAAGATATATAATCCGGTGTTCTTATAGATATTTTTATTTTTACAAAATAGTGCTCGATGAAAATTTACAGAGCATTAATATTATAAATTAATTGATTTAAAATATGTTTTTTTCGCTACACAGTTCTAACTATGTTTCAAAAATGGAAGCTAAAAGCTTCGAATTTAATTTTGTAATTATATTAAAGACATTAGTTCCATTTCATCCTCAAGCAAATTTATAGGAATGATAAATAAGTTACTCCAAAATTCGCTTGAGGATGAAATGGAACTAATGTCTTTAATTTAATTACAAAATTAAATTCGAAGCTTTTATCTTCCATTTTTGAAACGTGGTTAGAACTGTGTAGCGAAAAAACATATTTTAAATCAATTAATTTATAATATATATATATATATATATATATATATATATATATATATATATATATATATATATAAGGGGAAAGATGTCTGACAAATTGGACAAAAGTTTTCGTGTGTTGTTTTTCGTTCTTTAGGACATTCTCGGACTAAATTGTTTACGTTGATGCGACTGCGCATGCGCACGCACGGGAAACGCTGGCAAATTTAAAATTTAAGAAAATGTCTTTTTTTGTTAATATATACGTCTTGGGTTTATAATCCAGCCAATTTTATTTAGATATATTTTTTTTTCTTTTTGTCTGTGTTTCCATGACTTTTGTTATTAAATATTCCACATTCTGAAAAAAGAATATCTGTCAAGAATGGTGAAACGTGGTAGGAACCTAGACGCAAATTTACTGTGGATGTTCTAGCGACTAAAAGACTTTCTAAGCATTTTTCGTCTTAGTGAATTCTTATATATATATATATATATATTAGGTTGGTGCAAAAATAATGACGTAATAATGTCGTTTTTTGACGTATTTTTAACGCCAAAAAACGACACTGTTACGTCATTATTTTTGCACCAAACTAATATATATATATATATATATATATATATATATATATATATATATAAATCATGTGCTAAGTTTTTATGAACTTTCTGCACTGGAGTGTGACTCCTCGTGTACACTGTTATGGGGAAAAGGGATGTGGGACAGTCAAGACATTGACTCTCATATTTTTATTACATAATTTTGTTAAACATGAGAATAAATTTATGAACTGCAAGAAGAGATAGAGGGAGAGAGAGAGAGGGAAAGACAGAGAGAGAGAGAGAGAGAAGGGCAGAGGTCGTAGAGGAAGAAAAAGAATGATAGAGTTTTAGGTTTTGGTTCGTTGCCACATCAATTCATATCGTCAAAATGATTTTCTCTAGAATTCTTTGAAGAGACGTTTTTGCTTAAGGAACAGGGGTGGTGCTCGTGGGAAGGGAAAAAAAAGTCTTGCAAGAATGATTACCAAATTGGAATAAAAGACATTTCTGAGCAGGAAATTTTCATGAAGACATTTTACTCAGTTATGAATATCTTCTTTTATAAAGGGATTTGAAAGGGCATGTTTAGTGTGGCACAAGGCCAATGAATCTGGGACTTCATTAATCAATCGACACATACGTATTTTAAAGGAATTGCTATTATTTCTTAAGCCTTTTTAAAACTTAAAAAAATAATTTCACCTCTAACAAAGCAATAAAAGCTACCTGATGCATGGGGCTACTGAGGGTGAAAGAAATATGGAAGACGATAAAAGAACAGCCTTCAAGGAGATAGAGGAGGACGACTGACATCGGACGGTGTTTAAACGCGTTTCTGCGGAGGGCTCCTGGAGAGGGCTCCTGATTGAGCCTGCGGCTTGTTCAAGAATTTGAGAGTAACGAAGTATTTTCAAGCATATTCTCAACATTGGTCGCTCTCCTTGCTACCGTTTGATCAGGTTTCACAGTTGCACAGGACTTTCTTTTCCTCGCTGCAGCCTTGGCTCTTTTGATTGCAAAAGGGTACCCTAAAGACTGAGATTTATTTTAGCGAAGCATACTGCTGCCGTAGGAGATACGCAACAATAGACTACAGAAGGATCACTGAATTGATTGCTGCGTTTAAAGTATTTCATGAATATTTAAACTAAACCTTTTAAAAGTTCAACGATAATTCTTGAGTAGACACTTAATTTAAAGAAAATTTGATGTACGTAGGTCCTTACTTTCTTTAGAGTCAATTATTTTAATTTATGGGTACTTTCGCGGAATTTCGCTTTTTAATTCTATTATTCTGAATTTTAATTTTCAAATTATAAAAAAAATATTATCGTAAAAAAGAAAATCGTCGTAAAAATCACGTAAAAAAAATTCACCGAAAACATTCCCATTAATAGAAACTTAGGAATCTGTAATTTCAGGATTGAAGGAAATTTTTTTAAACTTACAGAGTCGGCTTGATTCCAAAATAAATGATATGTTAGCTTACACTCTCTAGGTGTAAAAGTTGGCAACACGGACAAGTTTATTTTGAAACACAGTAATTTGAAAACAGTAAAATTTTCATCTGAATACAAGCTATTAAAAGTTAGAGAGTTGTGTCCCTTCGTTTTTATCAGTAGAAGTCAAGTTTACGGGTTCAAAAAGGACGCGGCAAGAGTATTTCGCATATATATATATATCGATACTTGCATATATATATATATATATATATATATATATATATATATATATATATATATATTAAAAATTATAACAAAGATGTTATAAAATCACTACAAAAATAGCCATTTTGTTTCAACACATCTAGATGTGTTAAAACAAAATGGCTATTTTTGTCGTGATTTTATAACATATTTACATTATAATTTTTAAATAAATAATTATATTCACTCTACTCTGTATTGAGCACTCTTTTAAGAATAGTTGTTGTTGGTTATTGGAATTTATTTTGTATACAACAATCATATACCTATATATATATATATATATATATATATATATATATATATATATATATATATAGTGTAACCCGGATATAAGAGAGTTGTCGGGACCGGAGAAAAAGTATCTTATATCTAGGTTTCTCTTATACCCGGGGTTTGGTCTATTTTGTTTAGGTAAGTATGGCTCTAATTTGAGACCAGATAAAATCTCTCTTATATACGGGTTTCTCTTATATTCGGGTCTCTTATATCAGAGTTACACTTATATCCGTGTATATATATATATATATATATATATATATATATATAGATAGATAGATAGATAGATCGGTTCAAAATACTGAAAGACTACAGGACGCTTAAACGTCGATAAAGAATGTTTATATGTTATAATATATATGTTGCAATTAAAGAAGAGACATTACCTTTGGTAGAACACTCGTACCTCCAACGGGAAGCCATCTGCAACAGGAGAAGGAAAAAGACATTATTGAAGTCTAGGTTTGGAATCCATTTTGGTCAGTTCTGTGGGCTTCTACTATTAAATCTGTTGTAAATGAAGAAGGATAGTTATTACAAAATAAAGAATAAAATATGGACGCAACATATTCAAAATAACTATCAGCGAAGAAAAAAAAAGGACAATGCGTATGTACATTTTCTTAACCAGAAAATATTTTTAGATCATAAGAATTTTTTCGAGAAAATAATGATTTGCAGATGCAAGTCCTACTAACTGACAAATAGCTGTAGGGAGAAAAGAGGTGAATTCATTCATTTCTCAAAGGTATTTTGCATAAGGGAATAAAAAGAACCCGACTGGGATTGGAACACTGCTCTCCCATTTTAAATGCCGAGTCGTTATCCATTGCATCACGCTCACGAGTTACGTGTATCCTGGAGCGCATCCCCATCAAGGTACTGACCAGACTCGACATTGCTTAACCTCGGTGATCAGTGATCGTACGAGAGCAGGTTTCAACGTCATATGGTCGTAAGCCAGGCGTTGTAGGAGAAGAATAAAAAATGCTATTTTATATATATATATATATATATACAGAGAGAGAGAGAGAGGGGGGAGAGAGAGTGAGGAGAGAAAGTGAGAGAGAGAGTTGAAGTTCTGAAATGTAATGGTATGGAAGTCATCACGTGGCACAAGACGAAAATAGGAAAGAAAAACAGAAAAAAGAGTAAAATGGAAGAAAGATGACTTCGTTAGTAAAGAGGTTAACATCAGCACATTAATGCTGGAGAAAAAGAGAAGCATAGTAGTTTAGAGCGTGGCGAGCAACATAAAAAAAAGTGAAGAGAAATGAAAAACAGCTGAGCGATGTATGCCGAGAAACGATTTTTGTCATAGGAAAAGAGGAGAGTATTTTAGATGATCTTTCATGCGAAGGGATGTAAATAAAACATTATTTACTTTGATCACGATCAATCATTAGCAATGCGAGAATGCTTGAAAAACACGGATAGCCATTTGAATTAGTAAGATATATATATAAAAAGATTACGATCGATAGAAGGATAGTGAAATACAAAGATTAAAATAGAAGAACAGAGTGTGGCGAGCAACTGGTGTTTCAACGTGATATCCTGAGACTGTTTTTCATATTCATATTGTTTTTATGCTTCTATGAAATATTTTGATCAGAGCTAGGCAGCTGACTTTTTGTCTGATTTAGCTCTCACAGCTCAGTACAAAGGGAAACAAATTGGTCACATTCAATGTCTCGAAAACCAATCCCGTGACATTCCATTTTTATCAATCGGACACAGAGTTTTTTTATCTTTTCCAATGAACGGATGTTCCCCCAAGGATTCCCCGTGCCTTGAGCGTCTTTTGGGACTTAGTCTTAACGCAGACCTCAAGTGGAACTTGTATATACTCTAAAGATGCTGGAAAAAGGGTCGGTTCCTTGTACTACTCCAGCAAGCACCAGACACCTCCAACTATCCTCCGCCTTTAAAATAGCCAAATCAGGTGTAAAATAGAGTACTGTTATCCTATATGGGAAAAAGGTGTAAGTCTTCAATTTACAGTCTTCATAAACTCCAAAAGGCCTCCTTGTGGGTGATGAATTATTTTCCATCCTACGTTGTTTCAGACGAACTACTATTCCTTAGTTCTATTAGTTCTAACATTCAGGGCCAAGACCAGCCATGCCACGCCCATTGCACCGAACCACCCTCACACCATATGTAGATGTAAGTTCCTTTTAAGCAGCCTTTTCCAATGAGCCGCTGCTTTGTGAAACAACTCCCAAGTAGATCCTTCACCGATCATTACAATCTTAACCTGTTCAAGTCTAGGGTTAACCGTTTTCCTCCCCACCGTATATATATATAATCTTAAAACTGGCATAAGTACTTGCAGGGTATTTATGTCAGTTTGGGGCTAAAATTCGCAGGTCTGCCAAAAGGCTGAAGCGACGGATCAGAGTAAACGAGAAGAAAGTCACGATCAAGTCTTGTTCAAACCTTTCGAGTGTCACATATGGAAAAAGGTGTACAGTGGGCAGGTCAGCAAAGTCATCAGAAGGTCTATGGCTGCTCAGCTCAACCCTGAACAGATTCCCATCTTATCTAATTTTAAAACGGTCAAATGGAAGATTAAAATTACTGTGAAATAATATTATATATGAATTTTCATAATGTTTAAGGAAACATATTACTGGTCAAAGCCAATTTAAGAATAAGAATTATATTGGACGTACAACTACATGCTTATCGAGAAAACTCACTTTACATCTCTCTATTAGAATCGATCTAAACACACACGCAGACCTACCAAACTTAGTCGGCAACAAACTTGAAGAAAATAAAACCATAAAAGTCACATCCCCTAAAAATCGGCTAAAAATAATGAAAGCATTAATAAAAAAAAGTGGAGCTAACCATCATTAATGTCATATGCTGGGTATGACGATAAACTACATCCGGCAGCAAGGCCTCTGATCAGGAGGTTATGAGGAGCGTGGAACCACCTCATAATTGCTAGTGTTCCCGAGTTCATCCAATTAGTGTTTCAGCTATGAGCAAACAGTGAACCCTCAAACTAAAAAAAAAAGTAATTAAAAACATGAAAGTATAAATTTAAAATAAGTAAATATATTACCAGACACAATAATTTTATTTAAAAAAGAGCATAAAATTACCCAAAATAGATATTTTTAAAAAGAAATGATCCACTCAAGCTCCAAAGAAAGTGACATTTTGGCATTAAACGACCCATAAAGGTGTTGATATGTCGTTAGAGAAACAAACAAATCAATAATATCAACTATGACGGCTACAATATAGTGACTGTAACAGGAAATTAAAAAATTTAAAAACACAGCTATTTATATATATATATATATATATATATATATTTAAAATATTTATGACAGTTAGATTTAAGTTAGGAATATCCGAACAGTGACGTTCCATATCACGTGACGTCCGCGTCTAGCGAAGGACGCTACTTGCTAACAAACAGTAATTTTAATTTATTTGTAACAAACAGTTATTTCTGATGAAAGATTGAGGACAATTTGAAATATCAAATATATATATAAATAAATACTTTCATAAAATAAAACAATTTTTTTAATTTGCAACTTTTCTCTCTCTCTCTCTCTCTCTCTCTCTCTCTCTCTATATATATATATATATATATATATATATATATATATATATATATATATAATGTATGTTTGTGTGTGTTTGTATGTGTGTGTGTGGCTAAAAGACTAGCCGAAAGCTCGGATATATAAAATATTTAGATTGTTTTTACATACTTTATGCTCAGATAAGAAAAAAAATTAAAATACCTAATCGGAGTTCCTTGTCAGTCGATTTTAATGAAAATTGTATAAAAGCGAGATTGCTGCCGAAATACACAATATATATATATATATATATATATATATATATATATATGTATATATATATATATATATATATATATATATATATATATATATATATATATATATATATATATATATATATATATCGTTTCCCTCGGTAGTGGATGCGCACTGATGATGAGATGAGTCCCAAATATAGGACGAAACGGCCGTCCAGTGCTTTCTGCATTTTGTTGAGGTTTCTATCAGACTCGATGAATCAATTAATATAATTATCAAATCCTCCTAATTACTATCTGTGTTTATCATAGCTTGAACCGGTTGGAGCGGCTTGGTAAGAGTAGTCGTGGCTCTCAGTTCTATGGTTAGAGAGAATCTCAGTTGAGTTCCACCACGGAATATGGGAGTGAGCGGAGCTACATTGAGTCTGATTTGCAATCTCTTCGTCATCGAGGCCTGGTGGAGCAGTTGGTATGGTGTTCTCTTGCCAACCTAACCGTCGGGGTTTCGAGTCCCTCGGTAGTGGATGCGCACTACTGATGAGTCCCAAATATAGGACGAAACGGCCATCCAGTGCTTTCTGCATTCTGTTGAGGTTTCTATCAGACTCGATGAATCAATTAATCTATATATATATATATATATATATATATATATATCACATCAAGCTATATGTAGGATATAGGTTCGATCCCCGTAGGAGGACGCGTATTTTCTATGAAATTTTCTCGAACATTCAGGCCGGTAAATGTCGTTAATACTGTTTATTATAAGCAGTGCATTTACTTAAATATTTTATCTATAAAAATATATATATAAACATAAAAATTTCTTTTTAAGAATAAGAATTTGGTTTCTTTTATTTTTAATACAAGTTTTGGTGGGAGTTTTAGATTGATATAAGATGACAGGTGATAGGCGGGTCCGTTTTGGAAACGGAAGTAGGGATACGTTTTTTTTTATATCATCTTCAATAATTTACTTAGGTTCAATTGTACTCATTTAAGAGGCTGATAATTTTTAGATAATTTTTAAACAGGAATAGAACCGTCATCCACAAACAGACTGTTTCCCTACATCAAAGCTCATCAGTATGATTGGCATCTGATCGCTTAAGCTGGAACCGAAGCCCGGCCTATTTATTCTAACTCCTAGGTTGTCAGCGCCCGGCAAAGAGAAAGGCGAATTTTTACGTATTTATTTGTTTAAATACGTCAGTGACCTAGAGAACTCAATCTGTTGGTAGAGTCTTGCATTATAATCAGTAATAGTCACTGTTTACAAATTCTCCCTACAGTGCTCGACCGAATTAGTTACTTTTCGGGAGCTAATATCGTCACACATATATATATATATATATATATATATATATATATATATATATATATATATAAAACTAAAAATAATTGAAGCAATAATAATATGAAAGAAAACGTCAACACAGAATAACATGAACTATGAAGAAGGACACAATGTACAATGTTTGGAAAGAAAAGATCTTATAACTATTGATACATACTAAAAAATCCATAATTTCAGTTAAAATTAAAAATAAAACTCGTCTTTGGTAATGGCTAAAAGAATAGCCGAAAGCGCTCGGAGCAGCAGAACATTCGGACGATTTCTACACACTTTATGTCCAGAAAAGCAAGGAGTTATACGAACTCAAGAAAAAAAAATAAAAAGCTTAATCGCAGTGCCCTGTCAGTCAGCATTAATGAAACACACACACACGCACACACACACACACACACACACACACATATATATATATATATATATATATATATATATATATATATATATATATGTATGTATGTATGTATGTATGTACATAAGCGTGCGTGTATACGTGTGTGTTTACGTCTGTTTCTGGCGGAGGATGATTTTCATTTTAAATATATTACCCAAGAAATAATTGCTTTTTCATGTAAACACGGACGTAATAAAGATCATCGGGAAATTTGCATACGCTTTTAAAAAGCCTACTGACTTTTATTGTGACTTTTGTTTAATTTCTAATCTATTTTAAATGTATCACTGAAGCGAAATAGTTTCAAAACAGTTTCATTCCAAATATTGTTTCAATGATAAAATCATTGCAATTACCCTCTTCTTGAATCGTTGTTGTTGTTGTTGAATTTTGTTGTTGTTGTTGTTGTTGTTGTTGTTGTTCTTCTTCTTCTTCTTCTTCTTCTTCTTCTTCTTCTTCCATGGGCCATACCATGCCACGTCACGCCAGGACGTTGGCAGTTCTGGATCTCCACAAGTTCCTGTCTTCAGTAGCTCTTTAAAGAAATGTCGAGCCTGGTCAGTACGTAGATGGGCATCCGCTCTGGAATACAAGTAGCTGTATGCTTAGATGTGAGCGTGGTGGAATGGAAAATTGCCCGGAATTGAAGATCGAAGAGCCGTGTTCCATTTCCAGTCGGGTTCGTTATATTTATTTACGCGTACATACCCTTTGGAAAAGAACGAATCTACTTCTTCCCTATTGATTAATTAATAGGACTTGTATCAGTAAATCCTTAATATCCCCTAAAAATATTAATGTTTTAAAATCTGAAACTCCGGACTGAGTTTGCCCGAACGGGGGCGTTGGGTTATCCCTTTAACTCAAGTCTCCAAGTGTTTCGGTTCACCACTGTTGTAGCCTAGTACTGAATTCACAACTCTTTGTGTCGAGTCACTGGATCTAACGAACGTCTTTATCCACTGGGCCCTAAAGAGGAGTTAAAAGAGAAATAACTGAAACATCCCGTAGAGGCATGACATGTGGAACTAGAACAATCTACCCCGGTGGACGAAATAAAGGGTTCTACTTGAAAGGTTAGTCATCTGAAGAAGGCCGGAGCGTACAACGGTTGAAATGTTACGAATATGACAATGGAGATTAGGATAACAGTCCGAATAATGTAAATAATCATAACACCTGATCTCAGAGATATAGACAGATATTGAAAAGACATATAAGTGCAAGAACATTTATTGATATGCAGCCACATTATGCACAATAATTTGGTAAACTATCCCTGTCGCTATTTACATTATTCGGACCTTATCTCTTGTTAATTCCCCTCTCAAAAGTTTTCCTCTGCCTTAACTGGGTATTGAACTCATACTATTTGGGCCCTGTCACTAGATCTAACCAACGCCTTTATCTACTGTGCCAATGTTACAGGACCCAAAGAGTGTGAGTTCAATACCCAGTTAAGGTAGGGGAGAACTTGGAGAGGGGAATTAACTGGAGATAACTGATAACTGACATCCATTAAACATGGCACGTGGAACTAGAACAGTCAACCCCAGTGAGCGAAATAAATGGTTAAGTTCAACATTCCAACCACCTGAAGAAGGTTGGAGCGTACAACGGCCGAATCGTTGTAATAAATATGGCAACAAAGATTAGGACAATGGTCCGAATAATGTAAATAGTGTACATAATACTTAATCTCAGAAATATAGACAGATACTGAAGAAGGCCGGAACGTACAACGGCCGAAACGTTGTAATAAATATGGCGACAAACATGTGGACAATGGTCCGAATAATGTAAATAGTATACATAATACCTCATCTCAGAAATATAGACAGATCCTTGTCGGGTTTTTGCTATTTTAGTAAAAAGATTATTGAAAAAAGATTAGAAAAGATTATAACTAAAAATGGATGTACAATTTATTTCCAATGAAATTTTTCTGCTTCTCGTTTTATCATATAGGATCGATGAGTTTAGGTCTCTGTAGGGTTGAATGATGATTGATTACACTGGACAAGAAAAAAAAAATGAAATGTTATCGACACACCAAATATCTTTTTTAGCTATTTGAACGGGGCGCTGAATCTGAAAATGACTACTTTTTCTTGGTTAGCTACCGTTTTTGCTGTACAGAGATGCCTCGTTTTTGGTCAAAAAAACAAAACTATTTTTTTCATGTTTACTGTATATATGATATTACCAGCCGACAATATTACTCAAAATAGTAGAAACCTCTCAGTTCGTATTTAAAACAACAAATATTGGTCAGCTTATCGAGAAATACTATTTTTACAATCAGACCGTAAGTCTTAAAAAATTACACGATTGAATATACCAAGACCAACAAGTATTTTCATCAAATCATTTAATAAACTAACAGCAGAAATAAAACATTTGTGAACATAAGAACTATGGTAAAAATTTTCTCTTTCTTGATTGTCTGTCATGTTAAATGTTATTTAAGTCCCTTTTGATACTCCAGCAGTATCGTGTACAATAGAATAGGGGCATTCAATTGGGATTTCTTTAGTTGGGGTCTCTTTCCAACTGTGGAAACAAAATGCTCTTAATGTGCTTGGTTTCCTTCCGTAGTGAAGGGATAAAAGTGATGGGATAAATTTATGAATATCAAACAGATTTTAGGGTTTCATTTTTTTTTTTTTTATGTCATCTTAATTATCAGGTTTACTAAAGGGTATTACTGATAAAATTTATCAGTTAATTTTAATTTTGGCGATAAATTGGAAAAAATCGTTACATCAATTTTAAAATTTTTCACTCAAAAACGATTTTTTTCTGATACAAATAGTTTATTTCAGATGGCCGACATAAACAAATTGTTCGGCCCACTTGATAATTCATGGATTTCTACGACCT
Organism: Acanthosepion lycidas; assembly: GCA_963932145.1. Classification (NCBI taxonomy): domain Eukaryota; kingdom Metazoa; phylum Mollusca; class Cephalopoda; order Sepiida; family Sepiidae; genus Acanthosepion; species Acanthosepion lycidas. The sequence continues at coordinate 49,835,196 of OZ010611.1, forward strand.
TTATCAACTAAATTTTGCGATCAGCCAAGATCGTAAATTGATCTTTTTTAAAAAAAAAAAAGAATTTCAGTACAGCAAAAACAGTAGAGAATCAGGTAAAACAAGAAATACATTGTCAATGAAAAAAAAGTTTGAACAAAGTAACTATAAACATTTTTTCTATCCTCTGCCAGCCGCAATGATGGCGGCATTACCTCGAACCATCGCCAGTGAGACACGCTGCAAGAGACACTCCGTTTCGCGAGGCTCGTCCCTTAATCGAGACGCACTCGCGCTAATCCTCCGAAGGAACGCCATCGAACGAGGGCCAATAACACCAGAAGTCTCCACTGCCACAGGAGTAAAAAAAAATCTATCAGCAAGGGAAGAATATTTAACTACGGTCATTTTCGGAATCAGCACCATCAAATTAGCTAAATATGTGTTTTGTTTCTTGGCACCAAAAATCGTATTGACCAGTGTTATTTTAGAGTTTATTAACCCTTTGTGGGTTATTTAAAGTCAAATCATTTTATCGTATGGAGTGAACCTCAGTACTAATACCTTTTATTTAATTATTGATTATTTTATAGCTTCTCAAACCTTTTTTAGGTTATTTAAAGCCGTAATATATATTGAGCTGGAAGAACAATTCTTTTTTTGTGAGTAAATATTGCATTAACGTTTTTGAGAAAAAAAGAAAAAGCTAGACACAAGTCCTACTATGTAACCCATTGCTGGGGTGAGTATGGATTTTGTTTTCTACCTTTCTCAATGGTATTTCGATATAAGTGAAAGTAGCGAATACGACTGGAATTCGAAATCGGCTTTCCGAGTTCTCCTTCAGAGCCATTATCCATCACACCGACTGGACATCCTCAAAGAAAGGAACCTCTTTGAGAATGCAACCATTTATTGTGGTTAGATAAAATATAGGGTCTATTCGGCGCTGAAGAAATGGCTGCTAGATTTTGGTTTATGAGGTATTGAAAGTTGGAAACCAGTTTTTGCTTCACTGGGTGATTAGTGAGATCAGCGGGAGAGATCAGCTGCCAGACGCCAATCAGCTTGTTTTGGGGAGGTGATATGCGGAGAGTCAGGTAGTCTGTCAAGTGTCATACATGATACACGCTTAGACTATTATGTATCTGTCTATTCGCTAGGAAGAAGATATTCCCGCAGTAAGCTGTCGTTTCTTCTGTAGTAGACTGGTTTGCTAATCAAGGCTATAGGAACCAGTCTGTCCTGCTATTCAAAATCATGCCTTTACCATTAATACCAAATCTACTTATGTGGAAACGCAATTTGATCTTTTTCCTGACAATGGTCTAAAATCTATTTTTAAATGTTGTGAATTCCGAGATGAAATCCGGTACCAATGAATAATAAACACCAAGAAGGAATATAGGAAAATAAATGTATTATTGTAATAATACAAACTGGTAATGCAGGTTAGTAGTTCCAGGAATACGGGTTAGTAGCAATATATATATATATGCGAGACTCTTCGCATAGCGAATCGAGTCACTGTCAGTCACTGGGCGTGTTTCTAAAAATAAATACGCTAAAAATCCGCCTGTTTCCCTGCGCCGACGGCTTAGTGGTAGAATCTCCGTCTGATACCAATTCAGTCGGGTTTCGATCCGAGCTAGAGGCAACCGGGTGTTTAGCCACACTGGTGAGCTGTGAAACAGCGAAATAGTCTGTCTGTGGATGACGTTATATATATATATATATATATATATATATATAGATAGATAGATAGATAGATAGATAGTCTTTGGTATCGACGTATCGCTGTATGACTTCTTACTGAGTCTACGTGCTTGCTCAATGTGACTCTTGCTCGCTATGTTTGTCCTCGTTCGTCGCTGTCGGGTATTTACTAACAGTAGCATATGTATATCCTGGGTGAGTCCATTTGTGTAAAAAGGAGAGAACCCCTCAACATTAATTAGTTAAGAAATCTGTTCAGAATAGGAATATAAGTTTTACGTTAGCCTTCACAGAGTCTCGACTTGATTCCAATGAATTGACACGTCATTATTTGAAATATCTATATTATTCAGATAGTTTATACTCATTTCTAGTTTTGGTCGTTGTACGCTCCGGGATTCTTCAGGTGATTGGAATTTCGAAACGAAACCATTATTTCGTCCACCGGGGTAAATTGTACTAGTTCCACGTGCCATGTCTCATCTGGATGTCTCAGTTATTTCCCTTTTAAATCAAATCTCCAAATTGTTTGGTTCTCTACTGGTATTGAACTCACAACACTTTGGGTTTAGACTCTGAATGTAAGCAACGCCTTTATCCCCTGGTCCGTGGAGAGCTGATACGCGGGTAGCCAGTCTGTCAAGTGTCATACATCATGCACGCTTAGACTATTATGTATCTTTCGATTCACTAGGTAGAAGATATTCCCGCAGTAAGCTGTCGTTTCTTCTGTGGTAGACTGGTTTGCCAATCAAGGCTATAGGAACAAATATGTCCTGCTATTCAAAATTATACCTTTACTATTAATACCAAATCTACTTCTGTGGAAGCACAATTGAACCTTTTTTCCTGACAATGGTCCAAAATTTTTTTCTAAATTAGTTAAGGAATCTGTTCAGAATAGCAATATAATAGTTTTACGTTAGTCCCGCCTTGATTCCAATGAATTGAAGCGACATTATTTGAATTATTTAAATTAATCGGAATGTTATCCTCATCATCATTGCCATATTCACAACGTTACGGCCCATGTACGCTCCGACATTCTTCAGGTGATTGCAATTTCGAAACGAACCCCTTTATTTCGTCCGCTGGGGGTGGGGAATTGTTCTAATTTCTCGTTCCATACCTCATCCGGATGTCTCAATTATTTCCCTTTTCACTTAACTCTCCAAGTTTTTGGGTTCACCATTGTTATTGAACTCACAACACTTTTGGGTTTAGTCTCTGAGTCTAACAGACGCCTCTATCCACTGGGTCATGGAGATCTGATACGGGGGTAGCCAGTCAGTGAAGTGACACACGTGATGCACGCTTCCGCTATTATGTCTCTTTCGATTCACTAGACAGAAGATATTCCCGCAGTAAGCGGTCTTTTCTTGTTGTAGACTGGTTTTCCAACCAAGGCTATAGGACCCAGTCTTCCCTGCTATTCAAAATCATACCTTTACCAAGGGTATTTGTGTGTAAATGAATGTAACAACCGCGACTGGAATTCGAACACTGCTCTCCGATTTTCTCATTCGGGACCGGATTGAGGAATAGGAGGGCCGAGTTCGAATTCCATACGAATCCATTACATTCACTTACGTGATAATACCTTTGGGAAAGATATGAATCCTCTTCTTCACCCCCAGCTATGGGTAAAATAACAGGACAGATCAGTTGCCATCCAAGAAATCCAAGTTCCCTTACCCATATGACTGTGCCTCCGCAATAGCGAGTCTAGTTCGCTACCTCTTCGTCACCGAGGCCCGTTAGTACAGTTGGTATGACGTTTGTCTGTCATTGTAGCTGTCTGGGTTTTAATTCTCGGTACTGGATGCACACTGCTGATGAGTCCCAAATATAGGACGAAACGGCCGTCCAGTGCTTTCTGCATTCTGTTTAGGTTTCTTCTAGACTCGATGATTACTTAATATATATATATATATATATATATATATATATATATATATATATATATATATATCTTAATGTTCATATATCTCTCTCAATGTCCAGGTCTATCTCAGTTTTTTAATATCTATCTATCTCAGTATTTTGATATATGCTCAATGTTCAGATCTATCTATCTATCTTAATGTTCATATATATATATATATATATATATATATATATATATATATATATATATATATATATATATATATATATCTGAATGTACAGATCTACCTACCTTCATGTTCAGATCTATTATTCTATCTATCTAGCTCAGTATTTTAATATCTATCTATCTGTCTCAGTCTTTTGATATCTATCTCACTCTTTTGGATATCTATCTATCTATCTATCTATCTTGCTCAATGTTCAGATCTGTTTGCGTACTTGAAAAATCCCTATTGATAACTCTATATGATCTCGTGGAAGAATTCCGCAAAGGTCTTCGATCAGTGTCCCGAAAACTTGGTTAGTCTCGGACAAATCCTGAACTCCTAGTCTCTTTCTGTTTATGGAATTTCGAATGACTCAAACGTGACTTGTCGACCCCAAGGCCGGCTGCGTCCGAAAGGATTAAGAGAATATGGCGCCATTTTTGGCAACATCCTGGTAATTGTATTGACTGGTTTGAAATATTGATTTATCGAATCAAATACACATTTCGTGTGCATTTAGAATCGTTATGAGAGAATCGATTTTGGTTGGAATTGGTGAAAGCGGATGAAATAAGTAAAAAAAAAAAAAATTCTATTTTACCTTTATCTCTCTCTTTTTTTTTTTTCTTCCTTTCTTCGTACACCCTGATCCGCGTGGAATATATTCCAAAATGCCTAAAATTACGAATGGTATCAAATCATATAAATTTTTATCGATTAGTAAATTCCAGTGATATCGGACGCAGAAAAATAATTTCAAGTATCTATGTATCTATCTTAATGTTCATATATCTTTCTCCCTCTCTCTCGCTCTCTTTCTCTCTTTCTATTTATCTACTTTAAGCACATCTATCTATCTGCTACATTCTGATCTCTCTATCCATCTATCTTATCTTGCTCAATGTTGAGATCTATGTTAATGTTCACACACACACACATATATATATATATATATATATATATATATATATATATATATATATACATATATATATATATATATATATAGTGAGGTGAAGCAAGTATTTAAACAGTAAAAAATGTATCTAGTATCATATATTGAAAGAAAAGCATTGTCTAAAGGTAACAATATATTCGTAAAACAATTATAAATGCAAATAAACAGCAAAAATAAATTATTTGACACGTATATATAGTTTATATACAACTTATTAAAACAGGTAGTGAAAAAAGTATTTGGACAGAATATAAATTATGCTTTAAATGTGTTTAATATTTAGTTGGTCCTCCTTCATTTGCAACTAAAGCTCTCAGTCTGTTCCTGTAGCTCTCTAGAAGCGCCTGGCATGATTTGATGGGAATTTTAGCACACTCTTCTGCAAAGACTTTCAATTCACTGAGGTTCTTTGGTCGCATTTCACGAATCTGATTCTTCAGTGTTCTCCAAAGATTCTCTATTGGATTCATGTCCGGCGATTGGCTGGACCATGTCAACACGTTGATGTTATTGTTTTGAAGCCATGCACTTGTTGCTTTGGCTGTATGTTTCGCATCATTGTCCTGTTGAAAAACCCAATCTGGTTCAAGTTCTAATTTCTCAACTGATGACTGCAAGCAATCTTCTAAAATCTGAATATATTTGGCTGTATGCCTTGTTCCCTCGATCGTTTTCAGTTGTCCCGTACCGTTATATGCAAAGCATCCCCAAACCATAATGCTACCGCCTCCGTGCTTCACAGTGGGGATGGTGTTCTTTGGATTGAAGGATGTGCCATCCTTTCTCCAAACATGGGTAGGATCGTTGTGGCCATAAAGTTCAATCTTGCTTTCATCAGACCATAAAATTAGCTTATAATATTCAACAACCTTTTGCAAATTAGTTTTGGCAAATTCAAGTCTGGATTTTAAATGCCGTTTTTTTTAGCAATGGGGTTTTGCGAGGAGAGCGAGATTTTAATTGTTGTCGGCGAAGTTCAGAACTTATGGTCCTTTTGCATACGTGAGTTCCTGCATTGCTGAGATCTTTTTGAAGTTCTCTCCAAGTCACAAAAGGGTCATTTTTTACCCGCCGTACTATTTTCCGTGAACATTTTTGTGATATTTTGTGCGGTGCATCTGTTCTTGGCATATTTTCATGAGTACCGAAGCCTTTCCATTTCTTAATTATGTAACCAACAGTGCTCACAGGTAAACATAGGTCTTTAGAAATCTTTTTTTTTTCTTTATGTGCAGAAATAATTTGATCTTTAAGATCTTTCGACAACTCTCTTTGCTTTGGCACCCTGGAGTACTGTTAGTGCGACGTCTTGGGATGAACTGACCATCAAGATAGCTAATAACTTTAAGTAAGGTACGTTCTAGACTATTCCATAAAATTCTAACACATTCGAGCATGAAATCTACTCAAAGCATTAATTTTAAACGTAATTTCGGGACTTTCCGAATTCTTTTTTCACTACCTGTTTTAATAAGTTGTATATAAACTATATATACGTGTCAAATAATTTATTTTTGCTGTTTATTTGCATTTATAATTGTTTTACGAATATATTGTGAGCTTTAGACAATGCTTTTCTTTCAATGCATGATGCTAAATCCATTTTTTACTGTCCAAATACTTGTTTCACCTCACTGTATGTATATATTAATCGAAACTATCTTGCTTACTGTATAGATCTATCTCTCTATCCTAATGGTAAATCTATCTATCTATCTATCTATCTATCTATCTATCTATCTATCTATCTATCAGATCTATCTATCTATCTATGTCTGTTCTTTTTCTTTCTATCTATCTATCTATCTATCTATCTATCTATCTATCTATCTATCTATCTATCTATCTATCTCTGCCTGTTCTTTTTCTTTCTATCTATCTATCTATCTATCAGATCTATCTATCTATCTATCTATCTATCTATCTATCTATCTATCTATCTATGTCTGTTCTTTTTCTATCTATCTATCTATCTATCTATCTATCTATCTATCTATCTATCTATCTATCTATCTATCTCTGCCTGTACTTTTTCTTTCTATCTATCTATCTATCTATCTATCTATCTATCTATCTATCTATCTAACTATCTCAGCCTGTTCTTTTTCTATCTATCTATCTATCTATCTATCTATCTATCTCCGCCTGTTCTTTTTCTATCTATCTATCTATCTATCTATCTATCTATCTGTCTATCTATCTATCTATCTATCTATCTATCTACTTCAAGCGGATCAATCTATCTACTACAATTTGATCCATCTTGCTCAATGAAGAGATCTATCTATCTATCTATCTATCTATCTATCTATCTATCTATCTATACATATATATATATATATATATATATATATATATATATATATATATATATATATATATATATATAGTCGAGTTCGAATTCCAGTCGAATCCATTACATTCACTTACGTGCTAGTACCCTGGGAAAGGTATGAATTTTTTCTCCCCCCCCCCAGCTATGAGTAAATATCAGGACAGACTGGGTTGTATATTCTTGGATGGCAACTGGTCTACCGGAGAAAGAAATGGCAACCTACAGCCGGAAAAAAATTACCTCGTCAGTCCTGTCCCTAAAAAGTCATGATCACAAATGGCACATAACTGACTGACTGATCTTGATGTTCAAATCTATCAGGTCATCCCATAAGTTCTGTCCGAATTTTAAATAAAGAAAACAAGTGACCAAATGTTACATTTAATTACAGATTCAATCAACAATGTATTTTCCCTGATTATCTATGACTTCCTTCCATCTTTTAACAGGCTTACGAATTCTATTACTGTAAAATTCTGTTGGCTTTGATTCGAAGAACTCACAAATGTCAGGTTTAACCTCTTCCTGTGTTACAAAAGCTGTTTCTTCCAAATGATTCTGTAAGCTACGAAACAAATGGTAGTCTGAAGGAGCAAGATCGGGAGAATAAGGTGGATGAGGAATTTTCTCCCAACGAAGTTCTTCGATCTTTTGTGACGTAATTCTTGCTGTGTGGGGTCGCGCATTGTCCTGATGAAACATCACCTCTTTTCGATTCACTAGAGCTGGTCTTTTTTTTCCTCAAAGCTTGTTTCAAACGCTCTAATTGCTGACAGTATATTTGAGCATTACTTGTTGCATTAGGTGGTAAGAATTCAAAGTGGATTATTCCTTGGCGATCCCACCAGATTGAAAGAAGAACCTTTTGTCCATGAAGTTCCCTTCTTGGCTGTGGCTGGGGTCCTTCCCCTTTACCAAGCCACTGTCTACGACGCTTAACATTTCGATAAAAGATCCATTTTTCGTCGCCAGTCAAAAGTTTATCCAAAAAAGGTGAAACAAGTTGGCGAGAATGGAGAGAAGAGCAGATATCAACTCGGGATTTGAGGTTGTTTTCAGACAATTCATGAGGCACCCATTTTCCAAGTTTAGGAACTTTTCCAAGTTGTTGAAGATGATGATGAACAGTTGTATGGTCTGACCTGCAAACCACTGGCAATTCCTCAACTGATAAAGCAGGATTTTCTTCAAGGGCTGCTTCAAGAAGCTTTTCATCAAACTCAACTAGACGTCCAGTTCGATCTTCATATTCAAGGGTGAACTCTCCACTTCTGAATTTTGCAAACCATCTTCTGCAAGTTCTTTCATTCACACATTCCTCTCCATAAACTGAGTAAATGTTTCTAGCCGCTTCGGCTGCTGAGTTTCCTTTCTTGAACTCATAAAGCATTATGTGCCTCAAATCATTCTTGTTATTAGGGTTTAATCAAACAAAATTTAATTTTATTGTTTTCTGAAATAAAATTTGATCAGTTCAAATGCATTTAAACATAAAAATAATGTTCAGCTCCATTAGACATTATAAAATAATCTTTAAATTTCGTTCATTTTAAGAAAAAGTCAAAATTCGGACGGAACTTATGGGATGACCTGATATTAGGTTGGTGCAAAAATAATGACGTAATAATGTCGTTTTTTGACGTATTTTTTAACATCAAAAAACGACATTATTACGTCATTATTTTTGCACTAACCTAATACTTCAATCGGATCTATCTATCTTGTTCAATGTTAAGATCTATCACACTATCTTTATCTTCACGGTGGAGTAATGGATAAGCGGATCGGATTTGAGGAATCGGATAGCCGAGTTCGATTTCCAGTCGAATACATTACATTCACTTACGTGCTTATACCCTGAGAAAGATATGAATCCTTTTCTTCTCCCCCCTAGCTATGAGTAAATATCAGGACATACTGGGTTCTATATTCTTGGATGGCAACTGATCTACCGCAGAAAGATATGGCAACCTACTGCCGGAAAAAAATTACCTCTTCAGTCATGTCCCTAAAAAGTCATGATCACGAATGTCACATAACTCACTGACTGATCTTGATGTTCAAATATATCTACTTCAATCGGATCTATATATCTTGTTCACTATCTGTCCTAGTGTTCAGATCTATCTATTTCAATCTGATCTATCTATCTATGTTTCTATCTAACTAGTCCGGAGTGATTATTGTCCTAAGCGCTTTCGGCCTATTCATTATCCGTTTTTAATTCCAAAAACGTTAACATGCATTCTTGGGGTTCATATTCTAAGTTCTGTTTCGTAAATGGAGAAGAAGGCGTTCTAAAATATTTGAAAAATATTTCGACTGTCAGTAGAATAAAACTACGGAAGACACTAAGTGAAGTAAATTCAGTCATGTCGTTAAGTGAAAGGGAATTAATGCTATTATTATTATTATTCATATTATTATATTTTTACAGTCATGGCAGCTATTTTGCTTTCATTCTTAAAAAAGTTTTCATGCTCGTATGGTACAGAAATATAACACACACACAGAGAGAGAGAGAGAGAGAGAGAGAGAGAGAGAGAGACAAAACGCACCCACATGGTCACAAAATGTTTCTTTTGTGTTCAGAAAAACTTTTATTGCGTTTTCTTCGATGTATTTTTGTGACAATTATTACAGGAGATAGACTAAATTTCTCCTTCAAGTTATAATCTATTGTTTTGTTTAGTATTGTACTAGGTGAACGTTACTGCAAAAAATAAATAAATAAATAAAAATAAATAAATAAAAAAACACCCATTCGTAATAAGTCGACACATATTCATGAGTTTTTCTCTCGGGAGGTTGGTTTTTGTTTTTGCATGTTGTTATAAAGACCATCTCTCTTCTTGGCTATTATGGCATGCGGGGTATTCCGTATTTGCTTGATTGAGCAGCAGCAACAGAAGTTATCAGCAGGGTACAACCGGAAACCCCCAAAAATCATAAAGATACTGACCGAGACATATTATGTCTCTTTTCCATTTTTCCTTTTCAGCAGCCGCAATCTTCAAGTTCCAGTTTGAAGAGCTAATCTCAACGCTTACTGAAGAAGACATGTGGCCTTGTCTTGGACCGTCCTGGGTATGACGATAATCTACGCCGCGTCCTAAGTAAGGCGATAAACTACATCCAACAGCAAGGCCTCTGTTCAGGAGGTTTTGAGGAGCATGGAACCACCTCTCAAATTGCTGGTGTTCTCAGGTCCACCCTGACTGGGGGTGGTAACACCTGTTAGGGTCCCAGCTATTGGTAATAGTTAACACTCAAACTTGGGTCAAAATACTATGAAAGTGTAAAAATAGGCTTTAATACCAGAAATACTTTATAAAAAAATTATTACAAGCAATAAATTTTTGAAAAAATAAGAGCACAGTGGTTAAAGGCGTTAGTTATATCCAGTGACAGGACCCAGAGTGTGAGTTCAATACCCGATTAAGGCAACTGAGAACTTGGAGACGGGTTTGACAAGAAATAACTGATAACTGACATCCATTAAAACATGGTACGTAAAACTAGAACAGTCTACACCAGTGAGCGAAATAAAGGGTTTAATTCGACATTCCAACCACCTGAAGAGGGCCGGAGCGTACAACAGCCGAAACGTTGTAATAAATATGGTGACAAAGATGAGGACAATAGTCCGATTAATGTAAACAGTGTACATAATACCTCATCTCAGAAATATAGAGATAATAAAAATTTTGTCGGCATTAATAACCCATTGAATTTGATATGCTGTAAAACAAACCAAACCTGTCCTAGCAAGCTTGACTTCAGATTCCTCGGTCCTCCTGGGACCAAGTGGAGAAATCTGACTTCGAGACACCTACCCGAAGAAATTACTCAAAGTCCTTGCTACAAAAGACACGTACCAGTCGTAGCAGTTTCACTCTCAGATTTATCGTTCCTCGTGGGAACAAGCGAAATCTCTCTATACGAAACATCTACTCGAGGGAAGAACTTTGTTGACTGGGAAACCTAACTTTTTTCCCCCGCAAAATACCACTATTTTGCACTCTCTTTCAACCACAAATAAAAGCTGTTGAACAGTTATTTCGAGATTTGAGTTTTGTTCATTCCATTCTCACTATCACGCAAACACACACACACGCACACACACACAACCACACAGACACACACATGAGCGCGCGCAAACGGGAAAAATTCCTAGGATATTAGTCATTTATTTACAGGAATTTAATATCGAAACTAGTCATGAGTTTATCTAGCATATTTAACCATTTTAGTCTTTCGAAATGGCTGCCGGATTTTTTAATATGTGTAGGGATTATTGTTCTAAGAATTACAATACTAATCCTGAAGCAGGAGTTTCGAAAATAGACTGCGAAGAATGGCGCGATATATGACTGCCTTTGTGTCTTTTCACGTAATTATTTTCTGAAATCCGACCGAACACCCATTGCACTATTTTCTCTGTATCGTCAGCTTGACGTTTCTGTGTTTGTAAAATACATTTCCTATTAGATCACAAAACCTGGAACAATTTCCTCCCAGCCAACGATGAGGCTGGAAATCCAACAGTGGCCAACACTGATTCGCTTTTCTTCTCTAAAGAAATCAAATTACAACGTTAATGGGCGGGTACTAATTAAATAAATACTATGAATGGAAAGAAGTGGTCACTTGGGCCTGGGAGTTGCGAGGTCTAATGTGC
>OZ010611.1:49851960-49871960 GCA_963932145.1 Acanthosepion lycidas
AAGCAGAATAAACTTTAATGTGAACGAAAGAAATATGTAAAGAAAGAAATAATGATACAGAAGCAGAAGATATTAAACATGAAAAAAAGAAATTATGGGATGTAATAAAAAGAGTGATATATAGATATAATAACTGATGCTGGTTTACATATATATATATATATATATATATATATATATATATATATATATATATATATATATGAAGAAATATAGTCTTAAGGTGTGCTATATTTATGGAATAAAGTGCTCAATATCAGAGATAGAGCGTGTGTAAATATAAAAGTGAACATAGAAGTCAACACTTAGAGGCGACAGTCTGTTTCATGCTATATGGAATCGTCAAGCCACGTGTGCTGTTATTTTCTCGGCTATTTATATATATATATACGGGTCAGTGGTGCATTGTGGGTAGTCTATTATGGCGGTTATTTTACAGGAATTCGTTTATTTATTTATTTGAATTAAATTATATTGCTTGTTTTTATTTATTTTCATTTTTTGTTTCTTATTTTATTTATTTATTTATTCTAAATAGCCGAGAAAAATAACAGCTCATGTGGCTTGACGATTGCATATAGCATGAAACAGACTGTCGCCTTTAAGTGTTGACTTCTATGTTCACTTTTATATATATATATATATATATATATATATATATATATATATATATATATATACAGAGAAAGAGAGAGGGGGAGATAGATTATAGAATATGTCGTATATTATACTATACACAGAGATACACACACACATCTCTCTCTCTCTCTCTCTCTCTATATATATATATATATATATATATATATATATTATTATTATTATTATTATTATTATTAGCATTATTAAATATACATATTCATACTGACCGGTAAAATGTATTTTTAAGGTATGCTAGTTTGGAGGGAGAATGTTTTTGAATGAGTCTTTTTGAGAAACTCTAAAAATATACAAGCAATTCCTCTGAGAAAAAAAATAACATAACAAAAGTAAAAATTATATTACCTCTACCTATACATAAAATCATAAAAATATGCCAGCTAATCAACAAGCAATGTTTCTTTACATTTGATAACCAATTTTACATACAAAAATTTGGTTTGCCAATGGAATCTCCTCTCAGCGGCGTCCTTGCTTGTCAATTTAAAAAAATGCATCTATGAGCACAAAAGAGGCCTCACAAATAACAACTTAAGTAATGCACTAGCCATACATAGAAATAAATTCAACCATAATTTTGATTTTATAAATGCTACAGTCATAAAAAAAGAAAACCTTTCCCTCAGAAGGAAAATCTTCGAGAGTGCCGCCATTGAATATTACCAAAATATTAATCTATGTCTAGGTTTTTTCTCTATATCACCCTTCATAAAAGAATTAGTAATCTCCCAAGCAAATGTACACAACTGTATCAAGAAATCAAAAGAAAATGTTTGAATCCGTCAACACAACAATAACACGGATTCTTACACAGCTCTTATTCGAACACAAAAAAATTAAATAAAAAGCTTAACGGTCGTACCTTCTCTGTCGTTTTTAATGAAACATGTATATATATATATATATATATATATATATATATATATATATATATATATATATATATATATGCACATATATATATATATATATATATATATATATATATATATATATATATATATATATATATATATATATATATACGAAGTTTGATATACTATATGTACATATATATGCTCTATGCGCCAGATGATAATGATACATATAGATACATCTGAATTGATATATATCTTTATATGTGCGTGTGTGTAAAGAAACAGAAAGAGAGAAAGAGAAAGAGAGAGGGGGATAGTTTGGAAAATAAAGGAGAAAGAAATTTAGATTGTTGCATCTGACAAATTTTAATGTACAATATGATAGATATGCATGAATATATATATATATATATATATATATATATATATATATATATATATATATATATATGTATATATATATATATATATATATATATATACATATATATATAATATGTATGATATAGAGAGAGATAGAATATATATAGAATATATATATATATATATATATATATGTATATATAAATATAGAGAGAGAGAATATAGAGAGATAGATAGATAGATACATAGATAGAATATAGAATATATAGAGAGAGAGGTAGAGAGATAGATAGATATGGAAAGATTGAGGTAATTTTATTGTTTCAGTGATTGATTAAATCGCCCGAAATCTCATCTAGATTCGAGAAAGACTCAACATTTTAGACGAAACGACCTGTTTCCCGGTGCACTTGCACAAATGACCGCTACTTCCGCCGCCAAAGGAAAAATCGAAAGAAAATGGTTCATTTTTCTTTTCACATTTGCCACTTTTGTCTCCAGAAGTCGTTTAGCCACAATGATGTGCGCGTGTATTTCCGCCATTTTGTGGAAGGGGAGGCAACCATGCTTGTTGCTTCATCTGTGTCCATAACTTCTATGTGTTTTCGTTTTTTTTCTTCTTTTCTTTCACATTATACTTTCGTGCTTTTGTCCCACGTTTGACGTCACTTTTTTCCTTTCTTTCGTATTTTTGTTTCTATTTCATCTACTTTATCGGGTCGTTTGGAGCAACGTAAGAAAAACAATTTTTGGTACTGCTATTCGTGAACGAGAACTGATGTAGGGATGAATTCCAATGAAAGGTTTATTAGATTAAAAAGAAATTCTCGTTAAGACGGTGACGTTATGTGTTTTTTTGATCTGCCAGGCGAACAATTCGCATTATCTACATTTCTGGGCGGAGTTCTGGAAACAAACGCAAATTCGGGAGGTGGGGTCATTTCGAAGAGTTTTGTATTTTAAATATTTCAAAATGACGGATGGAGATTCAAATGATTGTTTTAAAGAGGACTACAATTAATCTATCTATCTATCTATCTATCTATCTATCTATCTATCTATCTATCACTTTGTGATATCTATCAGTCTGTTCATATCTATCTATCACTTTTCGAAATATATCTATCTCAATCGATTCATATCTATCTATCTATCTATCTATCTATCTATCTATCTATATATATCTATATATATATATATATATATATATATATACATACATATATATATGTATATATATATATATATATATATATATATATATATATATATATATATATCCCTTTTCGATATATATTTCAATCTGTACATATCTATCTATCCATCTATATATAGATTTCAGTCTCTTCAAATATCTATCTATCACCTTCGATATCTATTTGTCTGTTCATATCTACCTATCTATCACTTTTCAATATATATCTATGTCAGTCGTTTCGTATCTATATCTATCTCTCTCTCTCTCTCCACATATATATATATATATATATATTATATTATTTTATTGTTTAAAAATATGATTCCTTCGCTACATAAGAGTTCTCATGTTTCAAAAACGAGAGCCGAAACCATCCACATAATTCTTAAAATTAAGTTGAATTGAGGTGTTTAGTCCCGTTTCATCTTCAAGCGAAATTTTAGGAACCTAATATTCCTAAAACTTGAGGAGGATTAAGCTGCCATAAACTTGAGGCGCATTAAGCTGCACCCTGTAAGAAATTTTGGCCCTTGTCATAGGCGAGTCAACCGGTTTTCCTATTGGGCTTTTCTGGTGAAGGAATTTGCCTAAAGAACGAATAGGATGAAAAACAAAATTTATCGAAGGATGGATGAAACTTGGATCTCGCACAATGTGATAGACTGGGGCTCCATAGCCCGGTATATAAAATTCAGTGCGGCGAATGACGCGACATCGCTGTGTAGACGGCTTCATAGACTGAAGTCAATGGTCAGTGTGGAGGTTTCTCCCGATGGAATCAATGGACACATTTCCTTGACCAAGTTGAGCCTTCATATTGGAATTCGTCGGCTGCGGTTTGATCTGGAGAGGGATGGGCTCCGTCAGGTCTTCTTGCGCAGTTCATGGTATACAAGAAGTAACGACACTATGTCACTGGAAAAATTGGGATCAGGGTTAGGATCATGTCGACGATTAAGTCCCGTAGGTAGAGATTTTTTGCAGGCCTTGAAAATCAGCATTCGAAATATCGACTTGTTTTCTGGGTATGTACCTCTGCCAGACTTGGCGGTGAAAATCTCGTAATTATCTCATCAATCGAACAAGTCTTATTTGGGCAAGCGTGTATCTTCATTCACACGCGTGTTTACGGGGGTTTTGCTACCACGGCGCTCGGGTAGTCACATGTTCCCACTCTGAAGAATAAGTGTATTTATATCCCCTGGGCAAATTTAAATTAGGAATTGTAGTCATCACCTTCTACCGATTGTCATCATTGTTGAGAGACGATGTCCTATTCGGTCGAAGTATCTTGCTAAATAGATCTCATTAGATTTTCCTCCGAGCAATTTTATGAATAAAGTTGAAATTGGAAGGAAAAGTATTAAGAAGACAATCAAATAAAATGAAATAAGAAAATTTACTTGACCAGAATTTTAAGATTATATTTGAATATAATTTAAAGATTAGACAAGACACGATTAAATTCGAAATAAAAATATGGATTCTTTTACTTCTTCGACTCACGTCCATTTAATTGAAAACATGGCTTCTCGGGCTTTGTCGTCTAACATTTCTCTCTTGTCTTCTTTCAATCCCTTTCTGTCTCCATACATGTATGTTTCTCTTTCGCCTTCCTTTTTTTTCACCCTCTCGTATCAGGCCCCTTCCTTTTTTTTTTCTCTTTCTTTCCTTTTCTCTTTCGGTATTTTTGTTTCTATTTCCACTGTCTATTTTCACTCTCTCTATATATATATACCATGCTTCTTCCCGCCCTTTTTCTCACTATTCCTTTTCATTATCAGTACGCATGTTTCTATTCCCCGTGCTTTTTTTTCTCACTCTCTATTTCTATGAATTCTATTTTCCCCTTTCTACCTTTTTCTTTTTCCTTTTCTTTTTCTGTACGCCCGCTTCTATTTTTCCGCTCTTTTTTTCACTCTCTGTTTATATCAAGTCCATTCTCCCCTTTTTTCTCTCTTGTTCTCTTTCCTTTACTCTTTCTGTACGAAAGTTACTATTTCCCTCACTTTTTTCATCCTCTATTTATATCAAGTCCATTCTCTTCTTTCTTTCTCTTTTTCTCTTTCCTTTAGTCTTTCTGTACGAAAGTAACTATTTCCCGCTCTTTTTCATTCTTTATTTATATCAAAACCATTCTCGTCTTTCTCTCTCTTTTTCTCTTTCCTTTACCCTTTCTGTACGAAAGTTACTATTCCCCGCTCTTTTTTTCATTCGCTATTTATATCAAGTTATTTCTCTCTCTCTCACTCTCTCTCTCTCTCTCTCTCTCTCTTTGTCATTTTTCTTTTCTCTTCCTGGAAGCACGTTTTATTTCCCTTCTCCATTTTCCCAGGCTTACAAACACATCACGTCCCGTATGATCACTGAAGTTAAGCAACGTCAAACCTGGTCAAAAACTAGATGGGTGACCGCTTGAGAATAACAGGTGTTGTAAGCTTGGATGTGCGGATGGCGTAATAGCTCGGAATTGTTAATCGGAGAGCCGAGTTCTAATTGCCTCTCGGTTCGTAAAATTCACTGACGCACAGATACCATTAGCAAACGTATCAATCCGCCTCTTAGTAAGACTTGTATCACTAAACCATTATTATCCCCAAAAAGTTCTTACAATCTAAAAGTTTTCTGGCTTTAAATAACCTGTAAAGGCTTGATAAGCAAAAAAACAAAACAAAAAATACCGAAATAATCAAATCAAACTAAATTTTTTCTTTCTCTGGGTATCCCAAAATAATGTATACACTCTTTAAATATTAATAGTAATAATACATTACCGTGATGTGAGAACTTATATGGAGGAAAATAGGCAAAACAGATGGATTGGAAGAAGAGGGACAGTTGAATACCCACCTAGATCACCAGATTTGAAACCCTTGGATTTCTTTTTGTGGGGGTTTCGAAAAGACAAAGTTTACAGCAGGAAACCTGAGACAATTGCTGAAATGAGAGTAGCAATTGAAGAAGAATGTGCTCAAATATTAGGTTGGTGCAAAAATAGTGTCGTTTTCTCACATTAATATATGTGAGAAAAGGACATTATTTTTGCTCCAACCTAATACCAGAGGAAATGATACTGGACATTTGTAGGTCTATTTCTTCGAGATATGAAAGTTTACTGAACAGAACGGAAACCAGTTTGAGCATTTGATGTGAACTCATCATTATATGAACATTCTGCCATTGCCCCAAGTAGATTTTATCGTTAATTTTCTCTGTTTTTTGTATATTTTACTCTCAAATTCTTTAAATGTATATTATTTCTCTTGTATTAATCTTATTTACAAGTCAAAATACATAAATTGAATAAGGTATAACGATTCAAAGAGTGTATACATTATTTTGGGACACCCTGCATATATATATATATATATATATATATATATATATATATATATATATATATATATATATATACACACACACACACACACACACACACACATATATATATATATATATATATATATATATATATATATATATATATTTAAAAGAAAAACAGACTACTTTAAGGTACCATTATAATAATTTATTTCACCAGAGTCCTTTTTAATTTCATTTTTCGTTTCATTTCATTTTTGCAAGTGCTACCTGATGATCCGACGTCTTTTAAAAGGACTGGTGAAATAAATTATTATAATGGTACCTTAAAGTGGTCTGTTTTTTTTTTTTAATATTAGCTCTGGATTTACATTAAGCTCTCAGGATTTCATCCCCCTTGGAATTACCCATACGGATTACCAAGTTCTTCATAACTTATATATATATATATATATATATATATATATATATATATATATATATATATAT
Source organism: Acanthosepion lycidas (assembly GCA_963932145.1). NCBI lineage: Eukaryota > Metazoa > Mollusca > Cephalopoda > Sepiida > Sepiidae > Acanthosepion > Acanthosepion lycidas. The sequence continues at coordinate 49,858,846 of OZ010611.1, forward strand.
ATTTCAGACGCATTGCTTTACTTTTATCTCTCTTTTTTCCCTTTTCTGTGTACGTTTTTATATCCTCCTCTTATATTTTCACTCTCTATATCACCCTTTTATCTTTCCCCCCTTTCTCTCTCTTTCGCTTTTACTTTCTCTTTCTTCATGTCCGTTTCTATTTTTCTCTTCTGTTCTCCTCTCTCTTTATATCAGGTACCTTCCTTCTGCTTTCACTCACGCGCGCTGTCTCTCTTTTTCTCTTTCCTCATGTTCACTTCTGTTTCCCCCTCTAATTTTCTTTCTTTTTTTTTTTATCTCTCTTTCCTTTCCCTTTCTGCATGTGCGTTTTTATTTTCTCCTCTCTTTTTTTTTCTTCATTCCCAATATCGGTACGATTCCATCTCTTTTCTTTTTCGCTCCCAATTTCTCTTTCTTCATGTAAGTTTCTATGTTCGCTACTCTTTTTTTTTCTCTCTCGCTTTTCATAAAATGTCTACACTTCTCTCTCTCTCTCTCTCTCTCTCTCTCTCTTTTGTAGGACGTAGGCGATTTTAGCTCTTCACTATTTCTTATCGTTTGCAGTTTTAAGTAATGTTTGCTCCCTTAATATCTACCAACCATTTACACAAGCTTGTTATGTATGCTATATTGCCTTCAATGTATCATATGAGTGTTAAAGACACAGCGCCGTCTTTTCTCATTTGATGTAATGAATATGCATGCACCTGGGTTCCCCTCACAGTAATATGATTGTCTGGTGTCAGCCATAAATACAGACTGATGTGGAGGTACAGGAGGACGCCTATTGCCTACCACTACGAACAGGACCAGTTCATTACGGCTACATGCTAAATTGTTCTACTCGATTACAGTAGTCCAACGCCACTTTACTACTTCGAACAAATATATCCCTTTCCGAGACCTATCATCATTATATAGAAATATTCAACTCTCTCTGTCTCTCTCTGTCTCTCTCGCTGATTCAAAATACAACTTTGTTTTTTGTTCCTATTTTCTTAAAATGTCTTCTGGAATTTCGTCTGCAGTCGCTCTCTCGCAGACGTGCCGTCGCCTCCCTTTGTCTTTTTTACAAATACTTTCACGCTAACTGCTCCGATGAGCTGCTTTCGCTCGTTCCCATGAATTTAAGCGTTCAACTAGGCTGGTATCTCGCTCTCACCCTTTCACTGTCGAAACTGTTAAATGCAGCCGTCTCTTCTACTCCAATAGCTTCATGTCTCGCACTTCTCGCCTGTGGAACTCCCTCTCCTTTTCCTGTTTCCCCGATAGCTATAATCTCCAACTATTCAAATATAATGTCAATCGACGTCTCCAGATGCCCTGATCTATCCCCTATCATTCTCTTCATCCTTTCCTCTATCACTCCTATTTGCTCTCGCTCCAAATCTCTGTAACCCCTTGCGTGCTAGTGGCTTCCCGCCTTGCTTGGGGTAGAATGCTTAAAAAAAAAAAAAAAAAAAAAAAAATGGCGTGTGCCAGATTTCGAGTCTTGGGGGAAAATGTTCCGGCTTATACCGAGGCTCGAACTGTTTTCATTTATTGCGACATGTTCCTTCAGATCAATACCGATTATGGCTCTCCACAGTTTCTTATTCATTGTAGATCTAAGAACTGTCCTCTTACTTTCCAGAATAGACTCTTTTCTGTTATCCATTTGCATAAGTAAGCACCTCTTGTTATCAATGTCCTATGAGTGTCGAATTTTCCAAGCCTTCTTATCAAAAACTAGTAGCATGGCCGGCGTTGGCCGTGCTTGATTCAAAAATCGTACGACTCATACAGCAATCGCTATCACTTGATTAAAATATTTTTGCCCTTCCTTGCCTTTAAAGGAGTGCCCTTTGCTTTGCTGATGTTGCTACATACCTTACTTCTTGCCTATCTCACACTTCGAATTTTTTCTAAGCTCTATACTAAACAGTAAGTCTGTTACGAAAAAAGAACTAAACAAAATGAACACAAAACGATAAGCTTTAAAAAAGGACTCGTAATTGGAAAAACCGAATGAAAAAAGAATGTTAACAACAGATACTTTTCACATCCAACCCAGTGCTGCGGAATCACAATCAACGTTGATTTTAAGCAAGCGAATGAGCCAATTGGAGTAAAGTGCCATGCAGATTTAAATTTTTTCTACTTGTGACGAATGCAGCCATCGATTTTTTGCATGCTAGTTAACATTTATGTCAGTCAGCTGTTGGCTCTCACGGTGGCCAATAGAATCTTCCTGCCTATTCGTGGTAGCCAGCTATATGCCCTCACTCTGGCCAGTACAAAATGGCCGCAAACTACATGAAAACTGCCGTAGAAGCATGAAAAAATCGATTAATTCCATTATCAATGGGAGTTGGGAAATGCAAAGTCGGCCATGGCCTTCCCGCAACCTTGGAACATGTGCATGTAAATTTTGGTGCAAATCCGTCGAAAATTGCGGCCGTGCATTCGTTACTTACACACACACACACACACATACACACACACACACACACACACACACACACACACACACACACATCCTGCCTTTTATAGATAGAGATAATAATTCAACTGCTTCTGATTCAAAATATGTTTACTTTACGTTCCCATTTTCTTTAAAACTTCATCGTTTTTTAGTCCATGATATTATCATCATCCTTCTGTAGAACCGCATCTATTGCCTCATGTCTCGTCTTCATCTGTGAGGAGATTGCCCAGCATTTACTGCCATAGAGGAGGATTGATGTTATATAATAGCTGCGCACCATTCTCTTTGTTGATTTTAAGGGAGATCATAAACTGGCTTCTCCGTTTCACATATCATTATCATGTGTAGTTAAACTTAAATTAACTATTTCTGAGTTAACTTTCCGCTTAAATTATCCTTAAAACTTCTACATTAAACACATGTTCAGTCCAAGTTATTCTCAGCATCCTTCTGTAGAACAACATCTCTTTTGCCTCGGGTCTACTCTTCCTCTGTGAGGAAACTGTCCAGCATTCGGCGCGATAGAGGGGGATTAATATTACATCGCAGTTCTGCACTCTTGTTTTTCTAACGAAATATTTTTAGCTTTTGTAAAGATGGCGTTAAAAATGGCTACTCGACCGTTCCTCGGACGTACTAAATTTAACACAAGCATAAAAATGTTGAGTACTGTGTAAGGATTGAACTTAATGTCGCTATAATAGACTACGATAATAATGATTGCCCAAATTATTAGTTGGAGCAGATAAGCGTATTATATATTATATTTTTTAGCCGTTAACATATGGGAAATATTCGTCAGTTCGAGCGTTTGAAGCAAAATGCAATTCTTGCAGAAGGAAGTGTGTAACGAATGTTTCCAAGATTGTTCTAGACTTTCTGCTGTTAGTTTTTAAAGACATTCATTTGATTCAATATATTTAGAACTTGTCTAAATATAAGGAGAGATTGTCAATGAAGCATGGAATTTGGAATCGGTCGTCAAAATAATCATTTAGCTTCCTTCTACCGTCGTCTTCTCGTCTTTTTTACCATTTTTCTTTCTTCCTTTTTTCTTTCCTTTCTTTCTTGGTTTCTTTTTAACTTAAATCTTCTTCTTCAATCCATTCTTTCTTTCACTTATTTTTCTTTCGCTTTTATTCTTCTTATTAACATCTTTCTATTTTCAATTCTTGCTTTCTTTCTCAATTTTTTTTTCTTTTTCTCTTCTTTTTTCTTTCTTTCTTAATTTTCTTCTTTATTTGTTTTTTCTTTCTAACTAAATACATATTTTTCAATCCTTTCTCTATTTCAGTCTTTCTTTCACTTCACTTCACATCAAGTATTTCTCTTTTTTTCTTAAAATATCCCTTTTTTCATTTCTTTCTTTTTTTTCTTTCTTACTACTCTGCTTTTAATCATCTTTCTTTCTCTTTTCCTTCTTTTCTTTCTTTCTTTCTTTTTTTAGTTTCTCTCCTTTTTTATAATCTAATTTTACAATTTTTCTTTTTCAATTATTCCTTTCTTCCAGTCTTGTTTTCTTCTCTTCTCTTCTTTCTTTCTTTCTTTCTTTCTTTCTTTCTTTCTTTCTTTCTCTTTTTAATCTTCTTCCTTCCTTTTACTGTTTTTCCTTCTTTTAGTCTCTTTCTTTCTTTCTTTCTTTCTTTCTTTCTAACTGAATACTTGTTTTCCTCTTTCATTGTTCTATCCACTTTTCTCTTTACAATCATTTTTGTTTGTTTCTTTCTTTAAACTTATTTAAACCAAATTTCTGACACAGTCTTGTTTTCATGTTACCTTCTGTCTTATACGTATTTCCATCCCGCATTTTAACATACTTCTTCATACCACTCTCCTCCTCCTCCTTCTTCTTCTTTTTCTTCTTCTTCACACCACTCTTCTTCTTCTTCTTCTTCTTCTTCTTCTTCTTCACAACTCTCGCCTTCTTATCCTCCTCTCCCATCTTCTTCTACACAACTCTCTCCTCCTCATCCTCTTCACCTTCTTCTTCTTGACAGCTCTAGCCCCCCATCCTCCTTCCCGTTCTTTTTCTTCCTCTTCGTTTTCTTCTAACTTTCTCCACCTACTCCTACTCTATTTCTTCTTCTTCATAACTCACCTCCTCCTCCCCTTCTTCTACTTCACAACTCTCTCTTCCTCGTCCTCTTCTCCCTCTTCTTTACAACTCTCTCCTCCTCCTCTATCCTTCTCCTGTTCCTTCTTCTTCTTCTTCTTCTTCTTCTTCTTCTTTACAACTCTCTGCTCCTCTTCTTGTTTTTCTTCTTGTTCTTCAAAGCTCTCTCCTCCTCCCCTCCTTCTACCTTATTTTCATCACAACTCTCTCCTCCTCTTCTTCAGTCATCCTCATCTTCTTTCCCTCCTTCTTTTCTTTTTTCACAATTCTCTCCTCCGCCTTCTCTTCTTATTTTTCTTCTTGTTCTTCTTCTTCAAAGCTCTCGCCTCCTCCGCTCCTCCTACATTCTTCTTCACAAATCTCTTCTCCTCTCCCCTTTTTCCTCTTCTTTTTTACAACTTTCTACTACTCCTCCTCTTCCCATTCTTCTTCTTCGTCGCCATTATTTCTTTTGCTGTACCGTTATCGTCTGCATCAATTGGAAAATATCCATGTAAATAATAACAAAGTTGTTTTCATCAAAGAATATCTTTTTTTTTCTTCATACAAATGACTCACCGTTTTTGAAGGATTGGATCATTTATCTTATCACGAGAAAATCAGAATGGTTCTCGCGATCTTTTGTGAAATGTATGTTATTTGAAGATATTATACACATTTCATAAAATCACTTGGTCGATCAGAATTTTCTTCGTTTAACGAAGGTTAGGATTGACAAAATATTACACGTAGGTTAATATCCTCAATGGAACCAGCATCATTGTTAGTAGTAGCAATATTAACGGTTGTGCATTTTAATATTCAAATGCCCGTATATACTCGGGTATAATCCGACTTCATGTATAGTATGGTAATATTTTAGTTGGGCATGCGTAGGATGTGCACCTTCGGCTTACTATACCAACGTGAGCTCAATTTTTTTAAGCATTTCACCCCAGGCAAAGTGGGAGTGCCACTAGCACGCAAGGGGTCACAGAAAGTGGGAGCAAGAGTAAAGAGGCGTGATAAAAGAACTAATGAAGAGGACTGATAATTAGATCAATGCATTTGAAGATGTCGATTGACATAACATTTGAATAATTGAAAATTACAGCTATCAGGAAAGCAAGTAAGAGGAAGGGAGTTCCACAGTCGGGAAGTGCGAGACATGAAGCTGTTGGAGTAGAAGAGACGTCTATGTTTAATATTTTCGACAGTAAAAGTAATTTTATTTTGCATTATTATTTCATGATTAAAATGATGAAAGTATATTACAGAATAAGCTTTCATTCAAATATTTTATATTTCTGACTTTCATTTCTTTATTATATGTTTTGAAACTATATATATTAAACTGTCTTTTTGTTTTGTTTTAAATTTTTCTTTTTCATCGACGCCATGGTCTTTGGAGGCTTCTTTAGACACCAAGTTAATGTTTTTTAAAGCTTTCTTCACGTGATTTGCTGTAAAACTTTGAATATGTAAGAATTAAATATTACGTGGGCAGGGAACCAGAGTTTTATTGATACCAAGGTGGGGCCTGGCCCGAAATAGGTTGTGAACAACTGGGGTATAATGCGACCTGCTTGCCTTCAATATATCCCATGAGTGTGAAATTCTACAAGCCGTTTTTCCTCATTATTTGGAAATATTCAAATCTCTCTCTGACTTAGAGTACAATTTTCTTCTTTTCGTTCCTAATTTTCTTAAAACTTCTTCGTTGTTCAAAAAACATTGGAAGAATGGCGTTTGTTTTCTTATTTCTCTTGGACAATGACTGAATCTACACGACACTCCTTCTCCAGTTAAATTTTAGGGTAAACTGGGCTAGCTAGCCTTGGTTGGCAACCAGTTAAGAAGGCAACATAAAAACACTGTACAATATTTTCCAAGAAAAGATGGCAATTCCGACATCATGAAGAAAACTGAATCTGTGGAGAGTTCCGGTCGCCAAGATAGGGATTCTTCCTTTATATAACGTAACCTCTTAGAACGTGGGCGATTATAGCTCTTCACTATTTCTTATCGTTTGTAGCTTTAAGTAATGTTTGCTCCCTTAATATCAACCCCGGTTGATGTTCTACCAACCATTTACACAAGCTTGTTATGTATGCGATTTGCTGTTTCCTTCTTGCTTTAAATATATCCTATAAGTGTCAAAATCTCCAAGCAGTCTTTTCTCATTATATGGAAATATTCAACTCTCTCTCCCCCCTCTCTATCTCTCTCTCACTCTCTCGCTCTATCTCTCCCTCCCCTCCCTCTCGCTTTCTCTATCTCTCTCTCACTTTCTCGCCCTATCTCTCCCTCCCTCTCGCTCTCTCTCTATCTCTATTTCCCCCTCTCTCTTTCTCTCGCTCATTCTCTGCTTTGAAGTGAAAGTTTCTTTTTTGTTCTTATTTTGCTTAAAATGTCTTGGAAGAATGGCGTAGGTCCGGGTCTTGGGATGAAAATATATTCAATGTTCCGGCTTATACCGAGACTCGAATTGCCGCTCCTTCAAAACGCTGCCGATCATGGCTCTCCACAATTTCTTATCCATTGTAGCTGTAAAAACTGTCCTCTTATTCTACCTAATAATCTATTTTCTGTCATCCATTAACACAAGTTTCTTAGGTAAGGAGGTTTGCTATCAAATCATTATTAGTAGTAATAGTATTAGTAGTTAATGTTAATAATCAGACTGCCATATATACTCGTGTATAAGCCGACTTCATGTACCGGGTATAACAGCAGAATAATTGTCCATCCCAGTAAAAAAAAACACTAAACTAATTGACTTTCTTTTTTCCAGGTTTTCAGATAAGAAATTTAGCCATCTTGCCATCATTTGTTGGCAGAGTCACTGAAAATCACTTTGAGTTATTCAGCTACAAAGAGAAAAGGTTAAAATCATTTTGTGTCAGCCCCACTATGTCTTCTGAGCAATGGTGAAAGGAAAAAGATCATTCAGGCCTTCAGTAAAGATACCAATATTCATGCTTTGGCTTCTATCTTCAAAGTACATTCAAGATTCATCACGAAAATGATGAATAAGTTTTAAAAAGTGGGAACAGTAGGGAGGAAAAACAGGATCAGGTGACAACAATCCATTCAAGAACGATCAAGTGAAAGGTGAATAAGTTTTAATAAGAGGAAAATGGGATCAGCAGGCCCGGACAGCAAGAGAGATCATCGTTTCAACTTAGAGCTAAAGAGATCAATTAGAAAAGATCCAACTCAATCTATAAGATGTTTGGTACGTGAGAGAGGAATTTCAGTTATGACACTCCAAAGAGTTAGTATATATATATATATATATATATATATATATATATGCATACGTAATTCTTAAGAAAATAGTGGCCATAATATATATTACTCATATAAGCAATTAATTTTTTTTTTAATTAAATAATGTTTTAATTTTATTGCATTATTATGCTTCAGAGCGGATTTTCGGTAATTGGGCCTATTTTACAAAAAGAAATTCATGACTTAAATTCTCAAACGACTTCTGCTTTTAATTAATATAAACATTAAGAACTAAAGAAATTAATTTCTCCAAAATTCTTTAACTTAAATAAATTGTTTTTTTAAAATTAAATACTTCTAAAATAATTTAATTCATTTCTTAATAAGTTTCATGAAGGTTTTATTAAAATCCGACAGTTATATGATTTATACAAGATCTTTTCAAATTAATGTGTTTCTCATCGCAAAAAAGACACACAATCTTTTTATATTAATTTATGGTTCCTCCGCTGACGCAAGTAAAACAACATTTTTAACTAAAATTTAGAACGTTCTAAGTAGGACAAAAAATTTCATTTTAATAATCAACAAATCCTTGTTCTTTCTTTTTAATAATAACATAAATTTTTTGGGACATTTTTTCCTCATGGTATGCTAATCTTTTAGCGAATCAGAGGAGGTACCTGATTTCTTCTGTTTAATAATAAATATTAATTTAAGAAAAAGAGAAAGACGTCTACTCAAACACGTGCATAAGCTAAATATAAAAATGATATGAATTAATGTCGGATTTTAAATAAAATCCGTTAGTACCTTAGAAATATAATACTATACAGGACACTTACTTTGTGTCCGTTTGGGGAAAAAAATTTTTTTTAAATCCTAGATGGAGATATATATATATATATATATATATATATATATATATATATATATATATATATATATATGTGTAGATATTTAACTGATATTTCGAAGCCAGAAATAAAAATTAAGTGCTATTTGCTTATTTCTTCTTCTTCTTCTTCTTCTTCTTCTTATTATTATTATTATTTCCCTTGATTTCTGGTGTGTACTCGTTTCTTTCCGGGTCCAGACCAGAGACCAAGGTTAGAAATGGCATCATGACATTTTTCACTGAGCAGTTTAAAAATCCCCCCCACACACACACACACATATATATATATATATATATATATATATATATATATATATATATATATATATATATATATATATATATTACATAGATAAAGCCCTTCGTAAGGTGTGGGCTGTACATGTGAGACCAATTTATTGCATTTCTTTAAGGCACGCGCTAACAGGAATCCCTTCAATGAGTCTATTGGAATTTTTTCCAATCAAACAGAGGGCTCCAACTACAACAGGGATTGTTGATGTTCTCATGATCTCAAGATTTTGATTTCAATGTCCTTGTATTTTGATAGCTTTTTGAAGATCTTCAAAGATAACATTGCAGCCTGCAATGACTGCCATATCAATAAGGAAGCAATTGTTGTTTGTTTGCGGTATCTTATTACGATGTCCGGTCGATTAGTATTAATTGTTCTGTCTGTGTGTATTGTACAGTCCCATAAAATTGTTACAGGTCCTATTTTTATTATTATTATTATTATTAAAAGCATAATAATAATATTATGCTTTTATTCCACGTACCAGACTTAAAGAAAATCGTGTTGTTTTGTTTTGTTTACAATTTTAGTACGCGCGATAGTCACTAGGGGGCTGTATAAATCCTCACAGAAGTTGGTGTTATGCTCATGTTTATAGTAACGATAAAATGTTGGACGGAGAAATTTATGGCCATTTTGGGTATTTTAAATCTTTTGTGAAATCTCCCAAGATATTTACATTAAATGTGATCCAAGAGTTCATGATGGCGATAATTTTCAAATAAGGAAGGATTCCATAAATACATTGACTCACTGATTAGCTCGCCCACCGCCCGCAAAAAAAAGAAAGGAGAAAAAAAAAAAAAAAAAAAAAAAAAGGTTTCATGACCATTTATCGAAATTTGGGCTTTTTCTAGAAAGTAGCTCCAAATCCAGCCCATAAGGCGGGTTTTAAAATAAAAGAACAACAATAAAACATTTATTATTAGTAGTATTATTATTCTATTATAATTGTGGCTGTTCCTCCCCTTCGTTAGTTCGCACGACCCTTACGCTCTGCTAAAACATCATAAAGAATGGAATATTGCATTTTGATCGCGTAGAAAGAGAGGAAAATACACTACTTGGTTTCAGTGAAAAAAATGAACGCCAAAAAGAAAGAGAAGGAAAGATAGAAGTGTTTAACATGTCCTGCCAATACCTAATGAATAATGGACTATTCTGTTTTGATCGCGCGAAAGAGTGGGGAAGGACACTACTTACTTTCAGTGAGAGAATATAAGAAAGAAGGAAGGAAGGAAGGAAGGAAGGAAGGAAGGAAGGAAGGAAGGAAGGAAAGAAAGAAAGAAAGAAAGAAAGAAAGAAAGAAAGAAAGAAAGAAATATAGCTTTTAACGTCCCCGGTTAATACCTTATAAATAATAGACTATTCCGTTTGGATCACGTAAAAAGAGGGGGAAATGCGCTACTTATTTTCAGTGATAGAAAGAAAGAAAGAAAGAAAGAAGGGAATATAGAAGCTTTTAAGGTCCCCGGTTAATACCTTATAAATAATAGACTATTCCGTTTGGATCACGTAAAAAGAGGGTGAAATACACTACCTATTTTCAGTGAGAGAAAGAAAGAAAGAAGGAAAGAAAGAAAGAAAGAAAGAAAGAAAGAAAGAAAGAAAGAAAGAAAGAAAGAAGGGAATATAGAAGCTTTTCACGTCCCCGGCTAATACTTTATAAATAATAGACTATTCCGTTTGGAACACGTAAAAAGAGGGGGAAATACACTACCTATTTTCAGTGAAAGAAAGAAAGAAAGAAAGAAAGAAAGAAAGAAAGAAAGAAAGAAAGAAGGGAATATAGAAGCTTTTCACGTCCCCGGCTAATACTTTATAAATAATAGACTATTCCGTTTGGATCACGTAAAAAGAGGGGGAAATACACTACCTATTTTCAGTGAGAGAAAGAAAGAAAGAAAGAAAGAAAGAAAGAAAGAAAGAAAGAAGGGAATATAGAAGCTTTTAAGGTCCCCCTTATAATAGACTATTCCGTTTGGATCACGTAAAAAGAGGGGGAAATACACTACCTATTTTCAGTGAGAGAAAGAAAGAAAGAAAGAAAGAAAGAAAGAAGGAAATATAGAAGCTTTTCACGTCCCCGGCTAATACTTTATAAATAATAGACTATTCCGTTTGGATCACGTAAAAAGAGGGGGAAATACACTACCTATTTTCAGTGAGAGAAAGAAAGAAAGAAAGAAAGAAAGAAAGAAAGAAAGAAAGAAAGAAAGAAAGAAAGAAGGGAATATAGAAGCTTTTCACGTACCTGGCTAATACTTTATAAATAATAGACTATTCCGTTTGGATCACGTAAAAAGAGGGGGAAATACACTACCTATTTTCAGTGAGAGAAAGAAAGAAAGAAAGAAAGAAAGAAAGAAGGGAATATAGAAGCTTTTAAGGTCCCCGGTTAATACCTTATAATAGACTATTCCGTTTGGATCGCGTAAAAAGAGGGGGAAATACACTACCTATTTTCAGTGAGAGAAAGAAAGAAAGAAAGAAAGAAAGAAAGAAAGAAAGAAAGAAAGAAAGAAAAAAGTGAATATAGAAGCTTTTCACGTCCCCGGCTAATACTTTATAAATAATAGACTATTCCGTTTGGATCACGTAAAAAGAGGGGAAAATACACTACTGAAAGAAAGGAAGGAAGGAAGGAAGAAGGAAAGAAGGAAAGAAGGGAAGAAGAGAAGAGAAGATAAGTGTTTAACATCTGTTTTGGTGAAATGGTAAAAATGAACAATTTCAAATCTTTTCATTTGTTCCAACTTTGTGTTCATCTTGAAATCTTCCGTTAGTTGATTAGTTCCTAAGTCGAATTAATCAGTTTAGAATAAATCCTAAGGAATTCTCCCATCATTCTCTTCATTCCCCTGGGAACGAGGTGATAGTAATTTGCAGATAGAATCATTATTATTATTATTATTATTATTATTATTATTATTATTATTTGCTTTAATCACTGTTGTACACTAATTTCCTTCAGAAGCCGAAGTGACCTTATTGATCAAGTGATCTAAGGTCAGAAATGTCATTATGACATTTTCACTGAAAATTTTCGTAAAAATTAAAATAATAATAATAATAATAATAATAATAATAATAATAATAATAACAATCTATGACCAGACGCATTTTACATTGATAAATCTTTTCGTAGTGCGAGCTGTTCTTGTGAGAACAATTTTTTTTGTTGTATTTCTTAAAGGCATTGCCTACCGGGAACCCTTCAATGCGTCTATCGGAACCCTTTTCCAATCAAACCACAACCGGAATCATTGATGTTCTCATGTACCACATTTTTCAGTTTTCCACTTCAAGTTCGTTGTATTTTGATAGTTTTTGAATATCATTAAAGATACATTACACAGTCTGCAGGGCCTACATGTCAATAAGAAAACAAATTGTTTATTATTATTATTATTATTTGTACATGTTATGATTCCTGCTTTGTATCCTATAGAGCCAGATTCAAACTATGATCCTTAGGCCCTATAGGAGAATTGTTATTTAACTGATAGAAGCCATGAGAGCCACGCTTATTCATCTTTATTATTATTATTATTATTGTTATTATTATTAATAATAATATTATTATTATTAGGTTGGTGCAAAAATAATGACGCAATAATGTCGTTTTTTGACGTTAAAAATACTTCAAAAAACGACATTATTACGTCATTATTTTTGCACCAACCTAATATTTGAGTGCTGTCTCCTACTTGTTATCCTGTAGAGCCGGGTCCAAACTATGGTCCTTAGGCTCTATAGGAGAATTGTCATTTAATTGGTAGCACTTTTCTTAGTATATAGGATGTTCCTAGTAGGGCGATCTTCTGGGAAACCTGTATGTTGATGTTACCTGGCACACTGTTAGTAAAATTGTCCATTCGTTTTCTCACGAGGCCCATTCTATTGGTACAGTCTCAGTTTTCATTCCCCACATCCTATTATTATTATTATTATTATTATTATTATTATTATTATTATTATTATTATTATTATTATTATTTGTATAGGTCATGTTTCCTGCTTTGTATCCTGTAGAGCCGAGTCCGAACTATGTTCCTTAGGCCCTATAGGCGAATTGTCATTTAAGTGATTGCACTTTTCTTAGTATATGGGGTTGTTTATAGGAGGG
>OZ010611.1:49876960-49881960 GCA_963932145.1 Acanthosepion lycidas
TATATATATATATATATATGTATAGTCAACGCGAAATTATTCGTAGATTTATCCATTTTGAATACTTTTATCCATTTCTCAGAATCTAATGTACGCATAATACCAGGTTTTTTATATGTTAATAATCTCACAAAAAACGAACATAAAACTCAATTTTCAGAACAGTAGGTAAAATAAAACAACTTTGATACGCGTATTATGCAAAATAAGAAAAGACAAAATTATTCTTATAGTATGAAAAATAGAAAAAATTGAAAATTTTTCAAAGTATTAATATTCAATAGCAATAGAAAAAGATTGCAACAACTTATAATGACAGTCCATGTCATTATAAGTTGTTGCAATCTTTTTCTAAAATTTTTCGTGAGATTTGAACAAATTTTTCCTAGGATTTACTTCCATTATTCAATGGCTACACGTTCTAATTCCTGAAGGTTTTTTGGTGAGCGACGATTCATTCGAACTTTCAATTCTTGCCATAGATTTTCAATAGGATTCAAACTGAATCTTCTTTTTCTGAAACCACGCAGTCACTGACTTAAACGTATGTTTGGGGTCATTATCTTGCTGGAAAGTAAATGCACACATACACACACACACACACATACATATATATATATATATATATATATATATATATATATATATATGTGTGTGTGTGTGTGTGTGTGTGTGTTCATTCCGTCGTCAGGATGAATATTTATAAGCATGCATTCAGTTTTATTTAATATTTACTTTAAACCGTTAATCTTCTTTGTAATACAATGGACATTAATATTTCTTAATTTCAAAAAAAAAAAAATAGTCTTGTTTGCAATTCAAGAAACACTATTTATCATCAGTTAAATCGTGAGTACTTTTTTTGTGACAGCCTGTATACGGTGTCTCAAATGTTAATGTCATACTATTAAGATAAAATAATAAAATTAGTGAAACTACGTGAATTTAAAACATTTAAACTAAATTGCAATTAGAAGCTGACAAATAATTTGAGTTGAAATATAACTTCCTTTATGAGTGGAATTACGGTGATCTCAGTTTTGGGACATATATATGGAATTCTTTTTCACAAATCTTAATATATAATTATAATTTTAATGCTACAAGAGGGGTACAAGTTCTCGTTAGAGAAATGGATTGAAACGCATGAAACAATCACTACAATTAGTCCGGATATATATATATATATATATATATATATATATATATATATATATAAAAGTGAACATTGAAGTCAACACCTAGAGGCGACAGTCTGTTTCATGTTAGATGCAATCATCAGGCGACGAGTGCTGTTATTTTTCTCGGCCATATATATATACTGGTGCATTCTGGGTAGTCTATTTTGGCGGTTATTTTGCCGGAAGTCGTTTATTTATTTGGATTAAATTATTTTGTTTGTTATTATTTATTTTTTTATTTTTATTTCTTATCTTATATATATATATATATATTTTATTTTTATTTTTATCGGTATTTTTATTAATGTAGTAAAACGTTCCTCTGTGTCCCAATCAGTTAAAGACACGTCAAGGTATATGACGGTTCCGTATAGGATGCAGGTTCGATGCCTGTCGGGGGACGAATATTTTCTGTGAAAATTTCTCGGACATTCAGGCCGGTAAATGTTATTTAATACTGTTTATTTTAAACAGAGCATTTACTTAAATATTTTTATCTATAAAAAGAATGTATGAACATAAAAATGTCTTAAAATAATTGTCGGACTTTGTCCATTTCATAAATAATATATATATATATATATATATATATATATATATATATATATATATATATATATATATATATATATATATATATATAAGGACTTCAAGGGTGAAAATTATGCTTAATGGCAGACCTACGCATGCGCATACTCAGGAGACTGGTTAGAATTCGAATTTGACTAATGATGCTGCATTTTATTTTGAATGGTGAAATTCAATGAAGCGAAGATTATGAATTTGCCTCTTTTTTTTTTTTTTTTTAAATGAACCTGACGAACCCAATTCTCGAAATGGCCGTTAAAAAGTAAATACCCTTGTCGCAGTGCGACGTTGTAAAGTAGGAAGTAGGAATATACAGATTAATAAAAACAGAGAGGGGAATGCAGAGAGAGAGAGAGAGAGAGAAAGAGGAGAAAGAGAGAAAGAGATTCTAGTTATCTTCAAAAGGATAATAATAATAATAATTATAATAATAATAATGTTTAACAAAATCAAGTAGAACAGACTAATGATAATCTACGTTTTAAAAGTAAGGGCTGGGCTAACTCTCTGTCCTTTAAACTATTTCTGCCTGTGATTACTGTATCATCGAAGTTAAGCAACGCCGAACCTGGTTAGTACCTACCTAACTGCCTGTAGAGGCATTCAACCGGGGTGGGTTGAGTCGGCTCCAATATTGGAGTTTCATGGAAATTTGGAATTCACAATTTGATTATAGGAGTGAAGGTTTCGTGCAGGACCATCCACACTTTTTGAAGAGCCGATTACAGAGACCTCGTGCACTACGTGCCACAAGGTCCCCAAACGACCCTCCGCAGGTTTTGAATTCAGAGTTTTTCCTTCTCCTAGACCAGTTGCCATCCAAGTCTATAGAAGCCATTCTGTCCTGCTATTTACCCAAGCTGGTGGCAGAAGAGGATTCACACCTTTCCCAAGGGTATTAGCACGTAAGTGAATGTAATGGATTCGACTGGAATTCGAACTCGGCTCTCCGATTCCTCAATCCAAGCCACTATAAGTTTGGATTGTGGGCATGCTGTAATATAGAGTTGTTACGGACTTTTAATCGGAGACACAAACTTCAATTCCAACTGGTTTCATTATATTCATTTATCCTTAGGGAAAATTAGGAATCCATCTTTTTCTCCCTCCAGGTATGGGTTAATTAGTAAGACTGGTATTATGAAAACCATTATTAACCCCCTTTCACCCCCAAATATATAAAATAAAATTGCGTACAAAATATTTAGATTCCGGCATTAAATTGTTGATATGCCACTAAACGAGAGCAAATAAGTAATCTAATATATACGCCTATGTATGTGTGGTGTGATAGAG
The DNA here is from genome assembly GCA_963932145.1 of Acanthosepion lycidas. Classification (NCBI taxonomy): domain Eukaryota; kingdom Metazoa; phylum Mollusca; class Cephalopoda; order Sepiida; family Sepiidae; genus Acanthosepion; species Acanthosepion lycidas. The sequence goes on from OZ010611.1 coordinate 49,880,026, forward strand.
TGACTCACGTATGATTGTGCCAGTTGATGTACGCGCAAGCACACGCACACATAATTTGAAAGAAGACATTTAACGAAAGAAATTTCTTCCCACTCAGTCTGAACAACCCCTACCCTCGACAGAGCAATAAAATAATAAAGCTGGAGAGAGAAAAAGAAAATGTTTTAAACCCCCCAAAACAAATAATTCATTTTTTTTTTTTTTGTACTTGTCGGTTATCTGCTGCCACATTTTAAAATGCGTTTCTTGTATGTAATCTGTCGTCACCTTTGAATTTACGTATTGGTGATCTTTTATAAAGTTAGATGTCATATTTAAAATATTTTTTTTAATTGTATTTTTTCTTTTTTCCGACTGCTAAATGAATCTTTGGTAGAGTATGTTTTTACACGTCTGTATTTGTGAAAAATTTGGAAAATTGTTTTAATAAGTCGCAACAGATCACCTACAAGTATTTTTTCTTTATTAAACTTAAACTAATAGAATTTATTTTAGATAATATTTCTTTTAGCTTTGTACAAATATTTAAGGGTTTCATTGTACGCACGCGCAAACTTACTCAGACATCTTGAATAAAATTGAAATAGACGTCTGTTTTGTGAGAGCGAATTTTTCTTTCTGTCTTGTAAGAGCAACTGGATAACAGTAAAATAATTTCCTCTGAAATTGAAACAACCCCTACATTGGACTGAGCAATATTATAAAGTTGGAGACAAAAAATATTTTAAACTACAAAAACCGGTTTTCGGAAATTATACGTTAATAAATAAAATTATTTTAAAAAATACTTTTAATTCTAGATATATAATTTGAAGTCAATCATTGAATTTAAATATAGGGTGACCCCAAAAAAGGGGAACTTTTTAACAATGCAATAAAGCCAAGAGTGATGGAAGAAAAATATTTTATTCATAGTAATTGAAACCTTAAAACATGCCATTTAAGAAACAATGATGAATTTTCATTTTTTAAAAATTACTTCCTGTAGATGACGTCCTTCTATACAAATGCATTCTTGAAATCTGCTGTTGAGATTCCTCATTGACTGCTGCAACATCTCAGCTGGGATACTGTGAATTTCATCTTGAATTCTAAATGGCGAAATGTTTACTTGCTCAAGGTCACTGTCTCGCAGTGTTGCCACTTGCTCATGTCTGGCAATACGCACTTCAAAAATTCCCATTTTTTGAGGTCAACCTGTATATATGCACATACAATATGAATGAAATTGAAATGGATACCTGTGTCGCGGGAGCAAATGTTTCTCTCGGTCATGTAACAGCAACTGGAATATTCAACCCTCCCCACCACCACGAGGGCTGCATGTGGCACAAGGCCGGGTTTAACGTGGGATCTCCGAGCCCGTAGGCTCGGAAAAAAAATAATAAAATGCCCGTAGAACTCACATAAGCTGGATCGGGTTGGTCAGCCTCCCCGAACTAGGCTCTACCCTTCGGCATAGCCTCGTCCGGGTTTCTCTCTGCTCAGAGGCACAGAGTTTGACCTGACAGCCGAAAGATTTCGGCTGGACTCTAGTGATTTTCCAAGCGTAGCTTAGATGTGGCACACGGCCGAAAGTAGGGGCACCCAGTGAGAAATATAGAGTTGAAGTAGACTTTAGAAGGAACCGGAAATCCAAACCTAAACAGGAAACAAAGTATAAACCGCTTCTTCTTTTCAAATGACAGGGTAGGTGTTTTGAACCAGACGATAGGCAATCTTATCTACTCCTCTTGAGGAACGATACAATAATTAAATAAGAACTCAGATATTAGGCAGAAATGCTAGAAATATAGAGTTGAAGTAGAGTTTATAGGGAGCCGGGAATCCAATCTTAAACAGGAAACAACGGATAAACCGCTTCTTCTTTTCAAATGACAAGGTAGGTGTTTGAACCAGGCAAACTTATCTACTCCTCTTGAGGAACGATACAAT
>OZ010611.1:49886960-49901960 GCA_963932145.1 Acanthosepion lycidas
GCGATAGTCGAGTGATTTAATAAATGTATCCGTTCTTTATTTCTTTTTTAAATTTCCTTTTTTTTTTAATATTTTATTCAGCTATCAGCCTACCAGTTTGAATTCCTTCTTAGATTAATCTGAAACATTTCTCTTACGCTTTGACATGGATTTTGTTCGATTAGTGTCTCCATATGTTGATTGTCAATTGCAGAGATGCACATCACATAAGAAATTGGATAAAACAATTAAATCAAAGCATTACTTATCTAAAAATATGGTTCCATCGCTACACAGGAATTACCATGTTTCAAAAACAGAAGCTAAAAACTTCAAATTCAGTTATAGAATTAAATGACTTCTGTTTCATTTTCAAGCGAATTTTTGGAATAACTTATTTTGAATTCATATACAAAAAACTTTTTTTAGAAAAAAATCTTTATGTGTACAAGTACAAATTTAACGGCTAAAACAAAAGTGCCGAAAAACTTTTTATCGTTAATAAAGACCAGTCGATATGCGTTGAACGGATGTCATCATTCGTTTGAAAAGACACCTAACTTACCTTGACTTAACCTCTTTTCGAAAGTAACTCATAATTTTTGATACAATCGTTGTTAGTGAAAAAGAATACCCCATCGCCACTTTTTAAAATGATTAGATTTCCCCATATCCATAGAAAGTAATATCATGAAAGTATGTGCTTATAAAACTCATTCATTTCTATCTCTTTATAATTTGTATATATATATATATATATATATATATATATATATATATATATATATGCATGTATTAGGTTGGTGCAAAAATAATGTCGTTTTCTCACATATGTTAATGACATTATTTTTGCACCAACCTAATATGTATATAAAACCATATGTTTGCTTAATTTCGGGTAAAAATAAGGATACAAACTGCGCAACATTTGGATATATTTGATTAAGTAGGTCTATGATGTAAACTTTCGGCTCACATGAGCCATCTACAGAAACAAAGATATTCACAACGAAAGATGATATTCAGTTATGCTAACGAAGACGATTCGACGATAAGGCTCGCAGAATAGCAGACGCAGGTCGTAATTTCAAGATTAAAGCAAATATATGAACATTAGAAATGCTCATGATCAGACACAATAGACATTAATTGTCTGTTATATCGAACAATATATGTTTAATTAATGATCTGCGAGCCAATACACTAAATATAAATGAAGAAAAATATACGGAAAAAACAAATAAAAATCCTTATATGCAATTATGCTGTTTTAATGTTAATATAATGTCAACGACGGACGTTTCGGTCTAATAAACCATCTTCAGGACATATTCATAAAATATAATTAACATTATCAATTCATACGTGACAAAGACGATGGACATAAGAACAAGACTTATCCAAACAGATAACTGAAAGTTTTATATGATCACCGTTCCGTTTAAACATGGTCACGTTGTCGTCAAGTGGGCGACGCTGTCAAAACCGAAACTTCCGACGTTGACATTATATTATATTAACATTAAAACAGCATAATTGCATATAAGGATTTTTGTTTGTTTTTTCCGTATATTTTTCTTCATACCGTCGGATCTATATCCATATATTTGCTTACACACTATATATATATATATATATATATATATATATATATATATATATATATATATATATATATATATATATATACATATACAAATATAGATAACTAGACTCGTTTCGAAAAACCCTCGAATTTTTGATTTGCCAATAATCAAATCAATCTCGAGGGAAAAAAAAGGTTTTAAAAAAAGAAAGAGCTACAAACATGAACTACTGTCGAACAAATCGCACAGATGCAGGTCTGAAGCCCAAAGAAGAAACCCCGATACGAGTAAACAACTAACAAAAGAGCTCAATACAACCGTAGAGCAGACCTAGATACACCTAGTGAGTCAGACAAACCTACCTATGTTTCAACTAAACGGATCGTCAGGGAAAGTACGACCGTACTTTCCCTGACGATCTGTTTCGGTGAAACCTAGGGAGGCTTGTCTCGCTCACTAGGTGTATATATATATATATATATATATATATATATATATATATATATATATATATATATATATATATATATATGTAGTAGTGGTAGTATAGCTCGACACTCGTATTCGTGGATACCCGTCAGCAAGGTCGGCTAGCCAATTCCAATTGAAGAAGCTTGCTCAGGCGCATTTGTGTTTGTTCAACACCCACAGAGCCCACCTGTGGTTTGTACTGCAACTATGCTGAACAGACATTAGTTAAAACCAAAAGAAAATTCTCCAATATACCCGAACACCAGAAGTCTGTATTTCTCTCTCTCTCTCCCCATATATATATATATATATATATATATATATATATATATATATATACAAACTCACAATGTGTTCCAAACCGGAAGTATAGCACTGAGTATCCGGCGCGAACCAATTGTCAGGTTTGGATTGAAAATCAGTTTGGAAATGAGTTTGGGCAAAAAAAAAATGTTTCGTAAAATGTACGACATCATATTTATTGTCTTAATTTCATAATGTATAGAGACTGATTTTAAGTAACTGATATATATATATATATATATATATATATATATATATAAAGAAATATAATCTTAAGGTGTGCTATATTTACGAGATAAAGTGCTCAATATCAGATATAGAGCGTGCGTAAATATAAAAGTGAACATTGAATTCAACACTTAGGGGCGACAGTCTGTTTCATGCTAGACGCAATCGTCAGGCCACGTGTGCTGTTATTTTACTCGGCTATTTATATATACAGGTCAGTGGTGCATTGTACGTAATCTATTTTGGCGGTTATTTTACCGGAAGTCGTTTATTTGCTTATATATATATATATATATATATATATATATATATATATATATATATATTCATAGACGTTTCATTAAATAATATAGACAAGTGTTGTCTATTTATTTTATGTAAAATTTTTTCGTAACTTCTGATAAGTTTAATAACATTATCGTTGAAAGAAGAAAGACATTCACAATAGTGATCCATATTTTTTTGATACAATCTCAGCTTTCGGCTTACTTAAGCCATTATCAAAGATGTCAATTACAACATATTAAGCAATATACGGACAAGACAGTGATGATAGTCTGTCAATGTTTATATAGAAGATTTCTAAGCAACGATAAACACGCGCATATAAGACGCTAGAAGTGAAAATCGCACCACATCTCAGGACGTCACACATGACCACACGAGAGTGAATAATTTCCCTGAGTCTATGTGTAATTTCCTCCAATTGTTCCTGGGTAGTTATGTCCTGTAGTTTATCGTAAATGTCCGGTTTTTTGCTGTTAAGGTTGTTCAATTTTTCTTTTGCTATTTCAATTTGCCTTTTCACAATGCTACATTTGTAATTCCAAGTATTGATAGTATTGTGGGCTGCTGGATCATGTAATTTAAATTTTGTGTATTTAGGCAGCATCTTTTCATTCATACACGTTTCATTAAATAATATTGACAAGTGTTGTAGTTTATCTGTAGTTTATTGATCCAGCAGCCCACTGGAGGAAATTACACATAGATTCGTCACGTGTGACGTCATGAGATGCGGTGCGATTTTCGCTTCTAGCGTCTTATATGCGCGTGTTTATCATTGCTTAGAAATCTTCTATGTACAACATTGACAGACATCACTGTCTTGTCCGTATATTGTTTAATATGTTGTAATTGACATCTTTGATAATGGCTTAAGTAAGCCGAAAGCTGAGATTGTATTAAAAAAATATGGATCACTATTGTGAATTTCTTTCTTCTTTCAACGATTATGTTATTAAACTTATCTGAAGTTACGAAAAAAAATTACATAAAATGAATAGACAACACTTGTCTATATTATTTAATGAAACGTGTATGAATGAAAAGATGCTGCCTAAATACACAGACAATATATATATATATATATATATATATATATATATATATATATATATATATATATATGTATATGGGCTAAATTATATTGCCTGTCATTATTTCTTTTTATTTTTTATCATAGGTATATACTTACTACGCGAACTAAGCAAAATAATAGATAGAAATGACACAGGACACTACAGGGACGACGGTCTGATAATCTTAAGAAACAGTAACAAACAAAATACAGACAAAACTAGAAAAACAACCATAAAGATATTCAAAAATAACGGATTCGACATAGATATAAATACTAACCAAAACGAAGTAGATTTTCTAGATTTTACCCTCAACCTAAGAAAAGGCAGACATAAACCATACAGAAAACTCAATGATAAGCCACTCTATATACAAACATCTTCCAACCACCCACCTTCTATTATCAAACAGATACCAAAATCGATTAAACGCAGGCTTTCCGACAATTCCACCAATGAATCCATATTTAACAAAGCTAAGAAAGACTCACATACTCATCATAGAGCACAAAAAATTGTCAATGGGAAGAGATATATCATATGGCACAACCCACCGTACAGCAAACACGTAAAGACAAACATAGGAAAACATATTCTTCAAACTCTTACACAAACACTTTCCGGAATCAAGCACCCTACAAAAAATAAAATTCAACAAAAACACAGTAAAAATCAGTTACAGTTTCCCCGAGAACATGGCAAAAATAATAAAAAAGCACAACAGGAAAATTATCAACAAACCACACGAACAAATTAAACCCACGTGTCCCTCATTCACTGCCACAGGGGATATATATATATGTGTGTGTGTGTGTGTGTGTCTGTGTGCGCGCGCGCACGCAAGTATGCAGAAAAATAGGAAGGAACACGTCAGGTAAATAATCCGGTGTTCCTGAGTATTTTTGTTTTTATTTTTAAGAAAACAGTGCTCCATACATAAGTAGAGCTTAAATCATAATAAGTTTTAAAAATATTATTCCTTCGCTACATAAGAGTTCACATGTTTCAAAAACGAGAGCCGAAACCATCAATATAAAATTAAGTTGAATTAAGGTGTTTAGTCCTGTTTCATCCTCAAGCGAAAATTTAGGAATAAGCTAACTTATGGTTTGCGCGTGTTTATAAGTATGGTCCATTGCAACATTAATTACTATAGAAACGTCTGGGCCGGCCATCTTGGTTAGGGGGTCAGACAGTTAATTCTTGTCTACAGATTCGTCACCTTCGGAAAGGTTATGCCAAGGTAGAGTGGTGTATCTATTTCAAAGCTAATGGTGGCGGTCACCGTCTAGTTAGTTTACAGCGAAGGAATATTTCATGGCGCCACGTGAAGTCGTTAAGTGTCGAGAGGATTTTGTTTATTATTATCTATCTGTTAATCTCTTTATTTATTTGTTTATTCAAATGGCTGTTCCGTATACAAACCTGTTGCACTGAACTACAATTTGTTTTTTGACGACTTCACAAAGGGGTTTTTCTATTTAATGATTTGTCTAAGCTTTTAAGACTTTTATTAAACTATGGAATTTATTTATTTATCTATTTTTTATGCTAATTATTTAATGCGAAAACTTGTTGATGTCGGTAAAAACCCTTAAATCCTGCCTATGGTTTAATAACTTTTCATTATTTAGAAATGTGTAATTTTTCGTGTAGGCATAAAGGGAATGGGTCATCCCAGGTTTTACAAGTTCTTGTTCTATTTATTATTTTCCATTTTACTTTTGGTGTTTTATTCGTTTCTGATATATATATATATATATATATATATATATATATATGTTGAAATATAGATTCAAAGTATGCTATATTTATGTGTTAAAGTGCTCGATATCGGGAGTAGAGCGTATGTAAATATAATATATATATCCGTCTTGAGGACAACATTCAGCGGCGACAGTCTGTTCATGCGAAATCTTCAGACCATATATAGATATACATGTGTGTGTGTGAATAAAATGAGATAGAGATAAACAGGTATCTACTCTATAAGTTCAATCACACACACACACACACACACACACACACACACATATATATATATATATATATATATATATATATGTATATATATGTATATAAAATGCAAATGAGTAATTGGCATGGTTAATTGTAAGGAGAACATCAAATAACAAAGAATTCAATGTAAGTTACTGAGAAATTATCCCAACCAATATATGAAGGAAATGCAGGCATACAGACAAGTGGATAGATAGATAGATAGATAGATAGATAGATAGATAGATAGATAGATAGATAGATGCATATGAGCAGAGAAATTATTTACAGTAACATATATATATATATATATATATATATATATATATATATATATATATATATATATATATATTAAGAAATGGACAAAGTCCGACAATTTTATTTATTAAATACATTTTTATGTTTAACGTTCTTTTTATAAAGTAAATGCTCTGTTTATAATAAACAGTATTAAATAACATTAATGTCTTTAATAAATAATATATATATATATATATATATATATATATATATATATATATATATGATCAAAAACTAGACAGGAAGATACCCAGATACATGCATGCATACACACAAAGATACATAAATACAGACAGATCGATAATCCCATATATATATATATATATATATATATATATATATATATATATATATATATATAATTATTTATTTAAAAATATGATTCCATCGCTACATAAGATTTCTCATGTTTCAAAAGCCGAAAACTTTAATATAATTATTAAAAACTTTGGATTATTTACCTAACGAGTTCTTTCCTATTTTCTATATATTTTCACACACACACACACACACACACACACACACACACACACACACACACACACATATATATATATATATATATATATATATATATATATATATATATATATATATATATATATATATATGTATGTATATATTTATATGGAAAACTTAGAAACATAAAGAAAGACAGACATACAGACAAGTAGATAGAGAGATATATAGATAGATGCTTATTAGCAGACAGATAATTTACTGTTATATATATATATATATATATATATATATATATATATATGAGAACAAAATAAGTTACAATGGTAGACAGACGTAGATAGATACGTATGTGCAAACATACATTTATACATGCATAAATACACTGATATAAACAGATACATAATATAGAATCCCCAACGCACACATACGCATATATATATATATATATATATATATATATATATATATATATATATATATGTAAAGCGAAGTCTTTAAACCATTCGCCCCCTTTACAGCTTGTCAACAGAACGTTTGATGAATAACAATTCACAGCAACCTAAACGGGTAGCAGATTTTTCTTGTCTCCGCCGTGAAATGCTGTCGAGTTTTTCTTTCCACTCCAGCAGAGACGGGCGGACATCTCGTTAATCGATACATAACACGACTCCTGTCACATGTGTTTAAACACAGCCATTCACAAACTCCTGTTTCTCTTTCTTTCTTCTGCGGAGGACGCCCTACGCTAGCTGCAAGCTCAACTCCTCCTCCCGCCATTTCGGAGTTTTACTCTTAACCACGGACCGAAACATTTTTTTTTTCTTTTTATGTGCTTACTACTTTATATTTACTAAACGAAAAATAGGTAACGTATTTGACGGCATATAAGACGCACATTATTTTTTACTAAAAGATTTTTTTAAAATTCCCCTGCGTCTCATATGTCAAATGCATGTTTACAATTCGTGATAGTCGGCCGAAATTAGCTACCTGGCAACACTTATTAGCTTAAACTTTAGAGAAACTTTCATATACCTATTGTCATTATTTAAAAGCATTATGCGGATTAAAAGTGTTATCATTGATAATATTCATTATATTAATTTCATCATGTTTGATATTAGTATTTTGTTTCACTAAAATTATATGCAATAAATTAAAATTATATATTTGTAAAATATATTTGTTTCATTAATATTTTTCTTGCGATAACTTCCGGTTGAATTGGTATAAATACAATAATAATTTTTATATCTTAATTATTCCAATAAGTCATTTACAAGACACAGTTTGTACAGATCATATAATGTATATAATAATTTTTTTTAGGCACGTGTTCTTTTTCCCCTATTATTTTTCATTTAATTGTAATCATGGCTTGTTTAACTAAAATAATACCTCATAAATATAGCCTCAGCTGTATCATTTACTAATAATTTTACTAATTACTATTTTTTTCTTGACTTGCCCAGCTGAAATTGGGGTGCGTCTTATACATCTTATATGGGGTCAAATACGGTAATTTATTTTTAAAATAATTTTTCAGTCGCTTTCAAACAATTTGAGAGGTGTTTCGTTCAACAAGAACGTTTGGTCTGTTTAAAATGTGTCTTTATAATTTTTTTATCGCGTTAAAATCTAGTGATATGCTTTCGACGTGATATTGAACACTTAGTGGATCGTTGGCAGGAGGTTATAAACAATGAAGGGGAAGATAATTCAGCATACATGACATTTAAAGTGATTTCATATATATATATATATATATATATATATATATATATATATATATATATATATATATATACATATATATATATATAATAATAATAATAATAATAATAAGAAGAAGAAGAAGAAGAAGAAGAAGAAGAAAAAGAAGAAAAAGAAGAAGAATAAAGAAGTGATCATACAAATAATTAATCATTAAATTTAATGTAATTTGTGGCGAAATTGCTCTGCTAACAGATTTTATAAAGCATTAACTTACTATTTGTTGAAAGATTTTATCTTTATATTTAAAATTGTAAAATAGATTAAAGGTTCCATTGCTAGTACTTTCGAAAACATTCATGTTTCCATCGTCTGACATTAAGATTTTTTCATTTTAGGTAAATTTCAGTATATTTGACATTTAAAGTGATTTCATATATATATATATATATATATATATATATATATATATATATATATATATATATATATATATATATATATATAAAAGAAGTAATCATCAAAGAATTAATCAATAAATTTAATGTAATTAGTGGCCAAATTGCTTCGATAGGAGGTCATGAAGTATTCTGCCAAGTTTTGGGAATGTGTTCTTGGCCATCTCATGGAGGATAAAACGTGACTTGATGAATTTTTGAGTCAAAACTTAGTGGTTTCTATCATCAAGGCACTGGACAGTAAGTGAATTATTGTCAGAAAGCCGTAAACAATGAATGGGAATATATTGTTGAATATTTCATGAGAATTGTTTATAAATAATAAGTATTAAAATAGATGATACAAAAAAGAATTCTGAAAACCCCACAGTATTAATATTGTGAAAATGTTCCGCAGTACTAAGTGAAGGTTGATTAAATTAATATTTCTGCTGACTAATACTAACAGTACCAATAAAAATTATTGGTTTTCCTATCTGAATTTTCTGATTAATCATAAATTAATGATGGAATAATCTCTTTGCAAGTTTTACAATGACAGAATATTGATTGGAGTTCCCCTACTGACTTGTTAAAAATTTGAACTTAAAGAAGGAAGAGTATACAATTGAAAAGATTTAAAATTGACAATTTTTTCCATTTCACTGAAGCAGACGTTAAACACAGGAGAGTATTATAATTTCCTCTATCTTCACATGTATCCTTTGTTTTTCTCACTAAAACCAAACTATATATATTTTTCTTCCATCTGTTTTTATCGATTCAGAACTTAGTGATAACTATCGATCAGTTTGTGGATCGTTGGCAAAATTATTGATACATAAATATTAAAATAAATAATGAAAAACGAACGAATTTACGTAACAAACTAATAGATGATATTATAGAGTAATTCAGCACTCTTTTCTTTGTTTCTAACGAATGTCGTAATACTTTGCTTAATTTTTGGAAGACATTTTCCTAACTTTTAATATTTGCTTAATTCCCGGAAGAAGTCTTTCGCCTGTTCCTATGAGTTTTCAGGTTTCATCTGATTCTAAGTATGAGTTTAAATATCTAGGAAGTTGTTGCAAATAGATACCGGGGGTGCATTTTAATAGGGAAAGACGCCTTCATAAAAGCTAAGCAAATTATTAAGAAAGAGGAAAATTCCATTAAAAAAATAAAAAGAAAAGCGAACCTAAATGCTATGTAATATCAATCCTAATTTATGTCTGATTAATTATAAATTAATGACTGAATAATCTCTTTGCAAGTTCTACGACAACAGAATATTGGCTGGAATTCCCCTGCTGACACGTTAAATATTTGAGCTTAAAGAAGCAATAGGGTACAATTGAAAAGATACAACATTGACAAATTTTTCCAATTCACTGAAGCAAACGTTCTATCTCTTTCTAACAATTTATGGTGTGTTTTGTTCAATAACTATGAATCGTTTACAATGTGGCTTGATTAAGTTTTCTAGTCAAAGGCATTCAACAGTTAGTGGACCGTTGGCAAGAGATCGTAAACAATGAAGGCGAATACATTGTTGAATGACTCATTAGAACTATTTATGAATAACAAGTATTAAAATAAATAATATAAAAACGAAAGAATTCATGTAACAAATTAATAGGTGAACTGATATTATATAGTAATTCTTTTCTTTGTTTTTAACAAAATTTTCCTATGTCGTAATACTTTGCTTAATTTCTGCAAGACATTTTCCTAACTTTTAATATTTGCTTAATCTCGTTTTTTTTGGGAGGGGGAGGAGATTCTAAGTATGAGTTTAAATATCTAGGATGTGGTTGTAAATAGATGCCGGGAAATGTGATACTGAAATCAGCAGCTGCATTATAATAGCGAAAGAAGCCTTTCAAAAGCTAAGCAAAGTATTTAGAAACTTGTGCCGGTGAGGCCATACGTTAGCTGCAGGATGAGTACTTCTGGGATTTTTTTTTTCTGTTAGCTACAGACCGTCACTATAGAAACATTTTTTTTTTTTTTTTTATGTGGTTAGCATTTTAAATTTGCAAAACGGAACATAGGAAACGAATATTTTCACATATAAGGCGACCTGTAGATAAGACGAAACCCAAAATCTAGTTAATTTCATCTGATATCCGCAGTATAAGACAACCGACTGTGACCCATATGACGAAACTGTAAATGGCTATATTTATGATAGGCTCTTTCCCTCAGACGATGATCAAAGTAATTTCGAAGGGTTGTAAGTACGTGGGTGTCTTAAGTTTTGTTTATTCTGTCAAAGGTTGTTTTTATATATTTTTTAAGTAAAAATTACCGCTTAGCAGATCGCTAGCCAGAACGAGGAACAACATTGTTCAGAAAACCGTTTCCGGTTTTAGGATAAGCTTTTCGATGGTCTCAAGAAAAAACACGGAGAACTTGAAAATGTATCAGCCATGGAAATCGATTACGTTACCTCGATTAGGTTCTTCGATGTTTCCGCTCTGTTAGCTGTAAAAATGGTCAACTGATTATTCGTCATTTGGGTCGCTTAATTCGTTTCGACTAATTCGATAATCATGTTCAGCGAAATTCGTTCTTCTTTTTCGCTTTGAGGTTGGCATAAAAAGCGACAAAGACGTTGTTTTTTTTTAATGACGTGCTATATATTTTTGGGTCTTTGTTGTTCACTGCTAATCATTGGTAAATGTCTGGTGCCTCTGCCTAAATTCCTCTCTATCCCCTCCACACACCGTGCAGGGACTTCGATCTCACCTATGACCTTTGCACGACTTTGTTTATTTATTTATTTATTTTTTCCAAAGACGCTCTCACCTGACCACTGTCTGCAAAGAATTAAATATATTATTAAAATTCTCGATAGAAACGAATTGTATATTCTTACTGTTTATATATCTGGCATAACTGTTGTGCGTAAATGGATCCTAATTGAACTATGGTCTGAGAACTATATAAAAATCTACATATTGAGTTTTTAAAAATCCTTGATAGCGGGTATGAGAATAGACGAAAGCGTTAGCATATATAAACACTTTCTACGCAATTTTATGTCCACAAAAGAAAACACTTGTAAGAAAAAAAAAAAAATATATATATGTATATATATATAGGATTTAACAAAGCCCGAAAAGCACTATTCGAGTTCTGTTTGATCAGGCGGTCCTACATGGCCGAGTGGTCGAAGGCACATCAGATCTCTCTCTCTCTCTCTCTACATACACACACACACACACACACACACACACATATATATATATATATGCCTATATTTTGGCAGCATGTTTTCAGTGAGACGTATTTTGTTGAATAATTTAGGCATGTTCTGTCTACTTATTTTCGATTGGATCCTTTCATATTCTTATATATATATATATATATATATATATATATATATATATATATATATATATATATATATATATATATATGTAAAATATTGTAATTTTGTCTCTGAAAAAAAGGAACACGTATGATAGATGAGATATATGATGGAATCGTTTTTTTTTTTTTATATTTGGTGGTGGCGTGATACGCGAATTCGCGCGTTACACCGGTACATACGGTACGTGGGCTTTCTGAAAATTCTGTAACCTTTCAGAAAACTGTAAATACAAGAAAAATAATTGTAATGTTCAGTCATTTGGTGAGATATTAGGAAATGGCTTGTGACGAAAAATTTTCAGCCTCCCCCCACCCAACGAAATTGTTTGCGGGTCTTACGTGTTCACCATTGTAAAGACTTTTCCTAAATAAACATCTTAAAATTATAAACGTGTATTGATTAGGGATTAACGATCAATAAAAAGATGATCTGTCTTTTGTTCGATAATCTCCGTTCGTCGTATGCCAGGGTGGTTTAACAACGAGACTGATATACCACGGCACTGATGATTATCGACTTGTTTACACCTTAACTAATACGATTATGATTTCCTTTGCTTTTGTCGTGAAAAACGCATGCTACGAAACTCCGTAAAAAATAAACAAAAATAAACAACAAAAAACAACAACAAAAAACAAACGTCTTAAACAGTAAAACAAACCAAAATTAGAAACTCGAACAAAATTATCCAATCATTCTCAATATCAAAATAAAGTGGGTCGTGGTTTTCCAAAATCTAAGCAAAAATATTAGTAAGACACGGCGATAACTACAACTTTCGATACATGACTGACGAGGCAGATTTATCCTGGAATAGGTTGCCATACACTAGACCAGTTGCCATCCAAGGCTATACAACCCGGTCTGTCCTGCTATTTAGATGGGGGAAGAAAAAGAGGATACATACCTTTGCCAAGGGTATTAGTACGTAAGTGAACGTAATGGATTAGACTGGAATTCGAACTCCGATTCCCAAAACGGAGCCTCTATCCATTATCCCACCTAATTACTACCAACGTATTCCAGATGTAAAGAAGAAAGTTCGACACAGCTCTTCTCGAAGAATGGTACTTTTTTTTTAACTAGACTCCCGAGTGGGTGCTTCCTTGAACATTTCAGTCTTTACATCTCTCATAATGAAGAAATAATTGTTATCTGTCCTCCTTATTCGGATAATCTTTATTTCCTTCCAACTCCTCCTCTTTCATTCGTATCCCGCATCTCATTCATTATAACCATGTTAGCAACCCTCTACATTAAGGAATTCTCGGGTCTTGTATTGGGTGAAAAAATAAAATAAAAAAGCAAGAAATAAAATAAAAAAAACAGGAGAAATTCGTTTGAAAAAGGAAAACAATTCTGAACTGCTATCTAACACCAATCCCCCTATATGATAGACTTCTAAGTGTAGCTTAGATGTGGCACAAAGCCGAAAATATGGAAGCACCCAGTGAGGATCGAACTCACTATTCACCCTAGGTTTTCAGTAGATCTTAATAGGACTTTTCGATCAAGGCCGGCTGATATTTTACTGTTTAAGAAAAAACAAAAACAGGCATATAAACTCAAACAAGTGTACTTAATAAAGATAAGGTTTATAATATTCAGAAAACATATATATATATATATATATATATATATATATATATATATATATATATATATATATATATATATATATATATATATATATATATATATATATACACAAAAGGCCGAACACAAATAAATAAATGAGAGTGAGAGTTCATCCATCTCATTAGCCACCTGAATGTAATTAGCAAACTTTCTGAAACTATAATCAACAAGAAAGTTGTTGATCCTCTCAATAGGGACAACCTCTTGAGTGACAAACAGTATGGGTTTCCATCGGCCCAGTCCACTGCTGATATTCTAACTCCGCTTACTGGCTACTCGGTCAATGAATGGCGAATGTTTCTTTATACGGAATCGACTTATATGAGATGAGGAAAACAGATCGACTTATTAGAGATGAGGAAAACAGATACTGCAGTTTGATCCCAGCCCTATGGCCAGAAAGTAAAGAAAAACGTATATCGAGTCAGTGAATGCCGAATGTTTTCTTATAATCTAATTGCTAATATTACTATTACCATGAGATTGTGTATTCCTCTTTCATAAGTGATGTTGTTGATTACTGCTTGTTTTCACTTAATATGAAAAGCTTCCAAAATTTGTAATCTTTTTTAATGTTTGTTTTACTAAGTGTTATTGCATTATCTAAAAGGAGATTATCTTTTGTATATAATCTCGAATATTCAGTTGACAGAATGGATTAACTCCCATTAGTAACGGTTGTTAAATATTTTCATGAAGCTTTGATGTTTAAACAGCAAAACAAATGTCCCACGTATATTCTTAAATATCATTTCTGGTGTGAAAATTCTTTGTGATCCGAATTATCATGGCCACTGAATAAACTTGCCAACTTGATTTATTATAAATTTCTCCTTAATGATATGTACCACAGATTTATCTACCCTCCTACAATAATATAAATTGTATTTATGCTCCTTTTATGCGCTATGTTCCTCCACAACTTCCTATCGTTTGTAGCTCTTAGTAATGTGTGCATGTTTTTTTTTATTAGTCATTTTACTATAAAATTTATTGTTGGTCATTTTACCGTGAATATGCATTGTTGGTCATTTTACTATAAAAATGCATTGTTGGTAATTTTTATATAAAAATGCATTCTTGGCCATTATACTATAAAATGTACTGTTGGTCATTTACTACAAAAATTTATTGTTGAT
>OZ010611.1:49906960-49911960 GCA_963932145.1 Acanthosepion lycidas
GGTATCCACCGACCGTCTTTTGAGTAATGCGAGAGCTGCCGCAGCAGGGTTATAATTCCCGGGACTAAGCAATCCTGATAATTTTTTTTAGGCCCCGAAGAAAATCGGTACTACACTTTGATCCTAGCGCGAAGCTTTGTTAACGTTATTTACTAGCTTCAAAAAATGACAAAATGCGACACAAAGTAGTTTTTAAACTAAGATTCATATCAGCTACCTCCAAAATTGTCTCCTCCCCTCAAACCTACATGGGGCTGGCATCGATATTCCACTTGGTTCAATCAGGGACGTAATGCCAGAGACTTGGAATCCCCGGCTTCCAGACATCCCTCATTTATTTGCTGTTCAAAGACAGACACACAATTGAGAGATAAAATCTACTTTTTCTACGCGAAGTTTAGTTTAATGCGGGGAGGCCGAGCGCATGCACCCGGGCCAGGTCCAAAATAGCCCAGCCGTTGCGAATGTTGGTTGCGTTGGCCGTTTTACTACAGATGAACGCTGTTTAGTGCCGTGAGGATGGTATGACCACTGTTTCTCTGAGTTGGGCTCTTTCCGAAGTTGCGCTCTCTCAAGTGAGTGATAAAATGTACTTTGACCACCGGCGGGCAGATACTACACTTTCATCCCAGCCCGAAGATATTCACTACCACCCCACCCGGTCGGATGTGGCTCAAAGCCGAGTTTATTGTGGGGTATCCTAGCCCGTAGGCTCGGGCAAAAATATCCCCGTAGACCCCGTAAAAACGGGGTCGGGTAGCTGTCTAGCCTCCCAGACGAGACTCTGGCCTTTGGCATAGCCTTGTCTGGGTTCCTTTCTCAGCCCGGAGGCTGTATATGTTTACCTGGTCGTTCCACTGTAGAAAACTATCGGTTGCGCCGATCCCTCTCTCTAGTACCATGAGAGGGTGCAGCTTCGACAGCCGTAGCCCAGGCCTGGCCACCTCACGGTTTTATTTTTCACAGTTACGCCGCTGTCTTCTGACGGAACCACGACTGAGTTGCACTCTGCTCGAAGACAGAGACGCAACTGAGAGAGGATAAAACCTACCCCTCAGCTGGGGAAAACTCCTGTGCCAGGTAAGTATTCAACGAAGGAGGTATTCAACAACCTTTTTACAAAAGAAGAATTTGATACAATGTTGTTTTTAATGTGCAGATTAAAATATCTATGTACCAAAGCCAAATATTGATTACCCAGTCCCTGCGACCCCTATAACACTGACGTTGGTATCCACCAAGAGGAGTAATGGATAGCGGCTTGGATTGAGGAATCGGAGAGCCGAGTTCGAATTCCAGTCGAATCCATTACATTCACTTACGTGGAAAAGGTGTGAATCCTCTTCTTCTCCCTCCACCTATGGGTAAATAGCAGGATAGACTGGGTTCTATAGCCTTGGATGGCAACTGGTCTAGGAGAAGGAAAACTCTGAATTCAAAACCTGCGAATTCGGTCCTTCAAAATGGTGGATGGTTCTGCACGAAACCTTCACCACTATAATCAAATCTCATGTGCTATACATGCGGGTTGGGGACCGCTTGTGAATTCCAAATTTCCATGAAACTCCAATATTGGAGCCGGCTCAACCCACCTCGAGTGAATGCTGTTACAAGAACAAGAACGAGAGAGAACCAATCCTTTCACTTTAGAGCGATGAGGGAGGTGGAGCTACTAGTTTGAATCGCCGGTATCTAGTTTTTCCACAAACTATTACAAGATAGGAATTCAGCAGAGAATTTTAGAACAGATAATATACTATGATCCCACTCATAACTCTGGATAAATATAAGATGACCATAGGCAGAGCTTACAGCTATGATTTTAAACAGAGAGACCTAGGTTGTCCAATCGAAAAGAGATACACCACTTTGATCCAACTGAGAAGTGTGGGTAAAGTGTTATTTTCTAAGCATAGTGTAGATGTCACCGAAGGCCGAAAATATGAGGCACTCAAAGAGGATCGAAGTCACTACCCATTCGTAACCGATACAGCGAGTCAAGCTTGCTAATCATTACCCCATGTCGAAGTGCCCGTGTTGATTGTGTAAATCATGCTTAGATGTGGCATAAGGATCGAACTCAGTACTCTGTCTTAGTGTCTTGCTAACCATTGTATAGCTGGCCACTTGAAGAGACCCATCTACCAGTCGAATTTTGTGTTTATTCAACACTTGTGGTTTATACTGCAATTATGCTGAGCAGATCTTAGTTACAGTTTAAGGGAAAGAACGTGTTATCTAGTGTGATGAATAATTTGAACAAGACCAGCACTATCAAGCCCTCGGCCACGATGACTTGTGACTTCGTGCTAGCAAAGCTATCGACGAAACCCAAGCGTTCCGTCTACCCTAATTCTTATAAGGCTTGGTTCAACCCGTGGTATGGTTTCCAGGTACGTTCCAAAGATGCCGCACACTGCGATCGACCCCTCCAGTCCGATAACATCAGGAAGTCTCCTGGCAAATCAACCATGTTGAGATTCGGACCCGGGTCTCATGGTCAGAAGGCGAACGGCCAAGTGCTCATTGCACAGCATCGAAATCCCCTAAACGATTTTCTAAACGTAGCTTAGCTGTAGCCGAAGGTCGAAAGCGTATAGCTCTCAGTGTAGAACGAACGCACTACACAATAGTAGTTGATCGATCGAGACAAGCTTGTTATCCATAACACGACGTCGATGTATCCACAGAAATGTGGATAAATGAGATATGATTATAGGCAGAGCTTATAGCTACTCTGATTTCGAACTGAAATGCCTATCCTGTTTCTTGTCATTTTTTACGGGTATTATTCTAGTAGAAGCAATAAATGCTGACCTAAACACAGTAAAAAAAAAAAGAGAGAGAGAGAAAAGGGGAATTAATACTGCGATTTTTCTTTGATCTTTTCAAATGCTTAAGTTTATTTGGGTTCGATTTCAAATCTGATTATTGACTTTTATTTGGTCCTCTCTGTTACGCTGAGGTTGATGTTGACGCTACAACTTTGCTAAAGCTCTGCCGTCCTGTATTGCATGTCCAACAAAAGTAGTCTTATGAGTTTTCTAAAGGACAATATATTTTCCGACCATTAGTCTGAAAGAAAGCGATAAATATCGTGTGCGTAATGGGATGCATTCTATCCATTTTTGGCAACAAATCAGGGCCGTGTATTTCGAGAGAGCCAACGTCGAGCAAGATGTTGGGGGCAGAATGATGCAGTGATTGTATCAATCTGAGGTCACCATTTGTTGGGGAAAGATTCCATGAGTCTCTGTTTGTTGAATAAAAAAAAAAAATGAGAGAAAGAATTGCTGTGCGTTCAAATGAAACCACGATATGTATTTAACGTACACAATTTCTTAAGTGTAATTATCACGAAATAAAAGTTTCTATTTAGAAATTTATTTTTCTCTCTGACTGAAAAGGAAATGAATATAAATAGTCCTTCAGTGAGGATAAAAGAAAATGGAGTTGGGAGAGAAGGGCAAAGGGAGTTCGCTGTTTCTTTGATGAGAAAGACAGGACGCCGAGATTGAATCTTGTCTCTTTACTGCTGTGAGTCTTTTTGCTGTGTTGAATGGATATCTTGTTTATATGGCTTCGTGTAGGCTCCAGAAGCTTATACATATTCATTTCTTTTTATTAATCTGAAATATGTTTGAAACCAGTAGACTTCACGTAGACTTTGCATGGTGTGTTTATTTTTGCAATTTTGATGTTTTGATTTGAAACAGTTAACTATCGCTTACTCGGCAAATAATGTTAACAGCGCTTCCAACCCGAATAAAATGGTAAAATAAAAAATATTATTTTGATATACATAAGGACCCTACAATTAATTGATCTATTTTAAGTTGTATAAAAAGAGATTTCTGAAATAAAAAATAAAAAAAATTAATTTAATTATGATGAAATGTTTCTTCTATTTTCCACTTAACGATCTGCAATGTTTTCAGTCCGGATCTGGCATTTCAACTTTAGTTACTTTTCCACCGCTGTGACATAGCTTTCCTCTGTCTTTTCTGCAAATATTTTAATTGTAGTTGTTCTAATGAGGACCTCGGTATAAGTATGAATTTAAGCGTACTACTAGATTAGCAACAAACTGGCATCGTTTTACTGTTGAAAGAGATAAATACAACCAAACGTCCTATTCTAATATTTTATTTCCTGTCTCTTTGAACCCGTGGAAGCCTCCTTCTTTTAATTGCTTCCCTGTCACATATAATGTGAAAAATTTTAAATGCATCGTCAATTACAATCTTCTGTCTTGCTGGTTCCTCTACTTTTATTGTTCTTTTCCTTCACTAAAGTCTTCTCATTCTATTTCACTCCCAATGACCCCCTTGCTTTATCGCCATCTTCTATCTTCCTGAATCATGTTCTTTTATTGTCCTTTCTCTTCACTAAAGTATACTCATTCCAATCCACACGCAGTGACCCCTTGCGTGATTTTAACGCCATATATATTTATGCAGATTTTACCGCAATTACAATAAGATTGTCTTTGTAATTTACCCATGAAGATGATCTTAGAAAAGATCGAAAGTACTTGGGTTAAAAAAAAATACGCTGCTTTCCTTGATGTATTTCATTTTAACGCGAGAAACTGATTAGACAAGTGGAAAGGATCATTGTGAAAATAAGTAAACACAACATGTCTCTATTATTCAATGAAACTATATATATATATATATATATATATATATATATATATATATATATATATATATATATATATATATATATAGCTTCATTGAATAATAGACACTATATATATATATATATATATATACATACATGCATATGAGTTCCAATAATATATAAACTATATATATATATATATATATATATATATATATATATATATATATATATATATATATATAGTTTATATATATATATAAGAGTTCCACTAATTTTAAAATAGAGAAAATTAGAAAGATTATATATAGTGAATTTAGAAATCTAAATTTAAAAACAACAGTCTGTACTAAATTAAAAGGGGTAAACTTCCT
>OZ010611.1:49921960-49924460 GCA_963932145.1 Acanthosepion lycidas
AAACCCGGCATGACGGCGTTGGTCAATATCTGCACTGGAAAATCTGTAACTTCTACGGGAAGGAAACTGAAAGAAAGTGGTATGAACCAGGTTACGGAGGTAAGACCTGTTATAATTCTATGGAACAGACAGAAAAATCAAAGCCAACCGCCCAGACATTGTTATTAGAGATCGTACACAAAAAAGTGCCTCCTTATTGATATGGCAGTCCCTGCAGACTGCAATGTATCTTTGAAGATCTTCAAAAAGCTATCAAAATACAAGGAACTTGAAATCGAAATCTCAAAAATGTGGCACATGGGAAAATCAACAATCCCTGTTGTAGTTGGAGCCCTCGGATTTATTGGAAAAGATTCCAGTAGACTAATTGAAGGGATTCCTGGTAACCCATGCATTAAAGAAATACAAAAAAAATGTTCTCACGAGTACAGCCCACACCTTACGGAGAGATTTATCTATGTCAAATATATATGCGTTTTTAAACTTTTTAAATTGCTCAGTAGAAATTTTCATGATTCCATTTCTGAACTTAGTTCTCTGGTCGGGACCCGGAAAGAAATGAGCGCACATAAGAAATCAAAGGAAATAATACAACAACAACAAGAACAACAATAATAATAATAATAATTATGAGCTGAAACATCTTGATTAGACACCACAAAGACGCAATGTGCTTTCTTACTGATATACCAGTCCCTTCAGTATCTGTCTATATTTCTGAGATGAGGTATTGTGCATACTATTTACATTATTCGGCCTATTGTCCTCATCTTTGTCGCCACATTTATTACAACGTTTCGGCCCTTCAGTATCTGTCTATATTTCTGAGATGAGGTATTATGTATACTATTTACATTATTCGGACTATTGTCCTCATCTTTGTCGCCATATTTATTACAACGTTTCGGCCCTTCAGTATCTGTCTATATTTCTGAGATGAGGTATTATGTATACTAGTTACATTATTCGAACTATTGTCCTCATCTTTGTTGCCATATTTATTACAACGTTTCGGCCCTTCAGTATCTGTCTATATTTCTGAGATGAGGTATTATGTATGCTATTTACATTATTCGGACTATTGTCCTCATCTTTGTCGCCATATTTATCACAACGTTTCGGCCCTTCAGTATCTGTCTATATTTCTGAGATGAGGTATTATGAACATTATTTACATTATTCGGACTATTGTCCTCATCTTTGTCGCCATATTTATTACAACGTTTCGGCCCTTCAGTATCTGTCTATATTTCTGAGATGAGGTATTGTGTACACTATTTACATTATTCGGACTATTGTCCTCATCTTTGTTGCCATATTTATTACAACGTTTCGGTCTTTCAGTATCTGTCTATATTTCTGAGATGAGGTATTGTGTACACTATTTACATTATTCGGACTATTGTCCTCATCTTTGTCACCATATTTATTACAACGTTTCGCCTGTTTTATGCTCCAGCCTTTTTCACTTGGTTGGAATGTCTCACTGAACCCTTTATTTCGTCCGCTGCGGTAAACTGTTCTACGTGTCATGTTTAAAGGATGTCAGTCATCTCCTGTTAATTCTCCTCTCCAAGTTCTCCACCGCATAACCAGGTATTGAACTCACACTCTTTGTGTCCTGTCACTCGATCTAACTAACGATTTATCCCTGTGTTATGTGTCCTTGAGACATGGCGCGTGGAACTAGAACGGTCTACCCCAGCGAGCGAAATAAAGGGTTCAGTTCAACAATCCAACCACCTGGAGAAGGCCGGAGCGTACAACGGCCGAAACGTTGTAATAAATATGGCGACAAAGATGAGGCCATTCGTCCGAATAATGTAAACAGTCCGTTCAAATTTTAATCTATCTACGAAGATGTTCGAAAAAACTATCAACGTACAAGGATCTTGATGTGAAAATCTAAAAAATGCATCAGTAATTCCAGTTGTAGTTGGATCCGTCTGATTGAATAGAAGAATTTTCCTGTTAGCCGATGCCTTAAAGAAATACAAAAAATGTACTCACAATTACAGTTCTAACAATTACGAAGTTTTATCTATTTAAAATGTGTTCTTAATTTGTCTTTTACAAAAAAATGATCAGTTGAAAATAGAATGAAATCATTTCTGACCTTAGGTCTCTGGTTGGGACCAGAAAGGAAATGTGTATACAACAGAAATCCCAGGAAATACTACTACTACTACTACTACTACTACTACTAATAATAATAATAATTTTTGGAGCCCTAGGACTGGTTGGAAAAGATTTCAGTAGACTAATTGAAGGGATACCTTGAAGTCCATGCCTCAAAGAGATACAAAAATGTGTTCTGACAAGCACAGCCCACATTTTACGAAGGGCTTTATGTACGTAATTTTTTTTTTTTTTTTTTGTCTGTGGAAAGTGTCATGATGCCATTTCTAAACTTAAGTTCCCGGAAAGAAATAATACAACACCAACAAGAACAATAATAATAATAATAACAATAATAATAATAATAATAATAATAATAATA
>OZ010611.1:49926960-49929460 GCA_963932145.1 Acanthosepion lycidas
ATATATATATATATATATATATATATATATATATATATATATATATATATATATATATATATATATACTAATTTAAAACTGTTAAAAATAAAATACAATTAAAATAATCTTTTAACCCCATAAAAAATCCCATTAATTTACCTCCTATGCATAACGGGAAAATATTTGGAATTTTACGTTGATGCTGCACAAATAGATACTATGGAATATTTCGCACGTTACCTCCCTTGCATGACGGGTAAATATTTAGAATTTTGCGGTATTCTTGCACGAATATCCACAAACATTCGACACCTGAAGATAATCTCCAGATTGAAAGTACTTGGAAAAATAGAAATTATTTGAAAGAAAATTTTCGAATTTCTCTAGATCAATTTTCCACAGCTACCAAGGAATTAATCCGCGGACTTGACAGAATAAAAATAAAAATAAATAGACATATTATGTCTAAATTATTTAACCGAGCCTGCATGAATGAAAATATGCTGCATATATAAATATATATATATATATATATATATATATATATATATATATATATATATATATATATATTATAATAATATTTTTTGTTTAAAAATATGATTCCTTCGCTACATAAGTGTTCTAATGTTTCAAAAACGAGAACCGAAATCATACAAATAATTATTAAAATTAAGTTGAATTGTGGTGTTTAGTCCCGTTTCATCTTCAAGCGAAATTTTAGGAATAAGCTATCTCTCGGTTTACGTGTATTTTTAGGCACGGACCGTTACAGAATTTGTTATTGTGGGAGTGGCTAGACTATTTTCCTTCGTTAAGTGGTCAGGGAGTTGATTTTGTAAGGCATTTATTTTCCAACAGGCAGTTTTTAGGCTTTCTACAATCGCATAATTTTTCGTTAGTTTTCTCCAGTTTTAGTTTATGTGTTTTATTACTGTTTTGGTATGCGTGTTTTTCTAGGATTTTCTTATTGTGTCTTTTTATGATACTTTCTATATTTTCAGTGCAGCTGTAACTCAGTTTCAAGGTGTTTTTGTTAAAGATGTTGCTAAGTTTGTTATTAGTGGGAAAGCGCTTTTCAATTAAAGCTAGGAACTTATGGTCTAGTTTGGTGCTGACCATTTGGTTGTACGGTGGGGTATACCAGAAGGGCAAATCATCCGGCGTGACATTAACATTCTTTTTTCATTACGCGCCTGATGATTGCCACGTGCATGAACCACAGTTGCAACAAAATGTACAAATATAATTTTTATGATTAGTATATATATATATATATATATATATATATATATATATATATATATATATATATATATATATATATATATAAAGTGAACATAGACGTCAACACTGGCGATTGCATCTAGCATGAAACATACTGTCGCCTCTAAGTGTTGACTTCTATGTTCACTTTTATATTTGCACACGTTCTATCTCTGATATTGAGCACTTTATCTCATAAATATAGCACACCTTAAGAGTATATTTCTTCATATATATATATATATATATATATATATATATATATATATATATATATATATATTTATATATATATATATATATAAAATTTATGGTCTCCCCAAAACCCATAAGCCTAACATTCCATTAAGGCCCATCATCTCGGGTATAGGCTCAGCTCCTCATAATATCGCTAGGTTCTTAACTAAATTTCTCACTCCAATTCTGGGCACCATAAGTAACGCACATGTAAAGAATTCAGGCTCTCTTCTAAATAGGTTGAGAAATATTGATATAGGTAACAAATCCCTAGCTAGCTTAGACATTAAATCTTTATTTACTAATATACCTGTTGATAAATGTATTAAACGATTAGAGAACCACCTTAAGAAAATTGACTTTAAGCTACCTATCTCTATCTCGAAATTCATCAAATTATGCATCCTTTGCACTTCACATTGTTTCTTCCAGTATAATAATATTTATTATAAACAAAAATTTTGTTTACTAATGGGGAGTCCTGTCTCTGGATTCCTAGCATGCATATTTCTAGAATTTCTTGAATCTGGACCTTTTAAACATGTCATTTCACGCGATACACATTACTTCCGATACATCGATGACATTTTATTTATCTACCCACATAAACATGATTTAAACAAGATTACTGATAGATTAAATAAAATAGAACCTACTATAGAATTTACCTATGAACTTGAGTCTAATAATTCTTTACCTTTTTTAGACATACTACTCATTAAAAATAAAAATAAATTAAAATTCAAACTATATCGTAAACCCACATGTAAAAATGACTATTTACACTTTTACTCTCACCATGATACTAACACTAAGAGGGGTATTATTATTGGATTCTTAGGGGCTCTTCGCGTCTGTTCAGCAAAATATTTAGATGATGAATTCACATATATTGAGGATACCTTTTCAAATCTTTCGTATCCGAGACAATTATTACTGAGAGCTAAAAATAAAGCGTTGAAAATTCACTCATCAGCGCAAAATGACACCTCGAAGGCCACTACAACTACATCAG
>OZ010611.1:49934460-49959460 GCA_963932145.1 Acanthosepion lycidas
ATATTAATAATAATATTACTAATATATGTATATATATATATATATATATATATATATATATGTATATATATATATATATATATATATATATATATATGTATGTATGTACATATATTATAATTATTATTTAAAAAATATGATTCCTTCGGTACATAAGAGTTCTCATGTTTCAAAAACAAGAGCCAACAAAAACTTCAATATTATTATTAAAATTAAATTGAATTAAAGTATCAAATTCTGTTTCATCCTCAAGCCAAATTTTTTGAACCCAAAAAATGAAACAGAGCTTGATGCTGTAATTGAGTTTCATTTTATTAATTTTAATAATTTTTTGAAGTTTTTGGCTCTTGTTTTTGAAACATGAGAACTCTTATGTAGCGAAAGAATTTTTGTATAAAATAATTATTATTTATGCTCTACTTTTGTATTGAGAGCTATTTTAAAAAAAAAAAAACAAAAAAACAAAAATACTAAAGAACTTCGGAATTTTTCCTAACGCGTTCTTTCCTATTTTTCACACACACACACGCACACACACACACACACACATATATATATATATATATATATATATATATATATATATATATATATATATATCTATATCTTTTAGGGGGTAAGAATTCTTTTGAACTGTTTTTCTTAAACAATACAGTCAAATTCTGACTACCTATAGAAAAGATTTTTTTTTTTTTTTCCAACTTGTTTTTTTTTTTTTTTTGTCAGAATGAAATCTGTTGTACTTTTCAAATTCCATTTTTTTAATACAGATATTTTTGGGAAGTCACTACAGTCGTTATCAGGATTTTTGTCTTGTATCTAATTATGGAACAGACCAATTCCGAAGTTCACTCGTTTGCTGGAATTAATTCTATGTCAGTTAAATTTGACGTACGTTTATTATTTCGATTTCTAATAGGAATTACGTGCTAATATCCTTGGGAAATGTACGAATTGTCTTCTTCCTCTTCTGTGTAAATAGCAGGACAGACTGGGATCTATATCCTTGGTTAGACATCTCTTGTTTAATTTTTGTTTACATTGAATATCACCAACCTGTCCCCCCCGCCCAATGAGCTGTTCAAGCTGTTCTTATAAAAGAACATGTTTTTTTTTTATTATTAAAATGGATTATATAAAAAAAAACAAAAAAGTGTAAATTGTTCCCCAGAAATCCTTTCATACAAGATCGTTAGGTAGGTAGCTTGCTTTATCTATCTTTTTAGCCCTCGATATGCCATATGTGAGTTAAGTTTTCCAAGCCTTCCTTCCTTATCATGGGTCCAAGAAATTTCAACTGTGTTTTTCTAATTCTGAATTTTTAAAGATATTCTCTTAACGCACATTTCTGCCTTTGATTGTTTCTTACTTCCCTTTAATTACAACAGCGTCAAGTTTTCTTTTGCACGGAGTCCTACATAATATTTTAGTGTTATTTATTAAAATTTCTCTTATGTTAATAGCATTTCAGGAGGCACTGTGGAGTAATGGATAGCGGCTCGATTTGAGGAATTGGAGAGCCGAGTTAGATTTCCAGTAGGAATTACGTGCCGGGAAAGATTTAAATTCTCTTCTTCCTCTCCTGGGTAAATAGCAAGACAGACTCGGATCAATAGTCTTGGGTAGCCACCGGTTTAGTGGAAGTAACGCTGAATTCAAAAATCGGAATGGAGTGTGTTCGGCTCCGTTAGTCTATCTTGTTCAAGAAACACCATTTTTACTGCGGCTGCAGAACACATTGGGCCTCCACGACCTTACAGGTCAGGTGATAAAAAGATATTATTTGAGACTAGCAGCATGGCCCGGCGTTGCCCGTGCTTGATTCAAAAATCGTATAACTCATAAAGCAATCGCTATCACTTGACTTAAAATATTATGTATTTTCACAGACTTTTACTCAAAATTTATTTCATGCACGCTTCTAAAGATTATATATGATATTTCTATACGCTATTCTCAGCATCCTTCTGTAGAACTACATCCTTTCAAGGAGACGAAGTAATTCCTACCTGGCCCAGGAACTGAACTCAATCATTTGAAATAAAATCTTTGAGTCAATTTTTATATTTTTGCTTCAGCTACAACTGGAATTATTGGTCTGGGTTGAGTCTAAATCCCAATAGACGCTCAGGCACGGAGCCTCCCTGATAGAGCACCCGCTCCTAGCCCTAGGTGAATATTTAGAGTCTATTCGGTGATGATCAGACATCTCTTGTTTGTTTTGTTTTTTATATTGAATATCACCAACCTGTTTCCCTCACATATCTGTTAAAGCTGTTCTTATAAAATTCATGTTTTTTTTTTTAAATAAAATAGATTATATAACAATAAAAACGTGTAAATTTTGTTTATGCCATGCTGTTCCGAAGTTTGTCGTAAGTGGATGTTACATTAAATCATGTCCGATAACCACTAATCAATAACATTATACATAACATCTATTTTGTTACGAGAGGATATATATTGTAACGGACATTCAAAATGTCATTTTTATAAATGGCCCTCATTTGATTAGTCAAGGGAGGCTGAATCCAGGATTTTAATCGTATCGTTCTTGGAGAATCTTTTGACAGTTGGAAAGCGAAGATCGTTTGAAACTTTGGTCTGCCCGCTAAGAAAATCTACGAAGCGTTCAGAATTCTAAAAGTTCCAGATTTTATTGGTAAATTTAGAAAGGTTTCCCCATCATTAAATGCCGTTAATATAATTTCTATATTACTTTTCCAAAACCCTGGCCGCCAAATGAGACATGCACTCTGAATTGAAGAAATTTCTTCTTCTGTGGATCTCGTCCTTTGCAGAACATGGCCCGCCAAATCTTCCTATTCATTGTGGCCCTTAGCAGTTTTTTCGGTGTTTCTAAGACTAACCTACACCTTACCCCAATCCGTTCATACAAGCTCATTAGGTACTTGGCTTATTTCCCCTATTTTTTGCCTTCAATATGCCATATGTGAGTTAAGTTTTCCAAGTCTTCCTTCCTCATCATTTGTCCAAGAAACTTCAGCTTTTTCTGATTCTGAGCATAAGAGTTATTTTAGCCACCATTTTCTTTAAGGGTTCAGTATCCTTCTGTACAACTACATCTTTTCAGCAAAACCAAGTACGCCTTGCCGAGAATTTGAACTCAATTACTATGTTACCAAACTCATGAAACGACGCTTTGATCCACTAGGCTATTGTTCAAATCATTGAATATTACAGAGATTGTTGCGCATATTTTTGTTATTTGAAATACCATCTTTTAGTCAATTTTTATATTTTGCTAGAATATTTTCGCTTCAACTACAACTGAAATTATTGATCTTATTTTCCACAGTTTTTAGATTTACAACTCAATATTATTACTATTATTATTGTTATTATTATGAAAAATCAGTTTTATTTTATAATTATATCTAATGTATTTTCACGGATTTTACTTCAAAGTTTATTTGATGCACACAACTAACGATTATATATGACATTTCTATACGCTATTCTCAGCACCCTTTTGAAGAACTATATCCTTTAAAGGAGGCGAAGTAATTCCTACCTGGCCCAGGAATTGAACTCATTTATTTGAAATATGTCCTTTTAGTCAATTTTTATATATTGCTAGTATATTTTCGCTTCAACTGCAATTGGAATCTTTGATGTCCTTATTTTCTACAGTTATTTAGATTTACACTTCAAAATTATTATTATTATTATTATTATTATTATTATTATTATTATTATTATTATTATATACAAAGGTGTATGAAAAAAATCAGTTCTAACAGACTGTTTATTCAAAGCTCAATTCAAGTACACATATAAGGTTTATCTATGACTCGTTCATATTATTACTATACCAAAAGCATGTTCGTAGGCATTTACTTCAAAGTTCATTTCATGTATCCATGTAAAGACTATATATCACTTTTCTATACGCTATATCACAATTATTTTACAGAACTTTAATCTAAAGCTTACTTCATGTACTGGTCTAAATTATTTATTTCATGCGTCCATCTAAAATGTATCTATGACTCCACTATATTGTTAATATATATATATATATATATATATATATATATATATATATATATATATATAAAGAAATATAGTCTTAAGGTGTGCTATGTTTATGGAATAAATACTCAATATCAGAGATAGAGCGTGTGCAAATATAAAAGTGAACATAGAAGTCAACACTTAGAGGCAACAGTCTGTTTCATGCTATATGCAAAAAAAAGAAAAAAAAACAGATAAAGATAATCAACGGAAATAAACACAAATTAAAACTGTTCCTGCCAAAATAATAGTTAGAACAAACTACAACAATCAACACCAAAATCAAATAAATAGCTTTAATTAAATACTCAAACCAAAACAAAACTATTAAATAAGTGATATAAACAAATTTTTACTACGTTAAAAAAAACACCGATTAAAAATAAATAAATAAATAAATAAATAAAATAAGAAACAAAAAATAAAAATAAAAACAAGCAATATAATTTAACCCAAATAAATAAACAAACGACTTCCGGTAAAATAACCGCCATAATAGACTACCCACAATGCACCACTGACCCGTATATATATAAATAGCCGATAAAAATAACAGCACACGTGGCCTGATGATTGCATACAGCATGAAACAGACTGTCGCCTGTAAGTGCTGACTTCTATGTTCACTTTTATATTTATATATATAATTATAATTTTTTTTTAAATATGATTCCTTCGGTACATAAGAGTTCTCATGCTACAAAAACAAGAGCCAAAAACTTCAATATAATTATTAAAATTAAATTGAATTAAAGTATCAAGCTCTGTTTCATCCTCAAGCGAAATTTTTGGAACCCAAAAATTTCATTGAGAAACGGAGCTTGATAATTTATTTCGCTTGAGGACGAATCAGTGCTTGATACTTTAATTCAATTTAATTTTAATAATTATATTGAAGTTTTTGGCTCTTGTTTTTGAAACATGAGAACTCTTATGTAGCGAAGGAATCATATTTAAAAAAAATAAATATAATTACAATTTAGGCTCTACTTTTTTTAGCACAGTTTTTTTTTTTAAATAAAAACAAAAAAACTAAAGAACTTCGGATTATTTAACTAACGTGTTCTTTCTTATCTTTCTATATATTTGCACACACGCACAAATATATATATATATACATATTTGTGGATTTAGTCGGAAAATTTTCTTTTTGGTATGTCTGACTGAATAAATTACAAACATTTTTCTACTTATTTTTAGCATAACCCTTTCATATTCACGAATATTTTTCAGCATATTACGATCAAATGGAACAAACCAAATATTGCATTGCATTTCTTGCCTCACTTGATTCTAATATACGCAAAATATTCGTGAATATGAAATGATTATGATAAAAATAAGCAAACACGTTTGTAATTTATTCCATATGCATAATTGTGTATATTTTTCGTTCATATATTATATTTATAGATAGAAATATTTAAGTAAATTCTATATTTATAATAAACAATATTAACCTGCCAGAACGTCCGAGAAATCTCAAAGCAAACATGTGTCCTCTGATTGGAATCGAACCTGTATCCTAAAGGGAACCGCCGTATTGCCTGATCTATTATATCATTTAGCTATATGATATTATTCGGACATTCAGACCAGTAATTGTTGTTAATACTGTTTATTATAGACAGAGCAATTACTTAAATAATTGTATCTATAAATATAATGTATAAACAGAAAAATCTATTAAAATAATTGTCGGACTTTTATTATATAATATGTCAATTGTTTACGTTAAGATACGCTTCACAATACATTAACACCGAAATTCCCATGTTTCAAAACTGAAACTTCAATTTAAATTCAATGATAAAATAAACTCCGTTCCGTTCCGTTCCTTTAACAAGCGATACCTTTTTTGAAAGTGATTCACTTCCAGATAAATTTGATATTTTGAGATGTTGTGGTTAAGGAAAAATTGATTTTTTTATTTTATTTTATGGATGATAAGATTTAACTTATTTAGAAAAATCATGCAACTAATTTATTGTGGCTATCAAGTCGATCAAGGTTCGGTTGGGATATCTGTCTATTGGCACAAACTTCTTTTTTCTCCTTTATATATATATATATATATATATATATATATATATATATATATTTTTTTTTTTTTTTTCTACCGTTGGAAGTCCTGGTTAACTTTTTCTTTTTTGTTGTCAACGTATGACGAATTAAACTCAAAATACAAAGTTCAGTTCCTTTATCAAGCGATTCTAAAAATAACTTTTTTGATTTACTTAATTTATAAGTCCAGACAAATTTGATGTTTAGAGATGTTGGGGTTAAGGGAAAATTTAATCTTTTTTCTATTTTAGGGATGTTAAGAATAGACATATTTAGAAAAGTCATGTATCTAATTTATTGTAGCTACCAAGTCGGTCAAGTCAAGGTGTTATATATATATATATATATATATATAAAGAAATATAGTCTTAAGGTGTGCTATATTTATGGAATAAAGTGCTCAATATCAGAGAAAGAGCGTGTGTAAATATAAAAGTGAACATAGAAGTCAACACTTAGAGGCGACAGTCTGTTTCATGCTATATGCAATCGTCAGGCCACGTGTGCTGTTATTTTCTCCTCATGATTAAAAATAACAGCACACGTGGCCTGACGATTGCATATAGCATGAAACAGACTGTCGCCTCTAAGTGTTGACTTCTATGTTCAGTTTTATATTTATATATATATATATATATATATATATATATATATATATATATATATATATATTAGGTTGGTGCAAAAATAATGACGTAATAATGTCATTTTTTGACGTAGTTTTAACGTTAAAAAACGACATAATTACGTCATTATTTTTGCACCAACCTAATATATATATATATATATATAATTACATGAATTATTCATACAAAAACAAATATAGAGGTTAATAATTTAAATGCCGAGAATACATCTTCGCAAACAATTTCAATAAGGTACACTAACTACGCCATTTAAATCATTAACCGCTATATTTGTTTTTTTGCATGAATGATTCATGTAATTATAAACTGAATTGCACCTATAATATAAATAAATATATATATATATATATATATATATATATATATATGCGAATGCGCTTGGGGGCTTGATTTTTTTCTTTGGAGATTCTGGTTAAAATTTTCTTTTTTTTTTTTTTGTCTACGTATGACCATAAATTTGTCCGGGGAAATATGAACGTTTTCTTTTCTTCTTTTTTGCAGTGACAAACACATTGATTTGGTAATTCTTGCAAAAATCAGATAATTGTCAGAATTTAATGAAACTTTTAGAACTTATTCAGAAATGAACGAAATTATATAGTTTCGTACTTGATACTATTTATTTATTGACACTCTCTTTCCTTTAATCCATCTGAAATTCCAACAAATTCTTTTGTCTTGTATCGCTTAATTTCAATAATTGTTATAAGGTTAAGTTTTCGAACACTTTAAATCTACAAAATCTTTTGGTCAACAGGTCCCTCAATTGCACGAAAATCTGTCCTGGATGGTAAAATAAAATATGCATTAAAACTATTAGATTGGTGCAAAAACAATGTCGTTAAAAAATACGTCAAAAAACGATATTATTTTTGCACCAACCTAATAAAACATTGTTTTTCTTTGTTTTTTAATTAGAAAAGCTTTTAATTGGTTTTATGAATAAAATAATGAATGTCTACCGAATGTTTTTTTTTCATCTTTAAAATTTATTAGTTAGAATAATTTATACATAATTATTTAGCACAGCTTTTACAATGGTCAGCGTAAGCAAATTAACTTTTTCCTCCATCCATATATTGCAGTGTTCATCATTTGGAAATACCCTGATGATGACATTGGGCTATGTCGAAAGGACTCAGAATAAAACAAATATGTATCACCGCGGCGATTTTCTATCGTCTTTCAATGACGACACCAAAATGTTTATCCGTCAATATGAGGTGATTCAATTGAAAATAAGTAGACAGAACATATCTAAATTATTTAACGAAACATGTCTCAATATATATATATATATATATATATATATATATATATATATATATATATATATATATAAACCGTTATGCAAATTAATTGAAACAACACGAATTATTATTTACTAATTTCGTGCATTTTTTCAAAGAAACATGACCAAGTGCACCTGTTAGTGTTTCGCATATCCATTCCATGAAGTCATTCTTTGTAGATTGACACCAGATTCTCATATATACATAAACACAGGGACACAATATATATATATATATATATATATATATATATATATATATATATATATATATATATATATATATATGTATACATATACATACATATATATATATATATATATATATATATATATATATATATATACACTCGTGTGTTTAGCCGTATTGTCTTTTCACTGATATAATCTAAACATACACACACACTTAGCTACAAAATATAAAAACTGCCACACACGCACGCACACATACACACACACACTCACTTACACACACAGACAAATATATATATATATATATATATATATATATATATATATATATATATATATATATATAATTTTGCCTTTATTCATATTGTTCTTTTACAGATATTCTATATCAGACATTTTTAAACATTGTTGCTATCCTGTGCACATACACTTAGCTAAATAATACAGACATATATATATATATATATATATATATATATATATATATATTTGTGTGTGTGTTAGCTAGGATATATATTTTTCTCTCTATATCTTTTATGTCATGTGTACTTCAAATTTATTTGTTTTTCTTAGTTGGACGCGTTTGTTGTGGCTAAATTACCAGGCGATTTCATTTTCTGACGATTTGTTGTCTTTGATTAACTTATAAATACTACATTTTCTACAAAGAATTAATGCGCAGGTCCTTTTATACGCATGCGCGAATTGTTGTTGCTCGTGGTTATCGCTGGAGTGGCTTTGGCGGTTGCGAAATACTCTTGCCGCGTCCTCTTTGAACCCGTAAAGTTTTAAGAATCATGAAGTCACAAATGCATATTTCCAAACCCAAAATGTAATGAAGCGAACCAGAAGATCAATACAAATACGCGCACAAAAACACACACAGAATTATATATATATATATATATATATATATATATATATATATATATATATATATATATATATATATATATGTAATTCTATATATATATATATATATATGCATGCAAGTACGTATGTGTGTGCATATGGTTATTGACAGTTATATTTTTATTTTCAGTTAAATATGGACATCATGCACTTGCTGAACTTAAAGATGAGATAAATTAAAAACAATGTTTTGTGCGTGGTCACGCACTTGGCTTTTCAATGTGGTCGTTATGACATCAACCCTGGAGGTAACGATAACGGAAGAACCATTATACAATGGCTAACACCACCACCACCACCAACAACAACAACAATAATAAGAAGAAGAAGAAGAAAAGAAGAAGAAGAAGAAGAAAAGACGCTGCATATTAGATCAGATGACTTATTTTTGTACTTTCCCAATGAGTCCCGTACATTAGAAGAATCGAGAAATAAAGAAAAAAAAGATGGTCGGGTTGGAGGCGATCCGGTGGTTAAGTTCACATATTCTATCAGCCTCAATAATCGAAGTTCAAGCCCAAGGAAGTAAAAAAAAGAAAATGAAAGAAAAATTTCAATGCTGATTTTCTAGGCAAACAGACCCATCTCAATTGAAAAGATTACACCCCCCCATCTCGTCATATTAATCACAGCTTACATTGTAGACATCGCAATGGAACTACAGTTCTCACATGAAAAGAGAAGCTAAGCAACGTCGAGCCTGGTCAGTACCCAGATGGGTGACCGCTTGTGAACACTAGGGGCTGCTAGCTTGGAAGCGTACGTCCTCGATTTGGAAATCGGAGTGTCCTGTTCAAATTCCGTTCGTTCTATTCACTTCTGCGCAAACACCCTTATGAATCAACCTCTTCTCCCCCAGCTATGGATTAATTAGTATTATCTATATTAGAAAATCCTTATTATCTAAAAAAAATTCATACAATCTAAACATATTTTTTGGTTTTACATAACCTGCAAATGGGGGCACATCGACGCGGTGTAATGGTTAGCAAACTTGTTCTCACCAGAAGAATTAAGATTTGAGGGATGCGAAGCGGAGATCCCAAGACGGTTATGGATGGACAAGGATTCATTCCAAAAGCTGGACAGAGTACTGCGACACAGGGGGATTTCTTTGGTGAAAAAGAAAATATTATTGAGTTACGTGACATCTGCCCTCTGTCGTATACGACAGAGGACGGTAAGTGCGACACTTAGATCTTTAGACGTATTGGGATGGCCAAGGAGACTTTCCAAAAACCGGGCAGGAGGATTTCTTTGGTAGCAAAGAAAAGAATACTGAGCTGTTACGTGATATCTGTCCTTCTTTACGGCAGCGAGACGTATACGACAGAGGACGGTAAGAGCGACACTGAGATCTTTAGACGTATTGGGATGGCCAAGGAGACTTTCCAAAAGCCGGACAGGAGGATTTCTTTGGTAGCAAAGAAAAGAATACTGAGCTGTTACGTGATATCTGTCCTTCTTTACGGCAGCGAGACGTATACGACAGAGGACGGTAAGAGCGACACTGAGATCTTTAGACGTATTGGGATGGCAAAGGAGACTTTCCAAAAGCCGGACAGGAGGATTTCTTTGGTAGCAAAGAAAAGAATACTGAGCTGTTACGTGATATCTGTCCTTCTTTACGGCAGCGAGACGTATAGGACATGGGACGGTAAGTGCGACACTGAGATCTGTAGACGTATTGGGATAGGCAAGGAGAGATTTCAAAAGCTGGGCAGGAGACTGCGAGACAGGGTGATTTCTTTGGTAACAAACAATCCTGAACTGTTACGTGACATCTGTCCTTCTTTACGGCAGCGAATATTGGACACTTTACTCAAAGATAAAAAAGAGACTCGAGGCGACGGAGATGTGGTTCCACAGAAGGATGCTAAGGATATCATGGACCGAGCATGTGAGCAACGATGAGGTCTTAGGGAGGATGCAAACAAGAAGGAAGCTTATACTTAGCATAAGGAAGATGCAGATGAAATTTCTGAGACACGTAATGAGAAAGGAGGGCCTGGAGAATCTGATACTCACAGGTCGAATCGAGGGAAAGTAAGACAAGTGAAAGCAACGCATGACATACCTAGCGGTCTTAAGCAAGTGAATTACAGAACATGGACTGGTGGAGTTGGTAGAGGCACGAAATTATTGAGAGCTGCAAGGGATAGGGTGAAATGGAGAGCCATGATCGCCTACATCCTGAAAAGAGACAGCACATAAAAAGAAAGTGAGTTCGATCCTCACTGGGTGCCCCATACTTTCGGCCTTGTGCCACATCTAAGCTACGCTTAACGTAACCTGTAATAATTTTTGCTGTCAGTACTTATCACATCAAACCCCAGCTTTGCCCCACCCCCACCCCTAGTGTGATGTTGATTTTCTAAAAAATGTGAAGAATCAACCTGTCCTACTGACCACACCTCTGGCCTAGCCCTGTTGGTTAAATGGAAGGGAAGGACTGGTTTGTAACATTCAATACCTTTTTGTAATCATTTCACTCCAACTAAGGCAATAAAGTCACTAAGAAGCAAGGAGTTACTGAATATAAGAGAACATGAGAAAATATACTAATGAGGAGAGAGGACAATAAAAGAAAACGAATCTAGAAGACAACAGATAACGATTGACATTGCATTTAAATTGTTGAAGATCAAATTTCACTGGAAAGCAAGAAACCGGAAGAGAGTGTCACAAGCGAGAAGTACGAGAAACGAAATTGTTATTATAAAACTTACGGTTACATCTAGCCAATCCAATCTCAAACATGCAAAAGGTTGACAAGCCGTAAAAAAAAATCAATCAGCCAACAAATCGTAGACAACGCAAGAAGCATTTTGATAAGGTACGGCACAAGGATTTATTTGAACCGGTCAGAAAACCGCCTTTTTTTTTTCAGAGTATTTATTTTTGGAAATTGCCATTATACAAATAGAAACTGAATTGATCAAGTGCATAAAAAAGAGAAAGGTGTCTTAAACAAGGGCAGCAACAACAACAACAACAACAATCATAATAATAATAATAATAATAATAATAATAATAATAATAATAATGAACTATTGTGTTAACCCGAAACGCAGAGTCTGTGTTGAACACCCAGAAATAATTGAACATCTTGTATCGGGTTTCACGGTATTAGTATCGACCAAATATAAAAATGGGCAGGACAGGTTGGGCCAATATCTACAGTGAAAAATCTGCAACTTGTACGGAAACGAAACTGCAAGAAATTAGTATGAACACCACCCTGACCCGGTTAAGGAGATAGAACCTGTAAGAATTTTATAGGACTTTACACACAGACAGAACAATCAAAGCTAGTCGCCCAGACATCATGATCAAAGGCAATAATAATAATAATAATAATAATAATAATAATAATAATAATAATAATAATAAAATATTGTGTTAGCCCCAAATGCAGATTCTGTAATAAATATCCAGAAACAATTGATTATCTTGTATCAGGTTGCACGATATTGGCACCCACTGAATATAAAACCCGGCACGACAGAGTGGGCCAATATCTGCACTGGAAAATCTGCAACTTCTATGGGAAGAAAACTGAAAGAAACTTGTATGAACACGGAGATAGGACCTGTTAAAATTCTATGGGACTACACAATTCACACTGACAGAACAATCAAGGCCAACCGCCCAGATATTGTTATTAAAGACCACAAACAAAAACGGTGCCTCCTTATTGATATGGAAGTCCCTGCCGACTGCAATGTATCTTTGAAGATTTTCAAAAAGCTGACAAAGTACAAGGACCTTGAAATCGAAATCTCAAAAATGTGACACATGGGAACATCAAGAATCCCTGTTGTAGATAGAGCCCTAGGATTGGTTGGAAAATATTCCAGTAGACTAATTAAAGGGATTCTTGGAAGTCCATGCCTTAAAGAAATAGAAAAAAATGTTCTCAAAGATACAGCCCACACGTTACGAAGTGCTTTGTCTATGTATTTTTTTTTTCAGTGGAAAGTGTCATGATGCCATTTCTGACCTTAGGTCCCTGAGCGGGACCCGGAAAGAAATGTGTAAACGCCAGAAATCAAAGGAAATGAAATAAAAATAACAATAAAAAAGCTAATCGCACAAACATCGTGATTAGAGAACTCAAACTGTGCCTCCTTATTGACATGGCAGTCCTTGAAGACTGCAAAGTATCTTTGAAGATCTTTAAAACAACTATCAAAATACAATGATCTTGAAATCGAATTCACAAAAATGTAGTTCATGAGGACATTAACAATACCAGTTGTAGTTGGAGCCCTCGGTTTGATTGGAAAAGTTTCCAATAGACTCATTGAATGAATCTCTAGTAGCAAATGCCTTAAAGAAATACAAAAAAATTGTACTCACAAGTACAACCCACACCTTACGAAGGAATTTATCTATGTAAAATATGTGCTTTTTTTTTTTCAAAACTTCTCAGTAGAAAATGTTAAGATGCCATTTCTGACCTTAGGTCTTTGTTCGGGAACCGGAAAGAATGAGTAAACATCAGAAACGAAAGAAAATAATAATAATAATAATAATAATAATAATAATAATAATAATAATAATAATAATCTAAAAAATGTGACACATGAGAAAAACAATAATTCCAGCTCTAGATGAAATCCTCTGATTGATTGGAAAAGATTCCAATAGAGATTTCTTGTAGCCCATGTCCTAAAGAAATGAAAAAAAATTGTCCTCACGTGTACAGTTCACACCTTACAAAGGACTATCTATGTAATATATATATATATATTAGGTTGGTGCAAAAAAAATGACGTAATAATGTCGTTTTTTGACGTATTTTTTAACGTCAAAAAACGACATTATTACGTCATTATTTTTGAACCAACCTAATATTTTAATTGCTCAGTGGAAAATGTCATGATGGCATTTCTGACCTTAGGTCTCTGGTTGGCATCCGGAAAGAAATGAGTATACACCAGAAATCAAAGGATATAAAGTAATAATAATAATAATAATAATAATAATAATAATAATAATAGCAGAAGAAGAAGAAGAAGAAGAAGAAGAAGAAGAAGAAGAAGAAGAAGAAGAAGAAAAAAAAAACGAATGAATATTAATCCCTTAATAATTCATCACTAGTATTGTCAAACTCTACATATACTATATTTTTCTGGACATACCTACCCATGATATCTATCCAATGGTAGGAGCCTAGAGTGAATCCTGTACAGCAGTTTTTCTTGACCCCTTTTTATATCAGTCCGCACGGACATTTTTTAACGTGATGTTCATCCTGTACAAGGCCAAAGAGACACTCGATATAGAGGGTTACAGTCTAAATGACACAGTCCCAAGCAACGAGATCAGACCACCAAGACGAAAGGTGCCACCGGAAGCGCAAGAGAAGGAAAAGACTTTAGAAGAAACCGGAAACCAAATTCTAAACCGGAAACAAGTCACAAAATAAGGGGAGGCGAGGGGAAATATATGAACCTACCTGCTCCCATCTTTGAAGAATATACAGGGTGTCCATAAAGTCCGTGTTTATTTTAAAAATGTATAACTTTATTTATATTTGCGAAAGAAATAATTTGTAAAAAGGATTAGAAAGAAGTAAATCTATATTTTTTTAAGGTTTTATTGAAATTTTATTTAAGTTTCCACATGTCCTCCATCATTAGCAATACAAAGGGTAATACGATTTTGCAGTTCACGGAAAACATTTGCCAACTGATTTACAGTAATGCCTGAAATCACATTAGTTATTCTAGCTATATTTAAAACTAGGGACATTAAACTTTATAGCATTTTTTACAGATTATTTCTATCGCAAATACAAATAAAGTTTTAAAAATTTTTAAGTGCACACGAACTTTATGGACACCTTGCATAAAACTCTGGAGCTCGCTTTAAATTTTAATAAGGAAGTATTCGTCATGAGATTTGAAATTAACATCCAGTTTAAACAACAAATGACATTATATCTGCTCTGTGTCGTATTCTAACGTAAAGACAATTTATTTTTAGAAAATGGATTTGGTGTCTCTATCTCTTTAAATATACAGATTAAAAAATAAACTCCCTCTTTATTTTCTATATTTTTTCCTGGTAATTGTTGTAAGGAGATCTTCGTTATGGTACCTAAACTTGTTGAATTTCAGCTCAGTACTAGACTGGCGTCGAGATCTCAGCAATTTACAGTTGTGCTGGCGAAATATAAACGTAAATTCAATGCTAACAGTTTCTTTTCTCCACTACTTGCTTGTGGGAATCCTTTCGTTTCCATAATTTCCATCCAATTTTAACCCTTTCAGTCCTGACCACCGCTTTACCAGTGGTAGAGAAAAATGACTTAATACCCAGCCACCGGTTGAACGGTGGTAGAGAAAAATGACTTAATACCCAGCCACCGGTTGAACGGTGGGTAAACACTTGTAACTATTTGCGTATTTTGTCTCAGACAGAAGGATTAAAATTTTTCCAGAACGCAGGGCGTATAGGGTTAATCAGCAAAAATTGCTATCTACTGTCTTCCTGATTACTCTTTCCTCTTCCCGCTCATTATTAATGTTTCCGTTCCTAATTCTTCCAAACCCAGTAAGCCCTTGTGTTTAGTGGCTTTACTGCCTTGCTTGGGATAAAATAATTTTTTAAAAATATATCTAAAATTAATTCATAAATTACTCTTCTGTCAACCTTGGATGAACCTTGTTACCTGTCAGGGCGCGTTAGTTGTGCGCTCGTGCCGACCGGTTCAGAAACGGTCCCCTACAGTGGCCATCTTCCAAATTGAAGCTTTCCGACACCAGAATAAACCTGACAAATGACCTATCAACTCAACCACAAACCCTGGCAGGCGTTGCTGGAGAACGTCCTCATCTTGTTGCTTCTAGTCGCTATATGACTCATTTAAATCCATGTGTAAGTGCACGACACATTTAAAACCATGTGAAGCTGGATGATACAGTTAAAGCCTTATGAAGCTGGAAAGCCATGTGAAGCTGGATGTCATAGTTAAAGCAATCTGAATGTGGATGATACAATAAAAGACATATGATGCTTGATGACGCAGTTGAATCCATCTGAAGCTGGATGACAGAATTAAAGACATGTGATGCTTGACGCAGTTAAATCCATCTGAAGCTAGATGACAGAATTAAAGACATGTGATGCTTGACGCAGTTAAATCCATCTGAAGCTAGATGACACAGTTAAAGCCTTATAAAGCTGGATGACACAAAACCGTGTGAAGCTGCCCGGCCCGTTTAGGATCAAAGTGTAGTATCTGTGCTTTGTGATCATTCGGGCTGGCTTCTGTCGAACTCCCTAATGCAGGGAGGAACTCGGAGGAAGCTTTGCCGAAGGGCAAGGTTTCCTTCTGGGAGGTAGACAGGACCTGAACCCGTCCAGGCGGGTTCAAAGGTCATATTTTTGGCCGAGCCTACGGGCTCGCGGGCAACCCACATTAAACCGGCCTTGTGCCACATTTAATCCTCGTGGGTGGGTTAATAAATACTAGCTGGATGTCATAGCTAAAGCAATCTGAATGCGGATGACATAATAAACGACATATAAAGCTGGATGACGCAGTTAAATCCATCTGAAGCTAGATGACAAGTACAGCCACGTGAAACTGGCTGCCATAGTTAAAGCAACAGATGGTGGATGACGCAATAAAAGACATACGAAGTTGGATGACGCAATTAAAGATACGTGACAATGGATGACAAGCTGGATGAAACAGTTTAAGCCATGTGAACGTGGATAATACAGTTAAATCCACCATACACCTAGTAAGCCTTTGTGCCTTAGTGGCTTTACTCCCTTGCTTGGAGCGAAATCGATTAAAAAAAAAACATCCAAAATTAATTCATATATTAACCTTCTGTCAACCTGGGATTCACCTGGTTACATGTCAGGGTGCGTTCTGTTCGTGCCTGCCGCTTCAGAAACGCTCCACTGCAGTGGCCATCTTCCAGACTGAAGCTTTCAGACGCCAGAATAAACCTGACAAATGTTTATCTATCAACTCAGCCACAAACCCTGACAGGGATTGCTGGAGAACGCCCTTCTCCTGTTGCTTCAAGTCGCTTCATTATCTTCGATGAGACAGTGAGTGTGAGTTCAATACCCGGTTAAGGCAGTGGAGAGCTTTCAGAGGGAAATTAGCAGGAGATAAGTGACATCCATCAAACATGGCACTTGGAACTAGAACAGTCTACCCCAGTGAGGGTTCAGTTTGAAATTCCAACCACCTGAAGAAGACCGGTGCGTACAACGGCCGAAACGTTGTGATAAATGTGGCGACAAAGATGAGGACAATAGTCCGAATAATGTTCTTTTTTTTTATTTTCATTCTTTTTTCTTTTCTTTCTGTCTTTCTTACAATGACTATTCTCTCTTTTCATTAAACTTCACTCTTTTTTCATTCTTTCCCTTTTTTATTCTTTATTAATTTTATTATTCTTTCATATAGTC
This sequence comes from Acanthosepion lycidas, assembly GCA_963932145.1. Taxonomy (NCBI): domain Eukaryota; kingdom Metazoa; phylum Mollusca; class Cephalopoda; order Sepiida; family Sepiidae; genus Acanthosepion; species Acanthosepion lycidas. Next base: position 49,952,050 of record OZ010611.1, read on the forward strand.
ATTACTTCCTATTATCATTCTTTCTTTCCTCGCTTCTTTTCTCCTTTATTTTCTTCCCTCGTTTCATTTTCTGTTTTATCTATTCTATTTTTTAAAATTCTTCTTTGATTCGTCCGTGCTTCCCTGTAGCATTCTTCTTTGTTCCTTCCTTCTTTGTTCCTTCCTTCCTTCCTTCCTTCCTTCCTTTGTTCCTTCCTTCTTTGTTCCTTCCCTCATTTGTTCCTTCCTTCCTTTGTTCCTTCCTTCCTTTGTTCCTTCCTTCTTTGTTCCTTCCTTCATTTGTTCCTTCCTTCCTTTGTTCCTTCCTTCTTTGTTCCTTCCTTCATTTGTTCCTTCCTTTGTTCCTTCTTTCCTTTGTTCCTTCCTTCTTTGTTCCTTCCTTCATTTGTTCCTTCCTTCCTTTGTTCCTTCCTTCTTTGTTCCTTCCTTCACTTGTTCCTTCCTTCCTTTGTTCCTTCCTTCTTTGTTCCTTCCTTCCTTTGTTCCTTCCTTCTTTACTTTGTTCCTTCTTTCCTTTGTTCCTTCCTTCCTTTGTTCCTTCCTTCTTTGTTCCTTCCTTCCTTTGTTCCTTCCTTCTTTGTTCCTTCCTTCTTTGTTCCTTCCTTCCTTTGTTCCTTCCTTCTTTGTTCCTTCCTTCCTTTGTTCCTTCCTTCTTTGTTCCTTCCTTCCTTTGTTCCTTCCTTCTTTGTTCCTTCCTTCCTTCCTTCCTTTGTTCCTTCCTTCCTTTGTTCCTTCCTTCTTTGTTCCTTCCCTCATTTGTTCCTTCCTTCCTTTGTTCCTTCCTTCCTTTGTTCCTTCCTTCTTTGTTCCTTCCTTCTTTGTTCCTTCCTTCATTTGTTCCTTCCTTCCTTTTTTTCCTTCCTTCTTTGTTCCTTCCTTCATTTGTTCCTTCCTTTGTTCCTTCTTTCCTTTTTTCCTTCCTTCATTGTTCCTTCCTTCATTTGTTCCTTCCTTCCTTCGTTCCTTCCTTCTTTGTTCCTTCCTTCATTTGTTCCTTCCTTCCTTTGTTCCTTCCTTCCTTTGTTCCTTCCTTCCTTTGTTCCTTATTTCCTTTGTTCCTTCCTTCCTTTGTTCCTTCCTTCTTTGTTCCTTCCTTCCTTTGTTCCTTCCTTCTTTGTTCCTTCCTTCCTTTGTTGCTTCTATCCTTTGTTCCTTCCTTCTTTGTTCCTTCCTTCCCTTGTTCCTTCCTTCTTTGTTCCTTCCTTCTTTCTCCCTTCCTTCTTTCTTCCTTCTTTCTTCTTTCTTTGTTCCTTCCTTCTTTGTTCCCTCCTTCCTTTCTCCCTTCCTTCCTTTCTCCCTTCCTTCCTTTGTTCCTTCCTTCATTTCACTATCAGTCACTTTTTATTTCTGTCATTCATACAGTCTAAGTTTTCTATTTTCGTTAAACTTGCCATTTTCTCTTTTTGTGTGAAACATGGCTACTTCTTCCTTCCATTCCTTTTTTCCGTTTTTATCTACCTTTTTTAGAATTCTCCTTTCCTTTTTTCCTTCTTTTTCGCTTTGAATTTCCTTCCTGCCTTCCTTTCTACTTTCATTTTCACTTTTAATTTCTTTCTATGATTCCTTGCTTCATTTTGGTTTTAAATTCTTTCTTTTCTTCATTCATTGATTCTTTCCTTTTCACTTTTAATTTTTTACTTTCCTTTTCACTTTTAATTTAATTCCCTTGCTTCCATTATGATTTTTATTTAGCTTCCTTCATTCCTAACTTCGCTTTTCAATTTTCTCCTTCATCCTTCATTCAGTCCTTCATATTCCTTTTAATTTCCTTCCTTCCTTTCTGCTTTCCTTTCTGCCTTCATTCCTTCCTTCGTTTCTTCCTTCCTTCTTATCTTCCTTCGTTTGTTCCTTCCTTCAATTTTGCTTTTAATTTACTCCCTTCTTTCATTCTGTCCTTCATATTCCTTTTAATTTCCTTCCTTCCTTTCTTCTTTCCTTTCTGCCTTCATTCTTTCCTTCCATTCTTCCTTCCTTCCTTCTTTCTTCCTTCCTTCTTTCCTTCCTTTATTCCTTCCTTCCATTTCGCTTTTAATTTACATAATATATTCCTTCATTCATTCCTTCCTTCCTTTCTTACTTCCTTCTTTCCTTCCTTCCTTTTCCCTTTTAATTTCTTCCTTCATTTCCTCCTTCATTTTGTTTTTAATGTATATACTTCATTCTTCGCTTTTAATTTCCTTCCTTCATTTTCGGTTTTAATTTCCTTCATTCCTTCCTTTATTTCTCTTTTAAATTATTTCCTTTCTTCATTCCTTCTTCCCTTCTTTTCTGTTTTAATTTCCTTCCTTTTATCACCCTTTTCTCTTTTTTTATATTTTCTATACTCTTTCATTGAACCATTATTATATTTTGTGGGAGGCGAAATATTTTTTCCTTCATTTTCGATTTTAATTTACTTCTTTCTTTCCTTCCTTTTCGAATTTAAGTAATTTCTTTCTTTCTTTCCTTTACACTTTTTATTCATTTCCTTACTTGTCACATAGGCTTTTCTTCTTTGCATTTCGCTTTTAATTTCCTTCCTCCCCTTCTTTATTCCTCCCCTCTTTTATTCCTATCTTCCTTTTCGAATTCAATTTCCTTCATGCATTCATTTCTTTCTTTTTCGCTCTTAATGTTCTTCCTTCGTTCCTTCGTTCTACCCTTTTCGCTTTTAATTTCTTTCCTTCTTTCATTTTCGCTTTTAATTTCTTTCCTTGATTTCTTTCTTAATTTTGGTTTTAAATTCTTTCGTTTCTTCCTTTCTTCATTCATTGACTCATTCCTTTTTGCTTTTCATTTACTTCCTTCCTAACTTTTCGTTTTTAATTTTCGTCTATTTTGTTTTTACTTTTTCTTCCTTTTTACGTTTTGGTTTTTAATTTCCTTCCTTCATTCCTTCCTTCATTTTCACTTTTAATTTTTTGCTTTCTTCTTTTATTCATTATTTCTTTCCTTTTCGATTTTAATCTACTCCATTTCTTTCTTTCTGATTTTAATTTTCTTCTTCTTTCCTTCCTTCATTTTCGCTTTTAATTTCCTTCATTAATTCCTTCTTTCCTTTTATTTCCCTTTTAATTTGCTTCCTTCATTCATTCTTCCCTTCCTTTTCGCTTTAATTCCATCCTTCTTTCATTCCTTCCTTCCATTTCGCTTTTAATTTCATTCCGTCCTTCATTCCTTGCTTTATATTAGCTTTTAATTTCCTTCATTCATTACTTCCTAAATTTTCGGTTTTAATGTCTTTCCTTCTTTCATTGCTTCTTTCATTTTCTCTTTTAAATTCTTCATTTTTATTACTTTTTTCGCTTTTAATTTCCTTGTATTTTTCATTCTTTTTCGCCTATAATTTCCTTCCTTCCTTTTATCAACCTTTTCTCTTTCTTCATATTTTCTATATTGCTATTCTACACTCTTTTCATTAAGCGATTATTATCTTTGGGGGAGGCGAAATATTTATAATTCTTCTTTATTTTTTTTATTGTTCTAATGTTCTTTCCTTCATCTCTTTTAAACTTCTCTTTCCTTCTTTCTATCCCTCCTATCCTTTCTTCTCTATTAAATTTCTGATTTCTTCATTATTTCCTTGTTTCTCTCTTATAGTCCAATAATATTTCCATTGCAATTTCATTCATTTTATTTCTATTTGGAGAAAGACTTGCCCTTCTTCATTCCTACATCTATTACCGCGCTCATTTAACGATGGCCTTTAGCCTTTTAAAGTACTAAAATACAACAAATAAGTATTTCTAACACAATTTAAAGAACCTTAAAAACAAGAACAGGCCTAAACAAAACAGCTATTATTTGAGGTTTTGATTTTTTTTTCTTTCTTTCTTTCATGCTTAAAATCAAGACAAGAAAAAAAAAAGCGTCGTTAATTTGAGTTCTGAACCAAACCACCAACGCCAACAAGTTACGAAAAAGGCCCGTAAAAATGACAGCGTTCTTATTTTACGAGCAAAGTTTACAAAGACATCAATCGAACAGTAAACGCATAAAATAGTGAATAAAAAAAGATTGGTCTCACAAAATCCAGGCCACAACTTTCCAACCTCCAGTTCCCCAACACAACATTCAAAATCGTTTCTACTTACTTATCTATAGAGGAAGTTGAATCTATCAACCACATTATCTATCTATCTATCTATCTATCTGAGCATTTAAGCTTAAAAAATTGCGGAAATTCAAAAAGGGCGCTGATATTTGGGGCGCCATATATTTCCTAAATACACCGCTATTTGTAACTGTGTACAATATGGTTTTCTGTCGACATTCACGTATACGCACGCACGCACATACACACAAACATATATATATATATATATATATATATATATATATATATACATATATATATATATATTAGTATAGAAAGCACACAGGCGTGTGCCACAATTCAGATTTTTTACATGTTTTCTCAAGATCCTTCTGTTTGGTATAAAGGCCTAACAATATGAATTAAATATTCAAATTGCTAGTATTATTATCATCATTATTATTATTTATATATCAAATTTCTTTCATCGGCCTAATATATATATATATATATATATATATATATATATTATATATATATATACATTTTTCATACTATATATATATATTTCATACTATATATATATATATATATATATATATCTTTCATCGACCTACTATATATATATATATATATATATATATATATATATATATATATATATGAAAAAATATAGTCTTAAGTTATAATATATTTATGGGATAAAGTGCTCAATTTCAGAGATAGAGCGTGTGTAAATGTAAAAGTGAACATTGAAGTCATGACTTGGAGATGACAGGCTGTTTCATGCTAGACTCAATCGTCAGGCCATATATATATAGTAGGCTGATGAATATATATATATATATATATATATATATACACACAGGCATATTGTGACCTTGATCACAGTTGATGTTATTGAGTATAGACTTTTTTCTTTTTTATTATCAATTCTTCTATTTTTATTTTAAAAAAATAAACGAAAAATAATGGAAGCCTTGAAAAAAATCGGTGATCGTGTAGAGCTATGAACATGGCCACAATGTGTTGCCGATGTTTGGAGAAAATTCCCATAACTAGATACATACATAAAAAAAAAATCTACACATTAAGTTAGAATTAAAAATTAAAAAAAAAAAAATCCTTGATAAAGGGTAAAAGAATATCCGAAACCGTTTGAACATACAAAACATTCAATCAATTTTTACACACCTTGTGTCCAGAAAAATAATAATAATAATAATAATAATAATAATAATAATAATAATAATAATAATAATAATATGTATTCAACATATCAGAATTTTCTTAGTAAGAGTGCTCAAAAAGTATCTAGAGTATTGATTCTCAAACGGGACCCATATACACCATGTAACATTACTAGGGTCCAAACATTATAATAGCCAACTGGGGGTTACGGTAATATTTTAGTGGTCATAGGGCAATTTCACTTCAGAGTGGTTGTTACAACAGACAAGTGGAATTTCTACAGTAATTTACGCCATATTAAAGTATTAAAAATAGAAAAGTCAAAAACTAACAGAAAACGATATCAAGTGATGTGTAAATTAGCGTCCCTTTTACTCTACTGGATGTTTTGATTGTAAAAGTTGAATAAAAACTGAGAAGGATATATAAAGAAAGGATTATATATATATATATATATATATATATATATATATATATATATATATATATATATAAGTTCGTGTACACTTTAAAAAAAATATAACTTTATTTGTATTTGCGATAGAAATAATCTGTAAAAAATGCAATAAAGTTTAATGTACCTATTTTTAAGTATAGCTGAATTAACTAATGTGATTTCAGGCATTACTGTAAATCAGTTGGCAAATGTTTTCCGTGAACTGCAAAATCGTATTACCCTTTGTATTGCTAATGATGGAGGACATGTGGAAACTTAAATAAAATTTCAATAAAACCTTAAAAAATATAGATTTACTTCTTTCTAATCCTTTTTACAAATTATTTCTATCACAAATACAAATAAAGTTATAATTTTTTAAAATGCACACGAACTTTATGGACACGCTGTATTAATATAAATTAATTAAAATATTTTAATAAAATAAAACACAATAGAAGATTAAGTTAATATAGATTAATTAAAAAAATATCCCATAACTAGATGCGTATAGAAAAAAATCTACACAGAATTAAAAATATAAAAAAAATCCTTGATAAAGGGTAAAAGAATTTCTGAATTTTTACAAACTTCTATCCAGAAAAATTCTAATTCGAATAATAATAGTAATTCAAAATATCTCAATTAAAGACCACAAACAAACACGGTGCCTCCTTATTGATATGGCAGTCCCTGCTGACTGCAATGTATCTTTGAAGATATTCAAAAAGCTGTCAAAATACAAGGACCTTGAAATAGAAATCTCGAAAATGTGTCATATGGGAACATCAACAATCAATGTAGTTGGAGACCTAGGACTGGTTGGAAAAGAGTGCAGTAGACTAATTGAAGGGATTCCTGGAAGTCCATGCCTCAAGAAGATACAAAAAATTGTTCTGACAAGTACAACCCACACTTTACGAAGGGCTTTAGCTATGTAATTTTTTTTTTTTTTTGTCAGTGGAAAGTGTCATGATGCCATTTCTAAACTTAGGTCCCTGGGTGGGACCCGGAAAGAAATGTGTAAACGCCAGAAAGCAAAGAAAATAATAATAATAATAATAATAATAATAATAATAATAATAATAATAATAATAATAATTTAATAGCCACGGTAATATTTGGTGGTAAATGTTAAATAAAACCTGAGGAGGATGAATAAATGAAGGATATATATATATATATATATATATATATATATATATATATATATATATATATATATATATATATATATATATATATATTAACAATAAAAAAAATATTAAAAAATTAAAATCTTCAGACACACTGGGTTGTATATTAATATTCTTTCATTTTTATTATTATTTCATTTAGATTCCTCGACTAGTTTCGGCCAACATGACCATCATCAGGAGAAAAATAATTTTCTGCTTCCTGGTAGCAGTGAACTACATAAATGAATCTATAATATATACATATATATAAAGGAAAATTACTGAATCTATAATATCTACATATATGTTAAGGAAAATTGTTTGAAGATTACAATTTATTAAATAATTTAATTCAATATATTAATAATAAATAATAATATTAATTTTAAATATTAATAAAATAAAATATTTATATATTAATATAAAATATAAAATAAAATAAAATATTAATAATAAAATTAAATATTATATATAAAGGAAAGATTAACAATATTAAACTCTTCAGCTGAAGGGCCATTTCCGACAAAGCCATCAATTCTGAAGGCTTATATATATAGTGTACATAAATGTTCCATAGAATTTTGTTTTTTA
>OZ010611.1:49969460-49986960 GCA_963932145.1 Acanthosepion lycidas
GTTTAGAGTTTCTTTTCCGACCGCTTTGTCTCTCGTTACTTTATTAAGGATTTGTTTTCGCAATTAAAATTACTATCAAAACAGTTCATATCTATATGTTTCAGTCTTAGATTATATCTATGCTTTTTTCATATCTATCTATCTATCTATCTATCTATCTATCTATCTAAGTCTGAGTCAGTTCATATCTATCTATCTATCTATCTATCTATCTATCTATCTATCTATCTATCTATCTATGGCTTCCTCAAATCAAATGTCAGCTGTTATCTATCCAACATATCCTCGTCATATGCACTTCTTCAGTGCTCCGTTTACGAACTTACAAAATTCCCATTCCGTAACCTTCTCCATTTAGAATTTCTTGAACCTGAATTTGTTTGAACAATGCTATAAAAATATCGATTAAAAAATAACACTCACAGACTTATATAATCAGTGTAGACATAGCAATATACATTACATTGTGGATGCTACTTTCACTATTTAAGTGATAGTTATATCATTGAAGATGACAGCTCACGGCGTGAAACAATGCCATCAGATACACAACATGACATTCTTAGGATACAACCCGGATTTTGGTGTAGTTCACAGTGGCTAGTTTTGTTTTTCCATGACATCTTTTACTCTACATTGTTGTAAATTATCCATTTTTCATCGCCTGTGATCTTTCTTATAAAAAATAATGGGCTGTTTTTGGCGTTTTATCAGAGCATCGCATCAGAGCATCGCATCAGAGCATATCCTGGCATTTCCACTGTTTAACGGACTATATGTTGAGTATCTATAAGATATGGAGTACCTTTGCAACGGTCTGTGTCGTTTGACCGCGAATATTTTTACTCATTGTTTCCATTTTGTCATCAATAAATGCTGACCCACGGAAATGTGCTTTTTATTCCAGATCAAAATTTCCACTTCTGAAACTCGTAAAACACTTGAAAAACTGTATTCTCAGCTACAGTACCATCTCTACAAACGGCACATGATTATTTTGCTGTTTGCATATTGGGTTTTCATTGCCACATGAAAAATTGTATTCTCAGCTACAATACCATCCCTACAAACGGCACATGATTATTTTGCTGTTTGCATATTGGGTTTTCCTTGCCACATGAAAAACTGTATTCTCAGCTACAGTACCATCCCTACAAACGGCACATGATTATTTTGCTGTTTGCATATTGGGTTTTCCTTGCCACATGAAAAACTGTATTCTCAGCTACAGTACCATCCCTACAAACGGCACATGATTATTTTGCTGTTTGCATATTGGGTTTCTCTTGCCGGATGAAAAGATGAAAATACATTCCATTTTCTATATGTCTATATTTCTGAGATAAGGTATGTGGACACATGGCACAGTGGATAAAGGCGTTAGTTAGATTCAGTGACAGGACCCAAAGAGTGTGAGTTCAATACCCGGTTAAAGCAGTGGAGAACTTTCAGAGGGAAATTAACAAGAGATAACTGACAACTGACATCCATTAAACATGGCACGTGGAACTAGAACAGTCTACCCCAGTGAGTGGAATAAAGCGTTCAGTTCGACATTCCAACCACCTGAAGAAGGCCGGAGCGTACAACGGCTAAAACGTTGTAATAAATATGGCGACAAAGATGAGGACAATAGTCCGAATAATGTATATAATGTACATTCCATTTTTTTCATTTTTTCGTATAGAAAAACACAGTGAAATGTCAGCATGGAAAAATATGTATAAATATCCTTAATTTCAGTCGCGTGTGAAAAGCAATCACACGATGAAAGAGAAGACTACAACAGTATCAACTGGAAAATATATTTGATAACAGGCATATGACCAGCTCACGGTAGAAAAGACTTAAAATATACGTTATATATACGGCGTCGTTTGTGATGACATGTGATAAATATGAATATAGATAAAGCCTTGTTTGATTGGCTTTTTTTTTTAACAGTGATCAAACTGGAAATACGAAGGGATCAGTGGTATGTCTACATTAAAATATACTGAAAATAAAGAAAGATATATTTTTGTTGCGTACGCTGAAATTTAGTGAACAGGAAAATTTATTTGTGAATCATTATCGATTTTCCGGCAAAAAAAAATCTCTAATATTTCAATCATATTAACCCATGATTGAGTCTGAAAGAAAAGACAAATGTTTATTTGGTGGTTTAAACAAATTATGGCCATGAAAGGAGAACTGCTGCCACATAGGGTCTGGTGCTTTTGTTGTATATCTCGAAATTCCTACCAAAAATCCAAAGAACAGTCTATAAAGTTCTTGGTTAAGACTTGGCATCTCGATTGCAGTCACTATGCCACCGTCAAGCCATATTCTTTCCTCTGTCTTTTCTATAAATATTTTATGGCAGTTGTTCTAATGAGCCGTCCTCCTTCATACCTCAACCAAATAAATTTAAGCGCACTACTTGATTGGCAATTAGGTCTCATCGTTTTGCCGTTGAAATAACGAAATGGGACCGTAAGTTCCATTCCTATAGTTTCTTTTCTCGTACTTCTCGCTTGTGTAACATACTGTTTACTGTTTCTTTATTGTCCTTTGTAAAGTTTCTTTCCCTCACAGTAACCCCTTTCATCTTAGTGGCATTATCGCCATTTTCTGTCTTCCTAAATCTTGTTCTTTTATTGTCCTTTTCTTCACTTCTCCTCACTAAAGTCTCCTCATTTTCTTTCACTCCCAGTAAACCCTTGCCTTTTCGTGGTATTATTGCCATTATTTGTCTTTCTGAATCCAGTTCATTTATTGTCCTTTTCCGCCTTTTTCCTCAATAAAGTCTTCTCTTTCACACCCAGTAATCAATTGCGTCTTAGTGGCATTATCGCCATCTTCTGTCTTAGTAAAGCGTATTCGTTTATTGTCATTTTCTGCTGTTCTCATCACTAAATTTTTGTCCATCTCTTTCACTCCCAGTAACCCATTGCATCTTTGTGGCATTATCGGCATCTTCTGTAATCCTGAAATCTGTTTCTTTTATTGTCCTTTCTCCTCACTAAAGTCTTCTCATTCTCTTTCACTCCCACTAACCCCTTGCGTCTTAGTGGCATTATCGCCATCTTCTGTCTTTCTGAAACCTGTTCTTTTATTATCCTTTCTCCTCACTAAAGTCTTCTCATTCTCTTTCACTCCCACTAACCCCTTGCGTCTTAGTGGCATTATCGCCATCTTCTGTCATCCTGAAACCTGTTCTTTTATTGTGTATTTCCTCGCTTCTCCTCGCTAACGTCTTCTCGTTCTCTTTCACCCCCTGTCACCCTTTGCGTCTTAGTGGCATTATCACCTTCATTCATTTATTCAGTTATCGCCTTTTGCGCCGCTCTGGTCACCATTCCCCTGCTTCATCATGATGTGGCACCATTTAACGAGGCAGAAAGGGAAAAGAAAGAAAAGAGGAAAAGAACAGGCGTTTGATAAGCAAGAACACACACACGGCTAAGAGACAATGGATAAAAGGATATTTTGATAAGTAACAAATGGCGAAAGAGTGTCATTACAATGACAGGGAAATTCTGAGTAAAAAGAAAGGGAAGGAAAGAAAGAATCAGATATGTTTTGGCATCGGCTGTGTTATCTAAGGATATGAAAACAAACTATTGGTACGGGAAGACATCTTATTATCAACTACAGACCGGCTGGCCAAAGAAAAAAAATTCAAATGAAAATGTTAATTCGATAAGTGACGAAAAACAGGCAACTAAAGGGACTTTGGACAGATATAAAATTATGTTATCAGAAATATGTACCGAAGGAAAATGAATGGTATCCTAGAAGTGTTTTTTTTCTTTCTTCGAGGCGACAGACTGACTGGAACTTTGGAGATGTTTCTTTTTGAGACCGTGTTAAGAAGACCACCCATTCTGATAATTAGCGATAAAATACCTGACGTAAACCACGTGTAGAACAAGAGTTATGACCGCCATTGTCATATTGTCCCGTTCGCGACCAGATAAATGATAACGGAAAGAGAAGAGATATTTTTTTTTTAGTTAAGCAAGATAATTTTTTTTCTCTTCCTGAAACAAAGCCGCGGATTCGTCCACGCCCGACTAAGACATCGTTGGTCGAGTGGTGATCACGTGACGCACGAGGGAGGCGGTTGCAGCCCATCTGGAGGATGAGTAAGAGAGGTTGCTACAAAGATGAGGGGAGGGCAGTTCACCCCCCTCTGAAGTATGATGAGAAGGTGGGAGTGAGGAAAGGTTCCCAAAAATGGAAAAAGGTGGAAATTCCTAACCAGAGAGGTGGATATGTATTTAGAATTATCGAGAAAAACCCCGGCGCCAACAAGCTCACCCCGGTTTTGGTCGGCGCCCATATAAACGAAGCCACAACGAGCAGAGTTGAGTCCCAGCAGTTCCCAGAGTCAGTCTCCAGTTGAAGCAAGCCTCGCAGATAGCTGACCAAGATTCACGCACATTCCAGACCCCTCTTCAAACCAAGAACAATTATTTTGAAGAGCGACTTAGATCCAGATCACCGAAATAAGTTTTTTTTGACTTTCGTCCAAAGACCCAGCGAAACACCAATTTCTTAGAGAGCAGACAACTTGAAGTGTTAAAACTTGCCTAGCGGAAAACGACGTGTCACAATCCATAGAACAGGTCGGGAGATAGATGCAGTCCTATGTATCGAACAACTAGACATAAAGTTTGTTACCTTTTTCTTTGATACTTTGAACTTTTGAGTTTTCATTTTATTGCCATTTATGCATATTTGTGTGGTATCACCCCCGTTGAACTCGGTTTGCAGTACGGCCCCGACGACTGATTGATTTCCTCTGCCTAGATCAATTCACAACGTGGCTAGGCAGACTGGGAATCAAAGTAGTTACTTCGGTAACCAGGCGTTGGAAGCGAGTTGGGAACGACGAGGCTGATATCAAATCTAACCAGATTCCCACCCGAATCACCAAAAGGTTAGAACGTCACATTTGGAGCAGCGACACCCGAACGGAGCAGCGAGGAGCGAACGGCTGGCGCCGCGGCGAGGACATCACACTTGGTGCTGTTTAGGGACGTCACAGTTGGTGCCGTGGTAGACTAGGATAGAACGTCACGGTTGGCGCTGCGACCAGGGGACGACGTCACAATGATACTCAAGATAAAATTGTGTAGTGGGTTGCCTGTGCCTTTTGCATCGGGGATGTTGGCGTTACCCCCCTCTCTACTCTCCTGAGTTAAAGAGTAAAGACCTACAGTGCAGCATGTGGTTTGAATTCAGTTTTCCTTATACATGTGTGAAACGATTAGAAACGATGATAAACAGTGGATTGACGATTATACTATAGTAGAATATTGTAAATAAGTCTTGCATCAATAAAAAAAAATAGGTTAGAAATTAGGTAAGGAAAATGCAGGTTCGTTTTGCCGCATGGCTAAATTAAAAAAAAAAAGCAAAAAAATCAGCAAACGAAGTTTCCAGGTGGGAGTTTATTCCATAGGTAATAAAATACTGGTGTCTGCAAAGAGGTAAACATCTAAGTCAGAAGATAAGACTCCGGCGACCTGAGTTAATCTTTTATAGAAATTCGCCCTTTACAAGGCTTGAGAGTGACTCAAATTGTTGTTTTTAGAGTAAATACACTCCATCAAAGGGGATACTTCCACTTACATGCAAGGGGCTACTAGGAGTAAAAGTGAATTTTACAAAAAAACTTTAGAAGGACATATATTATATTCAGGGCCGGATTAAGACCCATAGGGGCCCTAAGCACTTAGATGATTTTGGTGTTAAGTGAGTTATGTATGCTATCATGGTGTCTTGGTAAGAACGGTCATCGTGGAAACGCTTGCCGGAAATAAATATAGAATGAACTGAAGACAAGATGCGACCATCGAGAGAGGCTGACCATCAGTTCCGACCTAGAGGAACACAAACCAAGAAAGAAACAATCACAGATGTTCAGTCATTGTCAAATGAGCCACGACCAGATTCTAACAAAACTGTGAACAAACCTCTTCGTGTCTCCAGCAAACCAGCGTGTTACAGAATCGTATAAAATATATGACTAGAATAATGTCAAACGAAAACTGTTCACAAAATTAAATCGCATTGAAATAGTAATACTAACTGTATAGATGTTAACGGAGTTATCTGCCCTTGGTGTGTATAAATACAAGTGAGAAGGAGACGGCCATTTTCTTTTTCAGTATTGCTCAGAAGCATGTCCAGCGGACATCTTCTGCACTTCACACTAACTTATTCATGGGAGGAGATGTGTTGTATTGAGTAAATACAATCCTCATTATCTCCCTTATTAACCAATCAGAATGACAATAAAGATTCGCTTCAGGTCAGTTATCTCCCCTTAACAATGGCGCCATGTTGATTCAAATGTTAATCGTATTCGACTTATTTCTTTAGATGTGTACAACAACATCGTATCATTACAATTTTCTGTGCTTACCCCTTCCCTTGATTTTGGGGCCCCTATACACCTGAAAGTTAAATATGCTAGCATGGAGTGTCGATAAGTATTATAAATAAATAAAGGCTATCTACCGAGAACGGGCATTGTGGAAACGCTTTCTGGAAATAAATATAGAATAAACCGAAGGCAAGATATGACCATCGAGAGAGGCTGACCGTTAGTTCCAACCCAGAAGAACACCAACTAAGAAAGAAACAATCACAGTTGTGCAGCCATTGTCAAATGAACCACGACCAGATTCTAACAGAATTGTCACCAGAAGTGGATGTGACATCAACAAACCAGCGTTTTACAGAATTGCATAAAAAATATGACTAGAATAATGCCAAACGAAAACTGTTCACAAAATTAAATCCCATTTAGTTACTAATACTAATACGAAAAGACAAAATACGAAATTTTCATTGTATAATGTTCCAGCTTTGAATTAAGTGCAAAGAGAATATGTTCAGACAAATATTTCTTACTTAAAACGAATAACTGTTTTCATCATTGCACTACGGTATTTTTTGATCATTTCATCTCAAGAAAAGCACAAGTGGTTACTGTGAAAAAAGCATTATTAAGGCGAGAGAACAATAAAAGAACAGGAGTTAAGAAGACAGAGGATAACGACTGATACTGCGTTTAAACTTTTGAAAATCAAATTTAATCCAGGAAACAAGAAGCCCCCGGAAGTGTTCCACAAACGAAATGCGTAAGAGATGTAACTATTAGAATATAATTCACAATTTCAACTGTAAAATGATGAGACCTTACTGCCAATCTAGAACTGCGCTCTTGCAGTTCTAGTTTTGCAGTAAAGTCTTAAATTCATAAAATCTAGTAACCATAAACGCAGGGCCGGATTAAACCCATATATTTTAAGTGCTTTGGGCCCTAAGCACTTAAACGATTTTAGGGCCTCTATACACCTGTGAGTTAAATATGCTAGCATGGAGTGTCGATAAGTATTATAAATAAATAAAGGCTATCAACCGAGAACGTGCATCATGGAAACGCTTACTGGAAATAAATATAGAATGAGCCGAAGGCAAGATACGACCATCAAGAGAAGCTGACAATGAGTTCCAACCCAGAACAATACCAACCAAGAAAGAAACATTCACAGTTGTGCAGCTACTGTCAAATGAGCTATGACCAGATTCTAACAGAGTTGTGACCAGAAGTGGCCGTATCATCAAAAAATCAGCGTGTTACAGAATTGCATAAAAATATGGCTAGAATAATGCCAAACGAACATGAAGTTAGTCTACCTCTGTTCACAAAATTAAATCCCATTAAGTTAATTAGTAATACTAACTTATTCAAGAGAGGAGATGTGTTGTTGTAAGCGTTCTGGCATTGCAACGGACATATTTGTCGCAGATTACTTTCACAAGGCAGAGAACAAATCACTGTAAGTTCAGACTCGAAAATCGGAAGCAGAAAGAAATGCCGAAAACTTGATTCGCAGGTACTATCTCAGGAATCACAATGCACGTAGCCAGTCAGAAAGAATTACTCACTCTCCGACTGTTATGGAGTGGTTTCACAGTGGAGGCTTGTATTTGTCCTAAGTCGGTCCTAAAATAGGTTCGACGTACAAAACGTTAGGAACTTGATATAATAGGTAATGACGCAGAGAAATTTAGTTGTGGTCGCTGATACTTTAGTATCCGACTAACGGTTGTCCGGCATCGACTGACTCACCGACCCACTGAGAGACGGTATTTAGTCACCCCCCCACGTAGGCATCATGTGGCACAAGGCCGGTTTAACGTGGGATCTCCCAGCCCGTGGGCTTGGACAAAAATATACCCATTGAACCCGTATAAACGGGTTCAGGGTGGGTTTACCTCAACGAAAGAGACTCCGCTCTTCGGCGTAGCCTCTTTCGGGTTCCTCCCCGCCCGAAGGCAGAGAGTTCAACCGGTCAGCCGGTCGTCCGACCTCAGACTGAACTCAGACCGACCCACTGACTCTTACTACTCCTACTTATTATTAGATTGGAGGGTTCTATTAACTATAGAATAGGTGTGTTCCACTATAGCACCGACGAACGCGGTAGCCAAAACACACAAATTGTTCTTCCTCCCTGTCGATTCGAGCTTTTATCCACAGAGCATTTTTTTCATTCGTTGACAGCTGGGAGAAGACGCTCAATTTTTGGATACCAAAATACTTTTATAGCGACTCCTGCGACTGAGTTGTTTCTAATTTAAATATTTTGTATTCGGCATGTCATGCGGAATATGTGCCCTTTATTTATTTATTTATTTTTATTTTTTTGTAAGAAAATTTTTTTTTTCGCAACATTTTCCGTCGTAGGATACACGCGACACGTTGTCGCTTGGTTTGACAAGGGGTAAGTTGTCGTTTTCTTCGCTATAGTTGTATAGAGTTAATACAATCCTCATTATCTCCCTTTTCTCATTCCCTTATTAACCAATCAGAATATCAATAAAGATTCGCTGCAGGTCAGTTGTCTCCCCTTCATAATGGCGCCATGTTGATTCAAATGTTAATCGTGATCGACCTATTTCTTTACACGTTACAGCATCACACCATTACGATTTCTTTGGTGCTCCCTTCCCTCGATGCATTAAGCACGCGCTTATTTTGTTTGATGGTTAATCCAGCTCTGAAATCCCTTGCCTGGTCAGTGGCTAAGAAAGTTCACTGTATTGTGCGGGGCAACTTTTCTCTCCAGAAACGATCTTACATATCTATAAGTCTACCATTCGTCTATGTTTAGAATATTGCTGCCATATATACAATACATATGGGCACCTCGAGGTGGTGTAATGGTTAGCAAGCTTGGCTAGCTAGAACGATTACGACTGAGTAGTGAGATCGATCCTCACTGGGAGCCCCCTAATTTCGGCCTTGTGCCACATCTAAGCTACACTTGGAAAATCACTATATACCATATATGCCATGTATTCTTCTATATAGCTGGGGATTCTTCATAAAATCCAAAGATGAATCGGTAATATTATTGGTCCTGATCTAGGGCCTCGGTATCAATCACTTTCCAACCGCTGTAAAGTCGATTCTCTGGGTCATTTATAAATATTTCATGGTAATTGTACGGATGAAATCTTCACTATGATACCTGAATCTTGTTTTTAATTTAAGCGCAGTAGTAAATTGGCAAAGCGGCCTAATTAATTTACAGGTGAGTTGGCTAGATGTGACCATAAGTTCTATGCTAATAGTTTCTTTTCTCGCACGTCTCACATGTACAACTTCCTTCCGGCTCCATGCATACCAAGCAACGTTAATCTTCAAAAATTTGCTGGGACCTCTTCTAATTGTCTCAAGGTCCTTGCTAAAATCCAAAGAAGGATATGCAATGTAATTGGCCTTTATGTGGCATCTCGTTTGTAGCCGCTCTCTCACAGACGTGCCCTTGCCTCCCTCAGTCTTTTTTTTTACAAATACTTTCACGGTAACTGCTCCGAAGAGATGCTTTCGCTAGTTGCCAGATTTCATGAATTTAAGTGCTCAACTAGGCTGGCATCTCGCTCTCACCCTTTCACTGTCGAAACTGAAAATCAGTGTTCGGCAATCTATGGCACGTGTGCCACAAACGGCACGCCAAGTAATTTCCAATGGCACGCAGCCGCAAATGACATCACGAAGTCCCAACCAATAACAATTACAACGCAAAGAAGATATTTGGCTGTTTCAATTTTAATATATACTAAAGTATATATTCAATTTTAATATATACTAAAGTATATATTCAATTTTAATATATACTAAAGTATATATATTACTGTACAAAATATATTGTAGAACAGGTATATTGATCTTGACTTGCATAAAAATACCTATCCTAAAACACTAAATAGGTACATAGCAAAAGCTTGTCGACCCCTGGTATGGATAAAATATTATTAATAAAAAAATTTGCTCGAGGATCCATTTTCTTTTGTCATGAATTCATATAATAATTTCGTCAGGGCATGAAGGAGTTCAAATAATAATAAGTATTTAAAAATAAATTTCATATATGTCTGATGTTTGACAGTATAGATAAATTATTATTAATTTAAGATTCTACTGGATATAAAATGGGGGATCGCTTTTCTTTTGTCGTGAATTCATATTATGATCCCATCAGGGCGTGAAATCATTTAAATAATAATAAGTACTTAAAAATAAATTAGATCTATCTTACGTTTGACAGCACGTGTAAATTAGGGTACCTAATCCTTTTCCAGATGTTTACGAAGCAACGTCTCCAAAGGCGGTATGTGACCTTTTTTTTTTTAATTGATCACTTATTGATTAATACCAATCAGATTCAGCATCATTAACTCTTTACATTGATTAAAAAATAACAAAAAAATAATAGAGGGCGCTGTGTATGGATATTGTTGAAAAAACATCTATTTGTTGCGGATGTGATAATTAATTTATGTCTTTATATATATATATATATATATATATATATATATATATATATATATATATATATATATATATATATATAAACTGCAGGGAGGTTAATTGGGCAGAGCCCCATCGTCTTTATTTAAAAGAATCGGGCATCTGGATTTGTCGATGAAGGCGGGATCCCGCAAATGAAGATTTAATTGACGCTAGAGACCAAAGACGCTGACGCGGTAACGAAGAGAGTTTGGTCGATTGGTGAGCTTAAAGGGGAAATGTCGGGAACGAGATGATAGATTAGACAGTCTCACGAATATTAACATTAATGGACTTGATGGAGATATGGTATTGCTTTATGTGATTTTTTTGTTTGTTAGTTTTTTTTTGTTTTTTTTTTAGTTTTAAGACTAGTACTATTCAGGTGGGTGTGAAAAAAAAAAGAATTCGTTTACTTGAGAAAGATATATTTCAGTTATCTGGGTATCCGTGTCCCATAATTAAGTCTCATTTTCTCATATATATATATATATATATATATATATATATATATATATATATATATATATATATATATATAGATATATAGATATATATATAGATATATAGATATATTAGGTTGGTGCAAAAATGATGTCGTTTTCTCATATATGTTACTATGTGAAAAAACGACATTATTTTTGCACCAACCTTATATATATATATATATATATATATATATATATACCCAAATGTAAAAGAAGGAAAAGGTAGATTTCAGCATTCAAAACATTAATTTAAAATAGGGCTCAATAAAAAATTAGAGCAATAAATATTTCTTTATTTTGCAGCATTACATTAGAAGGTGCACATACACGCTACATAAATGCACATCTTGTTTCAACGTTAAAAAATTGTTTTCTAACGTCTCATCAGGTGGGAAATAAAAAAATGATATATATATATATATATATATATATATATATATATATATATATATATATATATATATATGGGTGCGTGTGTGTGTATGCGCCCGCACGTAAGTCTGTGTTTAAGGTGTATATAGGCAACAAAATTTTGATGTTCGCTGACAGAAAGAGAAATCAAATCATTCAAGGAAACTTGTATTTAAAAGAATATATATATATATATATATATATATATATATATATATATATATATATATATATATATATAAAAGAAAAACAGACCACTTTAAGGTACCATTATAATAATTTATTTCACCAGAGTCCTTTTAAAGGATCATCAGATAGCACTTCAAAAATGAAATGAAAAATATTCATTTTTGGAAGTGCTATCTGATGATCCGGCGTCCTTTAAAAGTACTCTGGTGAAATAAATTATTATAATGGTACCTTAAAGTGGTCTGTTTTTCTTTTAAATATTAGCTCTAGATTTACATTGAGCTCTCAGGATTTCATCCTCCTTGGGATTACCCATACGGATTACCAAGTTCTTCATAACTTAACTATATATATATATATATATATATATATATATATATTATCGCAGTTTCCTTTCATACTAGGAAATGTTCATGTACATGTTTACATTATGCGTTAAATTAGGAGTCTCTAAACGTTTTAGACCATTGATCACGTCGTGGAATCCTAGATTCTTCATCGGCCCCCTCCAAGATGACCCCCCCCTCAAAAATAATTTCAGCATTTTCTTTTTATTTTAGGATAGAAATTTATTTGCTCTTTTCTTCCATAACAGTTTCATGATAAGATTCATTTCATCGTTCATATTCTGTTATCTCTTTTCATTAGATCTTTCCAATCTTTTATTCGACAACTTTGTTCGAATAATAATAATAATAATAATAATAATGATAACATAATAATAATAACGTGCAACTGACACACGACGAAGAGTTTTATCTCTGTATAATGTGTGTTATATAGGTTTTATGATCAGAGGAAAATGTATTGAAGCCATTACTGAACTTATATATATATATATATATATAATTGCAGCATCTTTAGCTATAATTTTCGTATCATTAATTTCACAGCACTAGATTAGTTGCCATCTCTTTGCCCCGTAAATGATTACCACGATTTGATGCCTCTAAGACACGCAAAGGAGGATAAAATTTATTCGTTGAAATTGAGTAACGTTATCCGTAGGAGCTGTTTTGATTTTTCAAACCCAGACTGAATTTTTTATCATTTCACCCCATATTAGGCAATAATGCGACTAAGATGCATATATATATATATATATATATATATATATATATATATATATATATATATATATATATATATTAAAGAAAAACAGACCACTTTAAGGTTCCATTATAATAATTTATTTCACCAGAGCCCTTTTAAAGGACGCCGGATCATCAAATAGCACTTCCAAAAGATGAAACGAAAAATGAAATGAAAATTGATGGGTAGTATAAGTTTTTGTAATTTAACAGAGAGTGTAATTAGAGTGGTTAGAGAGACATGGTGTACATTAGAGAGGGTTTAATTTAATATTTCTCTCAATCATACTTAGTATTGGGGGAGGAGGAGTGACCAGACCTTGACCTATTTAAACAGTTAAATATTAGCTCTGCATTTAAATTGAGCACTCAGGACTTCATCCTCCTTGGGAATACCCATACGGATTACCAAGTTTTTCATAAGCGTGACAGTAAGTTGCATACACTTATCAAGTTTCATTAAAATCAGACTCAGGGTTTAGACTTCAAGTATGAAAGTTTAAAAACAACCAAACTAATGAAAATTCCCATTTAAACATTATATTTATCGATTATCGATTATTGATTTTTGAAAAATGACTATTTTTCCCAGACACACCCAGTGTCGAGTACAATCTATTTTCCAAATTTGGTGGAAATATGTCTTATGGTTCTCGAGTAGTTCGCGAACTCACATAAACACACACACATAAACACACACACAGAATCAGTTTTATATATATATATATATATATATATATATATATATATATATATATATATATATATATTGCTGTTTTATGTCCATATATATATATATATATATCCATATATATATATATATATATATATATATATATATATATATATATATATATATATATATATATATATATATGATTCTCTCGTCCTGGACGACAAATGAGAGTTCAGTAAAATAAATAAGTACACGCATGTGCCTCACAAGGCGTTTGGCAAACTTTTAGGCAGCTGGAAGATGTGATTGAGCCATTTTGCTCGAGTGGTTGATGATCAATTGATACATGTTTTCGCGAGTGCAGATTAAGTTCTGCCTTATAGTGTGCAACGAAGCCAGAATAATAGGTAAGTCTATCATCAACAGGAGCAGCATGCTGCCTATTTTCTTTAATATTTGTCGTTGATTCTGTGTTCAATTCGGCGTCGCTTAAATCCTCAAACCTTTTTGCGAGATGCAGATGTGATTAATGGCGAAATCACTTCTTTTAACAAGACTTAATGAGACATTAACTTACTATCAGTTCCTTGAATAATAAGATCCTTATATTCGAGTTGTTGTCAGATGGTAGACATATACCAAGTACTTTCAACAATTTCAAACTCTCATCTTCAAGTCGCCTTTTTATTATATATAGGCAAATACTAAGACAAAAGGTGTGTAGACCGAAATATTTTTTTTTTTAATTATGCTATTTATTGATTGTTTAATATATGTTTTGGGGCGTACGATGCCGCAACGCTAGAGTTCTTGTTCAAATCGATCAAGTGAGAATTTTGTTTGAATTTCGAAAAATTTAGAAATCCTTATAATTTTCTTTTTATATATATATATATATATCTGTTAAAGTGAAATGTAGTTAGTATAAGCCAATTAGTAGAGAGTAAAAATGTCTTAGTAGTTTTCCACAGGATTTAAGATTCTGATTATTAGTTTGCTGCGTATCTGATGTCGTAAATATATTAGTGTCCAGCTTATATTTTATGTCATAAAGAAACAATTTGTGCGAGGAATTAAATAGCGATGTTAATGTGATTATAGGCGAAATCACTTCGCTAACAGAACGTAATGAATAAGATCCTTATATTCGAGTTGTTGTCAGATAGAAGACAATTGCCAAGTACTTTCGGCAATTTCAAATTGTCATCTTCACGGGGCTAAGACATTTTTTTCCTACTAATTGGATTTTGATCACTTTAACAGATACATACATATAACTTGGATTTATATCATTTCAGAATTTAAAAAATAATTACTCACTTCCTCAATTTAAACAAGAACTCTAGCGTCGTGACATTGCACGTTACAAAACTGTTCTGGATTCCGGTTTGAAATCCGGTACCAATAAATAACAAACGCCAGGAATGAATATATGAAAATAATGTATTAACGTAATAATACAAACTGGTAAAGCAGGTTAGTAGTTCCAGGAATACGGGTTAGTAGCAAAATATATATACAGTCTTTGTTATTGAAGTATCGCTGTATGACTTCTTACTGAGTCTACGTGCTCGCTCACTGTGACTCCTACAAGGCTGTTACCTCACCCTCACTCTTCCGGTTACCTACAACCTTTTACTCTGTCACTCTGGACTCGACTCTTCGGTCTTCCTCGATATTTATCGATCCACCCACGAGGATTGAATGTGGCACAAGGCCGGTTTAATGTGGTTATCTCCGAGCCCGTAGGCTCGGCCAAAAATATAGCCTTTGAACCCGCCTAGACGGGTTCAGGCCCTGTCTACCTCTCCGGACGAACCCTCCCCCTTTGGCAAAGCTTCGTTTGGGTTCCTCTCTGCTAACGCAGAGAGTTCGACAAACGTCGCTTACAGTCAAAGACTGTATCACGACTCAGCTAGACTCGGAGGTCTTGCTCGCTATTTATCGATCCACCCACGAGGACCAAATGTGGCACAAGGCCGGTTTAATGTGGGTATCACCGAGCCCGTAGGCTCGGCCAAAAATATAGCCTTTGAACCCACCTAGACGGGTTCAGGCCCTGTCTACCTCCCCGGACGACACCTTGCCCTTCGGCATAGCTTCGTTCGGGTTCCTCTCTGTTAACGCATAGAGTCCGACAGCAGTCGCTTACAGTCAAAGACTGTATCACGACTCAGCTAGACTCGGAGGTCTTGCTCTGTCGGGTCTTCACGTAGCCGTAGTATATGTATATACTGGGTGAGTCCATTTGTGTAAAAAGAGGAGAACCCCTCAACAAAAACATATATTCAACTGTTAATAAATAGCATAATTTAAAAAAAAATCTTTCGGTCTACACATATTTCGTCTTCGTGTTTGCTTATATATGGGAAATTGTGCCCTGATCCGAAGGAGGCAGATGAATAGTTGATAGATTTGTCTTACAAAGCTACAAATATTCGGTTTTCAAAGATATCTGGAAACTACGGAAGACACGATGAGGGTCTGTGTGGAAGAAAATGAAAATGAGAACCCTTATTTAGTAATAAAGGAATTCAACAAATTCAAAAGGGAATTTCAAGTGGATGAAGAAGTGCACATAAACCATAATCCACCAACTGCAGAGGGAGAAAACCTTAAAAATAAAGCAAATGCAATCTAGTAAGTGCAGAACCGAGTACAAAAAACCACTTCTTGGTCAATACTCGGCCAGTATCAAACAAGCTGATATGGACAAACCTCGTGCCCATCAGTGACTGCATAGTGCATGGTTAAAAGCTGAAACCGAATTTTTTTTTCTTGCTGCAGAGAACCAATTCTTGCTAACTAGAAATTACCAAGCACATATACTGAAAAATTATGTGAGACCAAAATGCAGATTCTGTGATAAATATCCAGAAAAAATTGAACCTCTTGTATCAGGTTTCGCAGTAATGGCACCCACTGAATAAAAAACTTGACATGAAAGATTGAGGTAATATCTACATTGGAAAATCTGCAACTTTTATGGAAAGGAAACTGCAAGAAATTGGTATGAGCACCACCCAGACTAGGTTACGGAGATAGGACCTGTAATAATTTTCTAAGACTTTGTAATAGACACAGAGAGAACAATCAAAACTAATCGCCCAGACATCGAGATCAGAGACCACAAAAATCAGAATAAGAATTCTTATTGATATGGCAGTTCTTACAGACTATAATTTATCTCTGAAGATCTTTAAAAACTAGCAAAGTACAAGCCGTTTTGAAGCTGAATCTCGAAACGTAGTACGTAAGAACATCATCAATTCCAGTTGGAGTTGGAGCCATCAGATTGATTGGAAAAGATTCTGATAGACTCATTAAAGGGAGCCCTGCTTGTCCAAAATTTAAAGAAATACACAAACTTTTACTCACAAGTACAGCTCACATAGGACGTAGGGCTTTATCTATGCAAAATGCATATGATCTTAGTTTATTTTTTTTAAATGCCCAGTGGAAAATGTCATGAAGCCATTTCTGAAATTAGGTCTCTAGCTGGAATTGGAAGGGAATCTACATACGACAGAAATCAAAGGAAATAAAATAACAACGAAAATAATAATAATAATAATAATAATAATAATAATAATAATAATAATAATAACAATAATCTCGAAAATGTGGCATATGGGAACATCAATAATCCCTGTTGTAGTTGGAGCCCTAAGACTGGTTGGAAAAGATTGCAGTAGACTAATCGAAAGGATTCCTGGAAGTCCATGCCTCAAGGAGATACAAAAAATTGTTCTGACAAGCACAGCCCACACTTTACGAAGAGCTT
>OZ010611.1:49996960-50021960 GCA_963932145.1 Acanthosepion lycidas
ATCTGTCCTCCGTCCCCACTCCATTTGTCGCTCTCAACTTGTTAACATTTATCAGTACATTTTGTCCATCTGTTTCCCGAATTGATCTACGTGATTTTGTTGATGTTGAATAATCTTCCACCCTACAATCTTTTTCTCACAGACTTAATGTCGCAAGTCTCTCTCTAGTCTCTCGCTATTTCTTCCACCTTACATTACGAAGCAATGTTATATGTATTAATGTCCGAATTCTTGGTTTCCTTTTTTGACAAGCCCGATAAAATTAAATATCCTGGTGGGAGAAATCATCACAGGTAACTGGAAGCATTTACACAGTTTTAAATAAGATGTAGCCAACTTTTAACGGTTGATAAACTGAGAAATCCTTACCTTTACCGCCCCAAAAAGTTCATTACAATTGCGTCATTTTATCAAAGGCATTAATTTTACACTATTAACATAATTATTACGTTATTATAAACATAATTCTATAAAGTTAAGAGTGAAAAAAGGAAAATATGTAAAAGACAGACTGTGAATAAAGTTAGAACAACAATAAATCTGCTGAGGCTCGTTGAGGATTGGATGTAAAAGAAAAAATCCATGAAACTTCGAGTACAGATTTATATAAAATAAGTGGACTATTTTATTACTAATATATATATATATATATATATATATATATATATATATATATATATATATATATATATATATATATATAACGGACTCTCCCGTCGGTTTCGACGTATGAGGATCTGACAGCTTAATTGATTCAGTTATGAAATTTTCTGCGATAATCTTCAGTGGCAGTTAAGACGCGCTAATGATTTATAAAGGAGGCCAAATATGGAGCAAGAGTGAGGATTGTGGAATGAGATGACTGTTAGATTCGCTGAACTTTTAGATCTTGCTCTCGCTTCTTGAAGACGATTCAGACAAGCAGATTGAAAACTGCTGAGTACACTAAAACACGTTGATCTCCATTCTACCCACTTTAAGATTTAGTGTTCAAGGGTGTTATATGGCATATTGACAGCTGACAATTTGCTCTTAAACTTGTTTTTGCATCTTAGACATTGGCATCTTACATTCCTATCGCCTTAATCTAACTGGCTGTACATTAGGATCTTGGGTATCCTGTAATCATATATATATATATATATATATATATATATATATATATATATATATATATATATATCGAAATAGTAATAGAGGATAGAGTGATCCGAATAGTAATAGAGGATAGAGTAGATAATAGCGGTGCGTATAGTAATAGAGGATAGACAAGAAATAGAGATCGTTAATCGTCACGATACTTTCTACTTATGCGTCTCTTCCATGGTCACGTGATCCACTTAATTCAATCTATCGAACGCACTCTTCAGACCATGTGTTTTGGTTCAACTTTTGGTCAGTGATGCATTATGTGTAGGTTGTAACGGTTACTCTAGAGGCAATTGCGGCACCATAAGATCAGTTGTAGACCCAGTGGAGTGACAGGCTGTTATCGATTTCTAATTTTTCCTCAGACTAGGTCATTTGCAGTGCTGTACAGTAATAATAATCAATTTTCGGGTCGCATGATGAAATTTGCTCAGGCTTGAAAAATACTGGGCCATCCGTGATTGCATCAGATTTTTATCACGCCCGGACACTATTGCCTCGACTGTCGATTAGTTGTCATACGGCCATTGTCTGCGATGGACGTTACTCCAAGGAAGTGTACAAAAATTGTAACGCTGCAGGGACACACTGGTAAGCCTTACCAGTGGGCAAATCAAAGTACTAGAGACTGGCTAGGAAACTCTCCTGAATCGAGAATCTGTGGTCAATCTACAAAGAACGTGGAATGGACATACGAAGTACTGACATGTGCACTGGGTCACATTTTATTGGAAAATATGGAAGAAGTAAATAATAACGGAATTATTCGTTTTGTTTCAATTAATTTGAACAAGGGTATATGTGATCATGGCTCTCCACATCTTCCTGTATTTGCACAATTAATTAGTTTCAATTAATTTGCACACAGGAGTACCATAATTCCTATGAGCAGTGAACTTTCATATGTAAAATGCTTTTTAAACTTTACGCATCGCTATTTTCTTTTAGACGTATATATATATATATATATATATATATATATATATATATATATATATATATATATATGTATGTATATATATGAACCACTCTATTCAAACTTCAGTGTTCACCTCTGTCTCTTTATCGCAACAGATAGTAATCTATTAGGTTGGTGCAAAAATAATATCGTTTTTTGACGTATTTTTTAACGTCAAAAAACGATATTATTTTTGCACCAATCTAATATCTATCTCGGTCTGTTCATGTCATTCCTATCTATCTATCTATTTATCTATCTAGCTAGCTAGCTAGCTATGTCATTCACTTCATATCTATCTATCTATCTATCTCAGTCTGTTCACATTTACCTATCACAGTCCACTAACATCTATCCTAGTATGTTCGTATCTATCTATCTATCTATCTATCTATCTATCTATCTATCTATCTATCTATTTCATTCTGTTCACATCTATCACAGTCTACTTATATCTATCTATCTATCTATCTATACTAGTATGTTCATATCTATCTATCTATACTAGTATGTTCATATCTATCTATCTATCTATCTATCTATCTATCTATCTCAACCTGTTCACATCTATTACAGTCTACTCATATCTATCTTAGTATGTTCATATCTATCTATTAGGTTGGTGCAAAAATAATGACGTAATAATATCGTTTTTTGACGTATTTTTAACGTCAAAAAACGACATCATTACGTCATTATTTTTGCACCAACCTAATATCTATCTATGTATCTATCTCAGCCTGTTCACATCTATCAGAGTCTACTCATATCTATCTATCTATCTATCTATCTATCTATCTATCTATTTATCTATCTATATATCCTAGTATGTTTATATCGATCTATCTATCTATCTATCTATCTATCTATCTGATTTTTCACATTAGCAACAACTCGTCTACCCTTCTACCATTTTCGAAAATGTTCAACGATAAACCCTCGATTTTATTCCTGTTCCGGCTTGAGTTTATCTCCGGGATTGCGATCTTATGTCCAGCCATCCATCCCCGGGGGATGGATTGTGGGGGCGGGGCTTGCCTTCCAAGCGGCCCTCTTCATTTCAGCTCTATTTATCGATTCACAACGGCTGCTGGCTGTGATTTGAACGAATAGTGAACGTGCGTTGGTTGTTTGGTGAATGGATATCGGGGCGTGGCGGGGGTGGTGGTGGCTGGTGGTACGGCTGGAAGGTTGACTGGTCAAGAAGAGGAAGAAGTAGTCTTTGGCATTCGAACGTTGGAACCGACAAGAGTTACAGACTGGGCAATGATTGTAAAAAAAAAAAAGAAGGTTTTTAGGTGTTGGCGGTGGGGAGGAAAGGGTGAGGGTAGGCGAGAGGGAACACAATGAATTTGAAAGAGAGATGAAATCCTGTGAGTTTATAGTGAGGAAGTATGCTGGTTAGCCGAATTTTAAAGTGGACGTCAATCTTCAAAAAAATTTGCCTGCCATTATGTCAATTTCGGGCTGACATCAATAACTATCAATATATCTACAAGGATCTCTCTCTGTGTCATTCCCTCCCTCCCCCACATCCATATATATATATATATATATATATATATATATATATATATATATATATATATATATACGTCTAATTATATCTAAGTATAATCACATCTATCTATCTAGGTCTAATTAAACACACACACACACACACACTTACATATATATATATATAAATGTAATTAGACCTTAGAATTACGACTGAGTAGGGAGTTCGATTCTCACTGGGTGCCCACTAATTTCGGCCTTGTGCCACATCTAAGTTACGCTTAGAAAATCATTATATTTATATATATTATTTATATTTATATTATATTATATTTATGCTCTACTTTTGTATCGAGCACTATTTTAAAAAAATAATAACTAAAATACTAAAGAACCTTGGATTACTAACCTAACCCGTTCTTTCCTATTTTCTATATATTTTCATATATATATATATATATATATATATATCTGTATATGTGTGTGTGTGTGTGTGTGTGTGTGTGTGTGTGTGTGTGTGTGTGTGCATGTATATTATTTACGTTTCGGTCGTTGTACGCTCCGGCCTTCTTCAGGTGATTGGTTCTCTGAGATGAGGTATTATGATAACTTGCATTATTTACATTATTCGAACTGTTATCTTCATCTTCATTGCCATATTCACAATATTTCCGCCGTTGTACTCTCCGGCCTTCTTTACGTTAATAAAACAAAAACGTATAAAATGAGAATTTAGTTCAACTCTGCAATGAGCCCTCTTTTAAATTAAATATTATGTACCGTGGGATTATACTCCATTTGTTCTCACTTTACCTGGATATATATATATATATATATATATATATATATATATATATATATATATATATATATAATAGCTGACCATTCGAGGTTACCCGCCTACTAGGGCGGCTAATCACTCTCTAATTCAAACGCTCGCTCAGGCACATTAGTGTTTGTTCAACACACACAGAGCCCAGCAGTGGTTTATACTGCAACTTCTGAGGTTCTTGAGCGTGCTGGTCTTGTTCAGATTGTTGATCACGCTACATAACACGCTCTCTCCCAGAACCTGTAACCAAGATTTTCATTGTTTTAATATATACTTACAGGCGGTCTCTCTGGGTGTTGAGCAAACACGGAATGTGCCTGAGCGAGCGTCTTCAATCGCCATTGGCTAGCCGTCCTAGTAGACGGGTATCCTCGAATACGAGTGCACAGCTATTATATATATATATATATATATATATATATATATATATATATATATATATATATATATATGCAAAATTCAGTTGGGGATGAAATGGAACTAATGTTTTTAATTTAATTACAAAATTAAATTTGAAGCTTTTAGCTTCCATTTTTGAAACATGGCTATTAATGTGTAGCGAAAAAACATATTTTAAATCAGTTAATTTATAATATTAATATTCTGTAAATTTACATTGAGCACTATTTTGTAAAAACAGAAATGTCAATAAGAACACCGGATTATAGTAAATTCCCAGATCAAATTTATGAACAAGACAGATTGGTATGAAATGACAATTGGAAAAATACTTAGATTATGCCAACGCATTTCGTCTGCCGACTTTTTCAAGGCACTATATGAAATCGAAATGTTTAAAAAAAAATAGACGCTTCTGTCTAAGCCTTTTTTCTGGTTAATGTAAATTACCTTTATAGTAAGAGATTTTTAAATTTGGAGTTTTAATTTAACTATAACAACAAAAACATTTCGATTTCATTTTTGCCTTGAAAAAGTCGGAAGACGAAAAGATTTTTTTCCAATTGTCATTTTATACTGTATATATATATATATATATATATATATATAGAGAGAGAGAGAGAGAGAGAGAGAGAGAGATAGATAAGATTAGAACGAGATAGAAGATTAGATAGACAGAAATAGAATAGACTGATAGGTAGGTTGTTCTTGGCTCTTTAGGATATATATATATCAGTCTGTTCTATTTCTATCTCTCTAATCTTCTATCTCGTTCTAATCTTATATATCTCTTCAATATGTTGTTTCGTTTATAATGTCCGAATCCATTTCTCACCGCTCCTCATTATGAGTAAAAATTAGGCTAGTTGCGTGCTCTTTTACACTGTAGGGCAGTCAGTTTTGGTTCTCGGTATTTACTTGAGACATCCCCACAAGGCGAGATGTGGCACAAGACCGTTTTTTTTACGTGGGGCGTTCCGAGACCGTAGGCCCCGTATGCACGTGTTCGGGTAACTCTACCTCACCACACGATACTCTGCCTATCGGCATAGCCTGGTCTGTGTTCCTCTCCGCCCATCGGTAGAGAGTCGATAAGCAGAGTTAACTGTAATCGTTAGCTCCTTCAGTTTTGTTTCTCTGCCAGGAAATATGGCCCCATGAAAATTCATCTGAGTCGTAAACCGCTGTAACATCACAATGGCCTGTTGACAGGTCTTCTTTTCTCCCACAACTAGACAAATCAAAAAAATCCATCAAACAAAAAATACTATCTCTGTAGCCAGTGCTTTAATTGGATATTTGTTTGTCTGTCTATAAAAGCAAGCCCTCTCTTTATCAAGTTATCTGTTATCGATTTATCATTCGTCAACATCATCATCAGTCCTATAGCAGTGTGTTATCTTAAGGTCGCTGTACAATAGTGCAGCTGGACAGTTTCTGCCACTGGGTTGAAAGCCGAATAAGTATTCATTCGTGCGTAGCTTATCTTACTCAAGTAGGTCTGGTGGAAACCACATCTGATTTCCAGCATCTTGAAATTCACCTTAGTCAAAAACCGTTGATTCCGTCGAGATATCCTCAGCCCTGGCCGTAGCAATCAATCTCGGAAGCCCTCCTAGCGATGCTGTGTCATTAAGGCACTGGTTCTAGCAATGTAGCCCTCTGTACCGCACTCTGCTAAATGGTCTTATTCGTGGGTAGCTTATCTTACTCAAGTAAATCTTGAAGCCTCACCTTAGTCAGGGACACCTGACCGTTGATTCTAGTGAGGGATCCTCAGCCCTGGCCGTAGCAGTTAATCTAGGAAGCACTCCCTGCAATGCCGCGTCATTAAGGCTCTGGTTCCATTCACAGCAATGTAGCCCAGTGTACTGCACTGTGCTAAATGGTCTTTTATCCTACAAGAACGTTCATCCGACATTTGACAGGTTTTTTTTTAATCATACTGTGTGTCTAGCCACTCTCCTTCCGAGAAAAAATTCTGAATAACCGGTTTAGCAACCGAT
Source organism: Acanthosepion lycidas (assembly GCA_963932145.1). Classification (NCBI taxonomy): domain Eukaryota; kingdom Metazoa; phylum Mollusca; class Cephalopoda; order Sepiida; family Sepiidae; genus Acanthosepion; species Acanthosepion lycidas. The sequence continues at coordinate 50,003,802 of OZ010611.1, forward strand.
GAACAGACCACACGGGGGATTGTACTGGTTTACAATGGTACCGACAGCACAATTAAATAAAAAATCCTCTCTAAATAAGTAATCTTAATTCCTCTGTCTTGCAATTAATACAATTTAAATGCGTCTCGTCCTCTTTTCATGGGCATTACTTTCTCTACAATTATTATTATTGGATATTTCCGAAATTAATGAACTGTTTAGTGTTCAGTGATGTACTGTTTTTTTTTTTTTATTCTTGGCATTTTTGCCGCCATTAAATCAAAATGGATTCCGGCAAATCCCGCGCTTATTGCCAAATTGCAAAGATATATTTCTTGAATTTTTGTTAAAGTGATTCATTATCCTTTGAATGTCGATACAACTAACACGCTTAGACATTTAAACACTTTCGTCACAACAAATTAAGTAATTATGAAATCGAAATTAAAAAATAAAGGAATGAAACAAATTTCCCATCAGTGATAAAAGCCAAATCGTTTTTTATAAAGCGTTGTCTGGAAGCTATGGGAGTTAGACAAAACCTGTTGCAGGAGCCAGCTCAGGCATGTGTGCGTTTGTTCAACAGCCATACTTCTTGAAACCTCTGTTTACATCTCTGAGATGAGGTAATATGATTACTTGCATTATTTACATTAATCGGACTGTTATCCTCATCTTCATTGCCATATTCCCAACGTTTCGGTCGTTGTACGCTCCAGCCTTCTTCAGGTGATAGTATCTCTGAGATGAGGTATTACGATTACTTGCATTATTTACATTATTCGGACTGTTATCTCGATCTTCATTACCATATTCACAACGTTTCGGCCATTATACGCTCCAGCTTTCTTCAGGTGATTGGATCTCTTAGATGAGGTATTATGATTACTTGCATTATTTACATTATTCCGATTGTTATCCTCATCTTCATTGCCATATGCACAACGTTTTGGTCGTTGTATGCTCCGGCCTTCTTCAGGCGATTAGAATTCCAAAGCGAACCTTTTATTTCGTCCCTCGGGGCAGATTCTTCTACTTCCACGTGTCATGCCTCTTCCGGATTCTTTAACTCAAATCTCCAACTTTTTGGTTCACTACTGCTGTGGCCGTTTGGGTCTAGTCACTGGATCTAACCAACGTCTTTATCCACTCGGCCATGTGAATCCCGTTTTTTTTATTTTCCTTTCTTCAATCCTCCCCAAATGATCCTAAATATTTACCAATCGCTTCCACTCCATGTAACCACCTGCGTTCTCGTGACATTATAATCTTGCTTGAGGTAATCGCCCTAGTCGGATAAAATCAAGAAGTTATTTTCATGACAAATCGACCCTGGCTCGCCATCTAATCACTCGGCCACCCCACCATATACTTGATAAAATTTTAGTTTGAGGCTGCTGTGTACAAGTGCTCAATATCAGGGATAAAGCTTTTGTATATATAAAAGTGGACACTGAATTCGACATCGACATGGGGCAACGTAATATTTCTCAACAGAATTACTTTTTTTTATAAGTGGTAGCTGGCCGCTCGTATCCAGGTATCCTGTCTACTAAAGTGGCTAGCCAATCTCTATTTGTGTTTGTATTTGCGTTTGTTTTTGTGTCAGGACATTGTCATCTTGCTTGAGGTAAAACGATTAAACAAAAAGGTTCCACTTGTGGTTTATACTGCAACTATGCTGAATGGACCTTAGTTACAGTGTCTGGGGGAAAGCTAATAGTCTTGCGTGATCATCAGTTTGAACAAGGCCATCACGCTCAAACCCTCGTGTCAGGATAAACATCTACGACTTTAATTACAGTTGTTTCTATCCAGTTTCCCTCACATCCTTTGGGTCAGCCGGGAGTCTGCTTTTTAGCGTAACCCCTAAAGGTGCCGCGCACTAGGATCGCCACCCTAGTCCGATAACATAAAGAAGTTATTTTAATGAGATATCGGCCATGGCTTGCAATCTAATTACTCGGTCACCCCAGCATATGATAAAATTATAGTTTTGTGTGTGCGTATTTTGTGTGTGCATATTTAAATAACGGCTTTTCGAACCATCTACGGCTTAAGTCGCAGTTGTGTCTACCCAGTTTCCCTCACAACCCTTGGATTCACCAAGGATTTTCACGCAATTTCCAATGGTGGCGCGCACTAGGACCGCCGCCCTGGACCGATAACATTTCCCTCACAAATCGAGCATGGTTCGCCATCTAAAAACTCAGTCACCCCCACCATATTATGATAAAATTTTAGTTTGAGGCTGCTATATTTATGTGTACAAGTGCTCAATATCAAGGATAAAGCCTTTGTAAATATAAAAGTGGACACTGAATTCAACAGGGATATGAGGCAATGTAACAGGTTTACTTTTTTTATAAGGGGTAGCTGACCGCTCGTATCCAGGTATCCTGTATACTACAGTGGCTAGACATTCCCTATTTGTGTTTTGTGTCGTATTTGTTTTTGTGTCGTAACATTAGCATCTTGCTTGAGGGAAAACGATTAAACAAAAAGATCCCACTGGTGGTTTATACTGCAACTATGTAGAGAAGACTTTAGTTACATTGTTTGGGGGAAAGCTAATAGTCTTGCGTGATCATCAGTTTGAACAAGGCCATCACGCTCAAAACCTCGTGTCAGAATAACCATCTACGGGTTCAATCAGTTGTTTCTATCCAGTTTCCTCACATTCCTTGTGTCAACCTGGGATCTGCTTTTTCAAGCAATCCCCAAAGGTGCTTTTTGAGGCACTTCCCAAAGGTGCCGCGCACTAGGATCGCCGCCCTAGTCCGGAAGTTATTAGGAAGTTATTTTCATGAGAAATCGACCCTGGTTTGCTATCTATTCACTCGTCCACCCATAAAGCCTTTGTAAATATAAAGGTAGACACTGAATTCAATATCGATATGGGGCAACGTAATATTTCTCAAAAGAATTAGTTTTTTTTTTTTATAAGTGGTAGTTGGCCGCTTGTATCCAGGTATCCTGTCTACTAAAGTGGCTAGCCAATCTTTATTTGTGCTTGTATTTGCGTTTGTTTTTGTGTCAGGACATTGTCATCTTGCTTGAGGTAAAACGATTAAACAAAAAGGTCCTACTTGTGGTTTATAGTGCAACTATGCTGAACGGACCTTAATTAGAGTGTCTGGGAGATAGCAAATAGTCTGGTGTGATCAGTAATTTAAACAAGGCCAGCTCGCTCAAATCAAGAAGTTATTTTCCTGACAAATCGACCCTGGCTCGCCATCTAATTATTCGGCCACCCCACCATATATATGATAAAATTAGAGTTTGAGGCTGCTGTGTACAAGTGCTCAATATCAGGAATAAAGCTTTTGTAAATATAAAAGTGGACACTGAATTCAACAGCGATATGAAGCAACGTAATATTTCTCAAAAGAATTACCTTTTTTATAAGTGGTAACTGACCGCTCGGAGACAGGTATCCGGTCTACTAGAGTGGCTATTCAATCCCTATTTGTGTTCTTTCAAAATCCACAAATCCTCCCTCAATTTTCTTCTGCAATTATGCTGAGCAGGCATTAGTTACAGAGAGAGAGAGAGAGCGCATAATCTGGCGTGATCAGAAGTTTTTTTTTTTTTTTTTAAACAAGGCTAGTAGCCTTAAGCCCTCGGCCACGATGACTTGTGGATTTGTGCTAATACAGCTTTCGACGGCACTCAAGAGTTCCGTCTACCCAATTTCACGCACTATGTTTGGGTCAACCCGTGGTATGGTTTTCAGTCACTTTCCAAAGGTGTCACACGCTGAGATCGACCCCGATCCATTCCGATAACATCAGGAAGTCTCCTTCCTGACAAATCGATCATGGTGTGACTCGACCCCGGATCGCATGTTCGGAAAATTAACATTCTTACTACATCGGCCACGTTGCCATAACAGTATGTACTTGCGTTGCTAATGATTTTTTATTTACATTGTTCGGACTGTTGTCCTCATCTTTATTGCCATATTCACGACGTTTCGACCGTTGTACGCTATGGCATTCTTCAGGTTATTTGAATTTCGAACTGAATCCTTTATTTTATATAGACGTAGACAACAGTCCTAACAATGTAAGAAATCTATATGATTACAATTCCTCATCTCAAAAATATAGACAGATAATGATTTTTTGTATAATAATGCACTGAAAATAATTTTCCAGATAAAGGGGTGTTTTTTTTTTTTTTTTTTTTTTTGCTCAGGCACATTTGTGTTTGTCCAACGCTCAAAGAGCCTGCCAGTGGTTTATACTGCAACAGTATAGACCTTAGAGTTTCTGGCATTATTTGGCGTGATCAACAGTGCCAGTACGCTGAAACTCTCGGTCACGATGACTTGTGATTTTATGCTAGCACAACCATCGTCGGATACCAATTTAATTCATATGGAATGAACAAACCCGGGTTATATTTTTCAGGCACTTTACAAAGTTGCCACATACTGCGATCAACTCCCCAGGCTGATAGCATCAAGAAGTTACCTTCCTAACAAATCGACCATGGTCAGATTTGACCCCGGATCTCATGGCCGGAAAACGAACATTCTTACTACATCAGCCACGTTCCCTTAACAAATTGACCATAGCGAGATTCGAAACTTCGTCTATTTTTTTAAGAATTTCACCCCAATAAGGCGTGAGTGCCACCAGCATGCAGGGGGTTACAGGGAGTGAAATTAAGGTAAAAGATAGAGGGGATTGAGGAAAGGATAAAGGAATAACGGGGGTCAAGGCAACAGAAGATTGCCGATTGACGTTGCATTTAAATTTTTGAAAATTATAGCTATCAGGGAAGCAAGTAAGAGGAAGGGAGTTCTACTGTCGGGAAGTGCGAGGAAAGAAACCGTTAGAGTTGAAGTGGCGGTTACATTTAACTGTTTTAGCAGTAAACGGATGATACCTAGCTGCTAATGTAGTAGCAATCCTAAATTCATGTAGTCGGGCTATTAGGAAAGATAGCTCAGCAGGACCGTTGCTATGAAAATAATTGTAGAAAAGACAGGAGGAAATTTTCGTATTTGCCTTGAAAAATTCCACATTGGGCGAAACGCGTCGGCTAATATTACAGTTTTCCTATTGTCTTTTACATTAATAAACATTGTCTTTTTCTACAGGTTAACTCTGAGAAATTTTTCATATATATATATATATATATATATATATATATATATACACACACTACTGGTATGACTACATTTTCCTCCGGTATTTTCCAGAATCAGGCAAGCTTAACCATCAAGTCACAGTAGTGTTCTCTGTTTGCTTTGTAGTTATATTGTAGGCACGTTTTATACATACATATATATATATATATATATATATATATATATATATATATATATATATATATATACATATATATATATATATATATATATATATATATAGAGAGAGAGAGAGAGAGAGAGAGAGAAATCATTTTATCAATCTAAGTAATTCGCCTTCTATGGGCCGTTTCCCTTCAGGACGTAGGCGATCCAGCTCTCCGGAATATCCTGTCCTTTTCAGCTGTTAATGCCCCTAATTATGTTTACATAATCAAATGCCACCGACCTTGACAAGGGATTTATGCAAGGGGATATAATCAGCAGAGATCAACAGCAGAGAATGAAGTATTATTATGAAGAAGACACAAATAAGCTCGAAGCTCGGTTCCACCATGAACTTAATAAAAATGAAAAAAAAAAAAAAAATAGCAACCACTTCAAACGCGTTTTAAATTATTTAAATATGTTTGTTTTTTTAATTAAATTTTCGTTATATCTTAAAGATAATAGCTTAGAGCTAATCCATAAGAAAAATAAAAATAATTTTACGTGTAGAAATAAGAATTCTGGACATTTTTTTTTAAATAATGGCACTTTTTTTTTTATTAGCCATCGTTTTATAGAACCAACATTATTGACGAAAAGGGAAAACATAAAGTTTCTAAAAAAAAAAAATAATATTTATCCTCGAGATTTAATTTTAAGTAAATTAGTCAAGGATTGTAATTGTGGATAAACTGACGCAAGTTTGTTCTGTTGATATTGCTTAAGTATTTTCATCTGTCTCAGTCATTATCAAAAACCATCTGTTGTCAGGCAAAATTTCATTGTCCACATCCTGGTATTTTATACAGACCTGGATGTTTGAATCAATCCAAAGTGACGTCACATGGAATAGTTAACAGGAGCGATACCCACTGAAATGAAGGCATCAATTTTAATGATTCTTTTTCACGGATCTTATAGAAAATTCAAGAAATCATATCGTGTGGGGAGATATATTTTATTTAATGTGGGTTGCTTATTTGGCATAATAATAACTTCTAAGATTTTGAGTTTGTCTATATTTCTGAGATGAGGTATTGTAACTATTTACATTATTAACATATAAAATATATTATATATATTTCAAGATAGAGTGTCCTGTTGTAAACGATATTTTATTTAATTGGGGTTTTCTTATTTTGCATAATAGCTTCAAGGATTTTGAGTGAGTCTATATTTCTGAGATGAGGCATTGTAAATATTTACACTATTAACATTCAATATACACACTGTCCACAGAGTTCGTGTGCACTTTAAAAAATTTATGACTTTATTTGTATTTGCGATAGAAATAATCTGTAAAAAATGTTATAAAGTTTAATGTACCTAGTTTTAAGTATAATTGTTGAATAATTTTTTACCGCAAAATTTACAACAATTTTTAGATGAGTAAAAAATAGTTTCTTTTTTTCCAGAATCAAATTGATCTAAGGTTTCAACTGTGGAATAAATTAAAAGTTTTCCTTTAGTTGGTTGAACTGAAATCTACTATTGCTGTAGAAAGAAAGTTTAGAACTGAATAGAATAATGAACCACCTCATAGGAACATTATTGCTTATTATATATATATATATATATATATATACGCATACATACATATATATATGTATGTATGTATGCGTATATATATATATATATTTAAAAAAATTACTTCAAATTCGATGAAACAACATCAAAAATTGATATTTGTATTTCAGTAATTTTTCCGTAATGGATAGAGGCTCGGACTAAAGAATCGGGGAGCCGAGTTCGAAATCCTGCCGTGCTAACACCCTTGGGAAAGATATGAATCCTCTTCTTCTACCCACCGCCAGCTATGGGTAAATAGCAGTACAGACCGGGTTCTATAGCTTTGGATGGCAACTGATCTACCGCAGAAAGAAATAGCAACATACTGTGGAAAAAATCTACCTCGTCAGTCATATATCGAAAGATACATGATCGCCTAACTGTGTATCACGCATAGCATATAACTGACTGACATATACATACATATATATATATATATATATATATATATATATATATATATATATATATATATATATATATATAAGCAAATATATGGATATAGATCCGACAGTATGAAGAAAAATATACGGAAAAAACAAACAAAAATCCTTATATGCAATTATGCTGTTTTAATGTTAATATAATGTCAAGTCGGACGTTTCGGTCTAATAAACCATCTTCACCGTGCGTGAGATGGATATTAGGTCGGTAAAATCTCGTGTTTTCGAAAATAAACGAGATATTCGCCTCGGAAATTTAAACAATGCTTTAGTTGTACACACAATTAAAGCAGATCATAATTTCGATTTTGATTCCGTGAAGATTTTAAAATATTTTCATAATAAAAATCTTAGGAGGATTTATGAAGCAGGCATAATATCCATCTCACACACGGTGAATACTAGACCTGGCTTCTTCAGTATTTCCCCTTTTCTAGCGAGATTAATGCTCGACAAGCGTACATATAAAGTTTAGATCAAAATAGAATTCTTTTCATTTTTCATTTTTCATTCAAAATACTCAAAATTTAGGAATACGTTTTCACAGCGTCGCCCACGTGACGACAACGTGACCATGTTTAAACGGAACGCTGATCATATAAAACTTTCAGTTACCTTATCAGTTGTCTTATCAAGTGATGACGTTGAATGTAAAAAAAATTACATTCAACGTCATCACTTGATAAGACACCGAGTGTGTTGAAACAAAATGGCTATTTTTGTAGTGTTTTTATAATATATTTATGTTATAATTTTTTTTTTTAAATAAATAATTATATATATATATATATATATATATATATATATATATATATATATATATATATATATAGATATTTAGTATCTTTCATATATATTTTCACATTTGCTTTCATAAATTTCAGAAGTCAGGTACGGTAATTTTTCCATTTGTCCCCATTCATGTCGTTTGTTTTTTTGCAGATATATTTTTAGTTATATCTGAATTTTTGCACAAACACACACAGATACACACACAAACACACACATATATATATATATATATATATATATATATATATATATATATATATATATAAATTGGTATTTGAAAGTAGTCTTTTATATATATATATATATATATATATATATATATATATATATATATATATATATATATATATATATATTAAACAGGAATTTAGTTACATAGTTCCCGTAAAATATCTTCCAAAAAGCATTTACGTTCCTAATAATCCAAAATTAACAGTTCTCCTAAGTAATATAACTCATCTGGAAAAATAGAGAAATTCTTACATAAAAAGCAAAACAAATTATTTTTCTGTCTAGCTGAGAAAGCAAAACATGGAATTTTTTTCAACAAATGCTTAAACTAGATAACACACGTACACACACACACATATATATATATATATATATATATATATATATATATATATATATATATATATATCCAAGTACAGGATTGGTGCATACGGAATAAATTCCGATAACCAACAGTTACTATTCGTAAAAGAGTGCTCAATACAGAGTAGAGCGAATATAATTATTTATTTAAAAATTACAACATAAATATGTTATTAAAATCACTACAAAAATAACCATTTTGTTTCAACACCTCTGTTGTCTTATCAAGTGATGACGTTAAATGTAGATTGTAGAAATCTACATTCAACATCATCTCTTGATAAGACACCGGAGGTGTTGAAACAAAATGGCTATTTTTTAGTGCTTTTATAACATATTTATGTTATAATTTTTAAATAAATAATTATATATATATATATATGTATATGATAAACCACAGATATTTTTGGTTGAAATGTGGATTCCCAAGAAAGACGTTAGCAAAAATTTCATTTTTATAATAACTGGAAATATATACCCTTTGCTTGATGAAGTTCACGAAAGCAGAAACCCGTGTAGCAAAATTATGGAAAATAGGGTATAATATATATTTTAAAATAAAAAAAAAAGAGCCACATTTCAATAAAAAATATTTGCGGTTTATCTTCTTTTTGAAATATTACACTTTCCTCTCATTGGAACAACTATAACTTCTCTCTCTCTCTCTCTCTCTCTCTCTCTATATATATATATATATATATATATATATATATATATATATATATATATATATATATATGGACATTTTGTCTGCTAATTTATAATAAAATCATTTCATACTCATGAATAACCTTCCGTGTATTGATGTTAAAGAATGAGAGACATTTGCTATAGCTGTTTAAATTTCTTTTATTTTCATTTCCAAATTAGTTTCGATTTTCTTCCATGATCATCTTCAGGGGTGTAAATAGTAAAAACCTATGTTGTTGGTTAGTATAAGTATTTATACAAAGATGTGCGTTGTTATCCATTACCCAAATTTTTCATTATTAAAAATGAACACACATAATGCCTGTAATTTATTTAATCAGTCATGCCTATAAGAGAATTTGCTGCCTAAATACAAAAATCTTAATTAGCATGTAATAAATAGAAGGAATTGTGTGTTTGCTTTTAGTACGGACCGTTTTTCGATTTTATCTAGGTCCCACTTCCCATATCACTTCAAGGTTCTAGAGTCCTTGTATATCAGACCCAGTAAGCATTCCCTCTGTTTACAAAGGGAATGCTTACTGGGTCTGAATGTTATTGGACTCTAGCTTTCTTGAAATTCATTTTTTTTCTCCTTCTTTCCATTTGTTATATTAATTAAATTTACACGCTTATATATATATATATATATATATATATATTTATATCCCAGAAAATAAAGCTGATAAGGCTGGGACGAAACCGGTTCTTATTTTCTTAGCTTTTTAAAATGCCATATAAATTTTGCTTATTCCTAGCTATCGTTAAAATTTGAACCATAAAAAAAATTATATATATATATATTAGGTTGGTGCATAAATAATTTCGTTTTCTAACATATGTTACTATGTGAGAAAACGAAATTATTTTTGCACCAACCTTATATATATATATATATATATATATATATAAATATAAATATAAATATAAATAAAATGGACTATCCCTTTGTTTTCGATGTATGAATGTTTTCCGGTTCTGTCTTTATATTTATATCTCGTATGAGGCAACACTCCTGCACGGGATTTGCAAACGAGTTCACACGAGAGACAAGCAAAAGGTTTGACATTCATATAGGCTGGGGTATTGGATCGAGATTTCGTGTTGGTTCTTAATTCTCTTAATTGGTATTTGAAAATAATCTTTTATATATATATATATATATATATATATATATATATATATATATATATATATATATATATATATATTAAACAAGAATTTAGTTATATAGTCCCCGTAAAATATTTTCAACACAGCATTTACATTCCTAATTTTCTTAATTCTCTAGATTCTTTTAGTTGATTATACCTCGGTAGCACGTGTTTCTCCAGTTTGCTCAGTTTTCAACAGCTCTTCCATAGGGCTGTTTGCAGCATTTAAATTGTATTTGAGTTTGTCAAATACACACACACACACACACACACACATATATATATATATATATATATATATATATATATATATATACACAGTGTAACCCGGATATAAGAGACCCGGATATAAGAGAGAGTTTCTCTGGTCCCAAATTCGAGCCTGTGTTAATGTATATAAATTAGACCAAACCCGGATATAAGAGAAATCCGAATATAAGAGACTTCTTCTCCGGTCCCGACAACTCTCTTATATCCGGGTTACACTGTAGTCTATTTGAATATATCTATTACCCTTTATACATACATATATACTTTCTTACTCATATAACGAGAGAAAGAAAGATTGACAGAGAGATAGAGAGAGAGAGAGAGAGTGGGGGAACGAGTAAAAACGAGAACAAAGCGTGAGATCGGAAGAGAGGTGGGGAATAATTCAGTTAAATTATTTTAAACCCCGCATTAAGCCAATAGATTTTCTTTATTCTGTCACAAACCCCTTGACTACTTATCATCGAAATGTTTATGAGCGGGGAACAAAAAAACAAAACAAAAAGAAAAACGTTAGATATAAATAAAAAATTAATAAATAAATCATCTCTTCTTTTCTTTTTCTTTTTTTTTTCGTCTTCTTTTTCTTCTTTTTATTCTTGTCTTCTTTTTCTTTTATTTATTGGCGATTATCTTATTTACAACATTCAAGAATTTCGTTTTCATTTTCTTCCCCTACCTCCCCACTCCGATCCTTTTGATAAACAAACAATTGCAAATAAACAAAAAAAACTAATAAATGAAGATAAATAAAATGATCCCCACCCCCAATATCCCCACCACGAAAAATAAAAAAAATAAATAAAAAAAAAGAACCCCCCAAAAAAACCCCACCCACGTATAATACATTAACCTAATGCTGACCCCTTTATATTAATAGTGACTTACAGCTCGATTCTTCACTGGTCGATCGACCTTTGAATGTTTCTATCGATTGTATTCAACGACTACTAGCTCGAATTAGCGTTCCTACACATCCCACGAACGTACCCACCTCGCCACCCACAAAACAGCCTCCAAGTGTCGCTATTTATCAAAATTAATGTCAAACCCCATTCAACTAATATGGAAAACTAATGATTCTTTTTGTCGGTTTGTTTGTTAGGCAAGTACACTAAAACAAAGATCATTTTTCATGGTTTTTTTACGATCTGCTTTCAGCTTTGAAACGGACACAGAATGCTTGGATTAAAATGATGCCTGGTCGGGGTCGGTGAAAAAAAAAATCGCTTACTGCAGGACTCATTTCCACACCCCCGTACCTTCAATTATTTTAATTCAGACAAGTCTGGCATAAGACGATGTATTTATTTATTTTAAAATAGCGTACCCGTCTGTCTATATATTTCTGAGATGAGGTACTGTAATTATTAACACTATTTACATTGTTCCTACTGTTATGCCAATATTTGTCACATTTATAACGTTTCGGCAGTTTTATGCTCCGGTTTTCTTCAGGAGATATTTGTTTGAATTTCGAACCGAACCCAGAAGAGTTAATTTGCATGTTGACGTTTCTGAAGATTGGTCCGATGACGTTTGTGAGGAAATAGGACACAACTTCAGTGACATTACTGAACGATCAAGGAATGTGAAAGTTATATGTCAGCACATTTCAGGAAATAAGCATTGGAGAAATGCCTAAACAAGCGCCATTGAACCAAGCTTCGGAAACGCCACCACTCGCATAGCTTCTTCCGATAAACCGTTGCTTTTCAGGATCAACTCCCAAGAGGATGCTTCCCCGATTACTACAACTTTAACCTGTTCAAATCTATGTCTAAGAACTTTCACCTGGTTCCCTCTACAAATTCAATTAGGTGTGATTATTATTTGTGTATGTTATGTTTCTTGGTTTGTATTCTGTAGAGCCGGGTTCAAACTATGGTCCTTAGGCCCTATTAGAGAACTGTCATGTAATTAATAGCACTTTTCTTAGTATATGGGATGTTCCTAGTAAGGCAATTTTCTGGGCAACATGTATGTTGATGTTGCCTGGGACATTCTTAGTAAAATTGTCAATTCCTTTTCTGACGAGGTCCAGAGCTCCGATTACTATTGGTACGACAGTCTCAGTCTTCATTCCCCACATCCTGTTAATCTAGATCTCCAGGTCCTTGTATTTGGATAATTTCTCGATAATTTTCATGGAGGTGTTTCTCTCAGATGGTACTGTTATGTCAATAAGCAGACACGTTCTTAACCTTTTGTCTTTTATGATAATATCATGTCTGTTGGTTTTTATTTCCCTGTGAGTGTGAATTGGAATGTCCCAGAGGATAGTTACATCGTTATTTTTGCTAACTACGTCTGGTTGGTGTTCCTACCATCTCTCAGTGGTTTCGATTTTATGCTTCTTGCATATCTTCCAGTGGATATATGTCGCTACCTTGTTATGTCTCTGGTATATTCATCTTTTTCAAGTTCCGGATATCCTGAGATATTAGGTTGGTGCAAAAATAATGACGTAGTAATATCGTTTTTTGACGTTAAAAATACGTCAAAAAACGACATTATTGCGTCATTATAAAATAATCGAGAATTTCATTATATTTTTCACAGATCCAGCATTTCGTGTTAGTTTCTATCCTTGATTATTATTATTATTATTATTTATTTATTTATTTTTCATTATATGATGGTACTTCTGTCAAATCACCACAAGGACGTTAGACTGTACTTTCAAAAGTATGCTTGTTTTTTTTTATTTTTTTTTATTTATTTTTTTTTTTGCGTTCTCAGCGTCGACTTCACACCAAATTGGTCAACATATTCTTTGAACTTCAATAGGATGTAGCCAAGTGCTCCTATCACTACCAAAACGATTCCAACATTTTTCTCCGGCATTTTCCGAAATCTGACAATCTCAAACTTCAGTTCAGAATAGTTGCTGATTTGGTTTAGTTTATTTTGTTTTACGGCATATCAACATCAATGGTTTATTTAATGCCGACAAGGTTTTAATATAGGTTCGTATGAAAAGAATATATAATATTTGTAATTAATCACTTTGTAGATGAAGTTCATTGACGTATTTTTGTAAAGAGGCTTTTTTGTCGAAAGTCAAACGAATTGCTTGTAGTATTTTTTTTTTCAAAAAAATATTTCTGGTAATTATTTATTTTCAAAAATGTATTGTCGTAATAATTTTTTTTTTTTCATAAATGTTTAGATGGTAATATTTTTTTTCAAAAATGTTTGCTGGTAATAATTAAAATAAATGTGTTGCTGGTAATATTTTTTCAAAAATGTGTTTTTGGGAAAAATATTTAAAAATGCATTGCTGGTAAAAATGTTTTTTAAATGCATTGCAGGTAATAATATTTTTTCAAAAATCTATTGTTGGTATAAAAAAATTTTTTCAAAAATCTATTGTAATAATTTTTTTTCCATAAATGTTTTGTTGGTAATATTTTTTCCCCCAAAATGTTTGCTGGTAATAAATAGAGCCAGCAGCCTCACGGATCCGGCACATCTTCTCTGACTCGCTTGTCGGATTATTCATGCCGTCCCTAAGAGTCTTTCATTCTGTAACTGTTCCACTGGGTAGTCAATGTCAGTTTTCTTTATTCTTGCCCCCTTTCTGTCAGTCCGCGTACAAAGTGCAATGACAATTAGTATGATTGTAAGCTTCTTTAACTTTCAAAGTCTTGCGAATTAAAACATCAATGGGTGATAGTTGTTTACTTATTTTTATCTTTTTTGCTTTTGCAAAAGGCAAGATTGGATTTATTATCATTATTATCTTATTATAATTGTGCTTTTCCCTCCTTTCCTTCGTTGGCACGGCCGTTACGTCCTGCCAATTCCTCATAAATAATGGACTAATCCACGTTTTGATCGAGTAGAAAGAGGGGGAAAGACCATTATTTGATTTCAGTGAGAAAATCAGTCGAACGAAGAAAGATTGGAGGGCAGATAGCAGCTGTGAGTTAGAGAATCAGATTTAACTGATAAGAACTGATACTATATTTTGATCTCAGCCAAAAGGCCGAGAAACGATGTTGATTTAAATAATACTGGGTTGGTGCATAATTATCAGGCGTTTTTTAAACACTATTTAATTATGAAAAAAGAAACATAACAATTTAACAATAACATCTTTAAATGATTTCGAAACACTCAATCATCAAATCTTTCACTTGAGGCCCAAGATATTTCAATGTTTTTCTGAATGTATTCATTTGAATAATACTAGTGGGTTGGTGTATAATTATCAGGCGTTTTTTTAAACAATATTTATTATGAAAAAAAAAAGCATAACAATTCAACAATAACATTTTAAATGATTATTCCGGAGCGTAGTCACCATCTACCTCATTTTTATAACCTGAAAATAAAATAATATTTTCATTAAAAAAAAAAAAGTAAACAAAAAAAAAAAAATCACGCCTATAAAAACGCCTGATAATTATGCACCAAAGTAATATATAAAGAAATCTTTTTTTTCAGACGGGCGGTGGGGCAATCACAAAAAAAAAAAAAAAAAAAAAGTTATTAAAAATAAAATAACATCAGTTGTTGAATTATTTTTTAATTATTGTTAAAAGAAATGTACGTAAAAATATTTGCTTAGAAAGAGCGAGGAGATTGAAGTGTTTAACATATGTATACATGATGTCTCTTGCTAATACCTAATAAATAAAGCACGATTCCTTTTTGATTATGTAGAAAAAACAACACATATGACGAGAGAAAGAAAGAAAGAAAGAAAGAAGGGAAGATAGAATTGCTTAAAATCAGTTTCGATGAAATGAAAAAACTGGTCAATTTTAAATCTTTTATTTGTACCCCCTTACTTCTTAAAATACCCGATCAGTATTCATCTTCATTTTTGTTATTGTATTATTTTAGTAAAGTTGTTATGTTCAAATGTTTAACAATGACATAAGGGAATTTCTGCAGATTATTTTTATTGTCGTGGAACTCACCAATGAGTTTAGACAATCATTAATTGGAGAATTAGGATTAATCAGGAAATTCAATTAGGAAAACCGTGAAGTTTTCAAGGGTCTTTTTAGTTTTTTTTTCTGCTTCTTCTTCTTGTACTCTTTCTTTTTCTGTTTTTTTTCTCTTTGTTGTTGCCCTTATTCTTGTATTTTTCCTCTTCTTCTTCTACTTGTTTTTGTTGTTTCTTCTTCTTCTTCTTCTTCTTCTTCTTCTTCTTCTTCTTCTTCTTCTTCTTCTTCTTCTTGTTATTGTTGTTCTTCATCTTCTTTGATTGTCTTCTCATGATTCTACTGTCATCTTCTTTTTCTTCTTCTTCTTGTCGAACTCCGCACATCTTTTTCTTCTTCTACTTGTTGTTGTACTTCTTCTTTGATTGTATTTTCATGATTGTACTCACTGCTTCTTCTTCTTCTTCTTCTTCTTCTTCTTCTTCTTCTTCTTCTTCTTTACTACTACTACTACTACTACTCGAACTCCGTGTTGTTCTTCTTCTTCTCCTTGTTATTGTTGTTCTTCATCTTCTTTGTTTGTCTTCTCATGATTGTACTGTCTTCTTCATTTTCTTCTTCTTTTTCTTCTTCTTCTTGTCGAACTCCGCATTCTTTTTCTTCTTCTACTTGTTGTACTTCTTCTTTGATTGTATTTTCATGATTGTACTCACTACTTCTTCTTCTTCTTCTTCTTCTTCTCTACTACTACTACTACTACTATTACTACACGAACTCCGTGTTCTTTTTCTTCTCCTTGTTATTGTTGTTCTTCATCTTCTTTGATTGGCTTCTCATGATTCTACTCTCTTCTTCTTCTTTTTCTTTTTTTCGTCTTCTTCGTGACTTTCTTGTTCTTCTACTTCTTGTTCTTGTTCTTTTTTTATTTTTACACTTCCGTTCTTCTTCTTCAACTCCTTCTCTGTCTTCTTCTTCTTCTTGCTGTTGCTGTTGTTGTTGTTGTTTCTTCTTCTTCTTCTTCTTGCTGTTGTTGTTGTTATTATTATTATGTTACTATCATCATCATCATCATCATTATTATTATCATTATTATTATTATTATCATTATTATTATTATTATTATTATTATTATTATTATTATTATTATTATTGTGTGCGTATATTCAATGTTTTCTTTCACTTCCACGACTTGATTTTTAGAATAGATCCTAATATCAGTGTGTTTACCTCTTATATGGAAATAAATGCAAAGCCACAAACGTTATGCTTTATAAAGGAAGCAACACAGAGGATATGATAAACCTAAAATATAGAAAACAAAACACACATATATTGTAAAGTAAGAAAGTCAGAACAGATTTTTTTTTCCTCACAAAAACTCTGTTAAAATATAAACGACAGCCAAACACGAAACGAATCCCTTAGATAAAACGAAATAATGCATGAAATAAAATGTATTTGCTATTCGAACGACAGATACACGGTTGGAATTGTCAGTTTGAAAGATAGAAATGTCGAAATAATATTAAAAATGGCTATGGAAAAAAGAGGTTCCGGCCGAATGATAATCATGTCTGTGGACGTTCACCTTTTCCTGATTTATTCTCTCATCTTTACAGATTCGGTCACTTCGCTGGTCAAGTGGACGAATCGCAAAACTTAAGAAAATCTAAAAATGCCACTATTATTATTATTATTATTATTATTATTATTATTATTATTATTATTATGTTTTTGTCATATTTTTATTGTCAGTTTTTATTAGCGGGTTTTATCGTTGGCAGTCATTTTGAAACAAGAAGTGACCCCCACCTTCAACGAAAACCGGGTTTTCTCTACAAATTCAATTAGGTCTGTTCAACTGAAACGGCGACATACAATCAGATAGGTAAAAATTCAAACACACACATACATATATATGAATATGTATATATGACTTTTATATGGCATATATATATATATATATATATATATATGAGAATCTCAGTACAGATTGTTTGAGCTAGTCAGTGTAAAACAACATATAGGTATAAATCAATATGTATTTATATATATATATATATATATATATATATATACATATATATATATATACATATATATATATAGTTACATACATTATTTGTATATATATATATATATATATATATATATAGATAGATAGATAGATAGATATAGATATGTATGTATATATATAGCCATGCGTATCTCCTATAATATGATTTATAACTTAATATATACACGATATATAGTGTATTTTCCCGTATGTATTATGTATATATATGTGTGAGTGTGTATAATACATACATAAAGGAAATAATATGTATATATATTTATATGTATATATATATATATATATATATATATATATATATATATATATATATATATATGCATATATATATATGTATTTATATATCTATAAATATGTATATGTATATATAAATATATATATATATATA
>OZ010611.1:50026960-50029460 GCA_963932145.1 Acanthosepion lycidas
ACAAACAAACTTTAAAACTTTTAAACATTACCTTTTTAACTTACAAAAAGAGGTAAAGATTTGTTTTTAAATTCCCCTAATAAATCTTTTTATCACAAGTTATCTACCATCACCTGAAGAAGTACCATCTTAGTACTGAAACCTGAAAGATTTTGTGTTGCGATAATAATTTTATAGTAATTTACTATAATAAAATTGTTATAACATATATATATATATATGTGTGTGTGTGCATATTTTTCTAAGAGTTCTCAAATATTCGAAAAATAAAGAAAAACAGAGCATTATCCCTTAAAATGAATATAATTAAAATCAGTATCCATTAAAAATCAATATCATTAAAATCACTATCCATTAAATACAATATCATTAACATCAGTATCCATTAAAATCAGTATCTATTAAAAATTAATATCAATAAAATCAGTATCCATTAAAATCAATATCATTAAAATGAGTATCCATTAAATCAGTATCCATTAAAAATCAGTATCCATTAAAATCAATATCATTAAAATGAGTATCCATTAAAACCAGTATCCATTAAATATCATTATCATTAAAATCAGTTTCTATTAAAAATAAATAATAATAAATAGATTCAACTATTAAATAATTGCAACACTTCGTACTTGATTTTCATTGCTCATAGTTAGTCACCGAAACGGTCCACTGCCGTTTGTTTTGATGCCGATTTCTGGTGTGCTCTTGATTTAAAACTTACATCGTTCGGTCGCCAGTCATACTTTGTTGAATATTGAAGATTTGTCTACAAATAAATCCATTATAAATGGAAAATGAAAAGTTGTACTTTCGCCATGCTCTATGAATTCCGGGAAGAATTTAGAGTGAGAAATGAAACATTTTAGAAGGTATATTGGGATCCTGCTCCAGGTTTTCGGAGAGCCAAAATATCCTTTGGCACATTTCCTTAGGGTGATTTTAACCTAAACGATCAACCAGGCTTCCGATGTCGATGAAGAAGCTCTGCTTGCCACCTTGGAGAATAGATCGATGATTTCAATGGAAACGATTGTTAAGTGATTGAAAATCGAAATCTTCACTGCCTTCACGCCATTTGAAGGGACTTGGTTTCGCTTGTAATCTCAACACCTCGGGGCCACGTTTTGTGACGGAATAGAACAAGCTCGATCGTGTATCTGCGGAGACATCTTTGCTGTTACGCCACGAAAAGTAACCGTTATTTCTAACAGGCGATGGAAAATTAGTCTTTTATGATAACACTCGCCACACAGAGAGCTGGTAAAAAGCTTGTGAATGTGCTGAACTCGTGCCTAAAGCGGGCTTGAATCCAGTGAAGGTGCTGCAGTCTCTCTGTCTGGTGGGGTGGGGATTGCAGAGGGATAGTTAAATTTGAGTTTCTTCCAGCCGGCGTAAAAATAATTCTAAACAATGTGGATATTTAAAGAACGGCCGATTTTGACAAACTGCAAATCGTCAACGCATCCCCGCATGTTTCAAACAGACCTTGTAGAAGCTTAAATATTTTAAATGGGTCCCACCATCTAGCCTTGGTAGAACAACGGCAGACAGTTGTTAAAAACATTGTACTTGGTAAATAAATATATTTGTGAGTATGCAAAATTTGCTTTTTAATTTTCTAATCGAGCACAAACGTTTGCAATGATTCAATGCATTACTGTCTCGATTATCCGTACCGCTACTTTCCGGATATCGATTATCCGGATGTTTTATTCAAAACTTTGATCCCGATACACACATTCGATAATTGTCAATAAAATTATGACCTTTGGAAAATTTATTCACAATTTCACCTTATGGCCAGAAAAGAAAAGGCTTATACGAACATAAGACAAATAAAAAAAGCTTAATAGCTGTTGTGGATTCCGAGATGAAATTCGGTCTCCAATGAATGGCAAACGCAAGAAATAAAGATAAGAAATTAAATGTATTTACACAATAATACAATGGGTAATTCTGTTAGTAAATCCAGGAACGCGGTTAGCAGCAATAATGAAATATATATATATAGTCTCGAAGTAGGACTTGCTTAGCGTCTACGTGCTTGTAACTGTGACTTCTACAAGCGGTTACCTCACACTATTACTCTGTGACGTCTCCCCGGTGTCACTCCACCAAATGTGACCTCTGCCTAGCCCCGTCCTTCGTGCTATCCTGTCCTGTGACGACCAACTGGCTTGGTATTGGTCGCGGCACCAAATGTGACGTTCTAATCTTTTGGTGATTCGGATGGGATCTGTTTAGATTCGGTATCAGCCTTGTCGTTCCCAGCTCGCCTTCAACGTCTGGTTACCGAAGTAACTGTTTTGATTTCCAGTCCAACCTACCGACGTTGTGAATTGATCTTAGGCAGACGAAATCAATCAGTCGCCGGGCCGTAATGCAAGCCGAGTTCGATCAAGGGTAACACCGCACAAGTATATGTAAAAGAAAAGAAAATAACTCGAAAAGTTCAAATGTGTTGAAAAAGGATAACAATATTTTATATCTGGTTGCT
>OZ010611.1:50036960-50056960 GCA_963932145.1 Acanthosepion lycidas
GAAGGAAAAGGTTTAAAATATGGCTAGAAAATTGGTTACATTGATAGGATTTTGATTAGAGATTTAGTGGACTAGGGGAAAAGGTTTTATTGGCGACAAGATACACCAATACGTAAATATCATTGAATATATGGACACGCAAATATACGAACGACAAATAAAAAGACTCATCAAGATTCAGTCACCCAAATAACTACAGAGACAACGCAAGCTACCTGTAAATCTTACACAAACATGGGAAATCAATATACAAATATAAAAAATACGCACGCACGCACGCACACACACACGTGTGTGTGTATGTGTGCGTGTATAAAGACACCCCTATATACAGATATATATACACATACATATATAAAGATACATATTTATAAATGTAAAAGACAATAGGAAAACTGTAATAGTTGCCGACGCGTTTCGTCCGACGTGGGCTTTTTCAAGGCCAAACGAAATTAATTTATTAAACAAGCTAGCTAATAATAACAAAGCACAATGTTTTTAGCATCTGTAAGAATTTAGAGAACGCTATTTTCACACTGTTAAAAATGCTACACTCATAAAAAAAGAAAATAACTCAGAAGGAAAATCCTCGAGAGTGCCGCCATTGAATATTACCCAAATATTAATCTTCGCCCAAGCTTTTTCCCTACTTCACCTTTCTTGACAGAATTACTACTCTCCCAAACAAACGTACAACACAGTATCAGGTAATCAAAAGAAAATGGTTGAATCCGTCAACACAGTAATAAAAACAATATCTCTATACCTGACAGTAATTGACGTAATTTTCAGTTAACGGTATGAAAATGGCTTCTCTAAATTCTCTCAGTTGCTAAGGACATTTTCCTTTGTTATTATTAGTTACTTTAATAAATTCATTTCGTTTTTTGCCTTTAGAAAGTCCACATTGGACGAAACACGCCGGCAGCTATTACAGTTTTCCTATTGTCATTTATATTTATAAATATTGTCTTTTTCTATAAGTTAACTCTGAGATATTTTTTCAAAAATACATATATAAACATACATATACAAAAGATAAAAATGCATACATACATATATATATATATATATATATATATATATATATATATATATATATATATATATATATATATATAAATAGATAAAATCCTTTTTATCAAGTAAATAAAAAATATGAAATAGAAAGGCGTATGTTAGGCTATAAAAACAATGTAAAGATATATATATACATACACATTATTTCATAATTATAATATTATCATACCATTATTATTATTCATATCCAAGTATTAATTTATTAGTTAAATTCGATGTTTAGGAGAGGAGTTATAATAATGAAATATGTGCATTTATATGCATTAGTGAGGTGAAAAGACAATAAAAGAACGCAGTTCAGGAAAATAGAAGATGGCGATTGTCACTGCATTTAATTTTTTGAAAATGGCAAGAATTCGGAAGGGAGTTCTATATGCGAGAAGTGATATATTTTTTAATTTATTTAAAATTATTTTTTGCATGCGTCAATAAAGTTCGTTGCATGGATAAAAGTCCTATATTCCTCATGCAGAAAATGTAATCAAAAGAACTCCAGTGTTCCATTTTTGACATTAAAAGTAAACTAGTATATTTATTTAGTAGATGTACATATTATGTATTATTGATAAATTATACACAAAATAATACGTCTCAATTTATACTTTGTATGAATCAATCTCAAAGAAGTGCTGCTTCAATTTGAGACATCTTTAACGTTTGTTTGTATGCACCCACCTACTTCAAAGTTTACTTTCCCTGTAGCCGGTGATCACGTTGCCAGAGAAAGACATCCCTTTCTTTCGGGTGAACAGCAGGCCAGCGGGATTTAACGTTCAACCGAAGCGGAGCAAATTAAATTTCATCTCTGATATGTGGCCAATGGGCTGGAAGATTTTCTACCGCTGTAAACAAGCGTCACGTGGTTTATCGTTGGCGGGATTTTGGAGAGCACTTGGCGCACTCTCATACATTAACTCTGCTGCCTCACAGAACATCAAGTTGCATTACTACCCCCTTCTTCAGCGACTGTATGTCTCTATTATTATTATTATTATTATTATATACGGGTGTGCAGGAGGTGTAATGGCTAAGGGCTTGGAATGCGAAATCGACGAGCCGAGTTCAAATCCCAACCGAGTTCATTGCATTTACTTTCGCGCCAATACTTCCCGTGAAAGTTATATACCCACCCACTCTAACACCAGTAGGCTAGTTTGGTTTGTTTTACGGTATATCAACCTCAATGGGTTATTTAATGCCGACAAGATTTTTATTGCTGGTAATATTTTTTTTTTCAAAAATGTATTGCTGGTAATTTTTTTTCAAAAATGTATGGCTGGTATTAAAACCTATTTTACACTTTCATAGAGTTTTGACCCCAGTTTGGGTTTAACTATTTGCCCCTGGCTAGGACCATAACACCCAGGGTCAGAGGTGGGCCTATGAACACCATGATTTCTCTGGAACGCTCATATCCGCTCGTAACACATCTTAACGTAAACACGCTCCTCAAATCCTCCTGATAAGTAGCCTTGCTGCCAGCTGTAGTTTATCGTCTTACCAAGGACGCGGATGTAGTTCATCGTCTTACGCAGGACGGTAAAGTTTGTGTCAATGTAAATACAAATTCGCAAGCAGGAGGGGGAGAACTGAAAGTCTAACCAATTTAATTTAGTTCCTTTGCCTTTTTGTTCATATTTCCATTCATTTTGTTATTAACAAGGTGACATGGTGAGAGATCTGCCAAGAAAGGTGAAATGCTGCAAGTAAATTTATTGTTGATGATGTTGGGGTTAAACCAATTTTAAAGCAATGTAGTTTATCGACTTACTCAGGACGCGGATGTCGTTTATCGTCATACACAGGACGACAGGCTATATTCTTCACCCTTGGTTGGCAAGCTGTCTAGGAGAAAGACAACTCTGATTTTCAAAGCCGGTTGTTCATACTGTTAGCAACTACATTCCCTAAAAGGTTACTGACTATCGAAACCACAACAGGAACGACTAATACGTTGGGATTTTTTGTCCGACACTCCTTAATACCGAACGACAGAGGATCAAGTGGTTTGGACACCTCACTCTTATGCCTATCCACCAACCAGCCCTACGAGCATACGCCCTCAGGTACTTCGGTTGGAGATCGAGAGGCAGACCAAGAAGATGCTGGTACGACTCAGTGGCAGACACTCTAAGAGCCCACGAGATATCTCACCTCCAGGTTACTCGCCTTACCGAGGACAGACGACTGTGTCTCCCCGCGACGCCTAACATCACAAGCGTGAGAAAAATAAACTAAACTCCTTAGTAGAATATAGGGGACTTGAGCAAGTGATTGTTATGTACTGGTTGAATATGCTCTCTAGAAGTGCCTGGTCGGTGAAAATGTAGATAATGTGACAGCAATTCTTTTCAATGCCTCATACATAATTATCCCTCTCTATTGTATATATAAATAAAAGCGACGTTAAAATGTCCCAACTCTAACGCTAAAAGCTCAATATCTGTATTAGATATTATCTACTTCTAGGTAATATTAATTTTCAGGTTTAAATAATGTTATGGTGATTTACCCACGCACGCATGGACACTTCCAGGTATAAATAGGAGCAGGTACTGCCTTTGGAGATGGAATTTTCTTGCTGAAACACACTCGTTTGTATATGTTTGTATTACTGTTTCTTTTAATATATTTGTTTAAATCAATTCCTCTCTTTGTGTCTTTATTTCTGACTCTAACAGATAGATAGATAGATAGATAGATAGATAGATAGATAGTGTTATCGTAATTTACCAGCAAACGCAAGGACTCTACTAGCTATAAATAGGCGCAGGTACTGCCTTTTGGAGAGGGAAATTTCCAGCAGTCAGCTCTGAAAGTTACACCGAATATTCTTGCTGTAACACTCTCGTTTGTATATGTTTGTTTTACTGTTTCTGTTAATATATTTCTTTAACTCAATTCCTCTCTTTGTGTCTTTATTTCTGGCCCTTACAAGGCCACAGCACTAATTTACATAAAGATTTTAAAAATGTACATTTCATTAATTAACTCTCCTTTATTACAGTTATTTTATTCAAGGATTGTTTTGATTTTCATATTAAAAATAGTTATATTTAGGAATAGTGTCTAATATGTTGAGGAACAGTGTTTGAAATTTGCATTCTACTTGGCCTTCAACAAGTTGGCATCTACTTGTAAAATTTTTCTTAACTATAAAACGCTTCTCCACCACACGAACAATTAATTTATTCTGTTTTTACAGTCATATTTTTTGAACAAATATATTGAACATCCAAAACACCTTCAACGTTTCATATATAATGAACATTAATCCCATAGAATAATTATTTTTTTCCTAGAAAAATTTGAAGTTATCGACAAGAAAAAATAAAAATTCTTGTTGGTCGTTCATCCCTTACTGCCATAATGTTCAGTAATTCAGTGCCGAGTACATCCGGTGGAGCAAGGTTAAATTTTGGCTTATTTACTTGCTTTACATAAGTTCGTTTCCGATATCAATGGACACTACCGTAAAGCAATGTATATATATATATATATATATATATATATATATATATATATATATATATATATATATATATTTTTTTTTTTTTTTTTTTTTTTTTGGATAAGTGTAATTTAACTTAAAATTGAAAGAAACAAAAATAACAATGTAAAGAAAAGACTAGAAGGAAAAGTTTTTTTGTTTTTTTTTTTAAAATAAAAGAAAAAAGTGAACTTTCAAATATATGAACATATTGAAAAATTAAAAAATAATAAAAAGAAGAAATTAAATAGTACAGTAAAGTATTTTTTTTTTATTTTTTTAAAATAGAAAATAAAACAAAGTTTGGAAAGAGAGTAAGATGAAACTTTCAAATATATATGATTGTTTTTTATATGGTTGAGTGTACGTGCGTGTACCTATGGTTGCATGAGTGGCGTTTCGACGACAAGGTTCCTCCCACTTCCATAAAAAAAAACCCCGATATGTGCAAACATATATAAATCCAAAATATAAAAAAACATTAAAAAACTGTGTCCGACGATTGCAAATAGCATGAAACCCAGGGTCACAAACACACACCAGTCCTACTAAATATGTTAGCACTATCACTGGTATTGAGCGCTTTCCAATAAGTACCGCGCATATGTAATATATGAATAATATATATAAAAAACTGAGTATATATATATATATATATATATATATATATATACATAAATAAATATATATATATATATATATATATATATATATATATATATATATATATATATATATATATATATATATATATATATATATATATATATGAGAAGCTCTCTGTATTTAAACGGTAAAAGAACATTTATTAAGTCGATAGTTTCTTCTGAAAAGTAGGGAAGCGGGTTCAAAACCTGACGGAAGGCATATTTGATGAGATATTCTTGTGTGTGCAAGTTATTAGACAAAATAATCAAAACGGAACGTCAAATCCAATGCAAGTAGCCATTAAAAATAAGTTCTGATTTATTCAAAATATTTCGTATATATATATATATATATATATATATATATATATATATATATATATATATTAGCAGGATGGGCCGTCGTCGCCCCTGCTGGATTCAAAAATCGTGCGACTCATACAGCAATCTCTATCACTTGACTTAAAATATTTTTGCTACATGCCTTACTTCTTGCCTATCTCACACTGCGAATTTTTTTTCTAATCTCAGTACTAAACATTAAATCTGTTACGGAAAAAGAACTAAACAAAATGAACACAAAACGATCAGCTTTAAAAAAGCACTCGTAACTGGAAAAACTGAAGGAAAAAAGAATGTTAACAACAAATACTTTTTCACACCCAACCAATCAGAATCAGAATCAACGTTGAGTTTAAGCAAGCGAATGAGCCAATTGGAGTAAAGTGCCATGCAGTTTTAAATTTTTCCCACTTGTGCCGAATGCAGCTATCGACTTTTTGCATGCTAGCATGTTAGTTAACATTCGTGTCAGTCAGCTGTTGGCTCTCACGTTGGCCAATATAATCTTCCTGCCTATTCGTGGCAGCCAGCTATTGGCTCTCACTTTGATCAGTAGAAAATGGCCGCAAACTACATGAAAACTGCCGTAGAAGCAAGAAAAATCAATAATTTCCACTATCGATGGGAGTTTGGAAATGCCAAGTCGGTTTTGGTCTTCCCGCTAACTTTGAGCATGTGCATGTAAATTTGGGTGTAAATCTGTCGAAAATTGTGGGCGTGCATTCGTTACACACACACACACATTTTCTGCCTTTTATAAGTATAGGTATATAAAGTTTTGCATGCACACACACACGCACACATTTATATATATATGAATTTTTATATATATGCATGGAAGTATGCGTGTGTATATATATATATATATATATATATATATATATATATATATATATATATATATATATATATATATATATATATATATATATATATATATATATATATATATATATATATATATATATATATATATATATATATATATATATATATATATATATATATATATATATATATATATATATATATATATATATATATATATATATATATATATATATATATATATATATATATATATATATATATATATATATATATATATATATATATATATATATATATATATATATATATATATATATATATGATGGCCTAAGGATGACAGTCTGTGTCTGATGTCAAATCGGTCGTGTTTCGATCCTGGCTTGAAGCAATCGCATATGTAGTCTCACAAGCCAGGATCGAAACACGACCGATATATATTAATATATATATTAACCAGCAGTGTACATTATGTAATCACTAGAATAAAAAACGATCACTCTATGCTTGCCTCATTTTTATGGACTTTTTAAAAACTTTCTCCTCGGTGTTATTTTTCACTCCACCTTCACCGAAAAACTAATACAATGTTTAATGAATTGTTGTGTCACTTTATCGAGTTCAGTTTTCCTTCTTTTTTTTCTTTTTTTTTTTTGACTTCTTGAAAAGCGATCTTAATCAAGTCTAATTCACGAGAATCACTTGACGGCGCTAATTGCCATTTTATCATTAGCAAAAACAAATATCGATCAATAAAAATAAGAAATCGCTCCATTTAATCATTTTTTTCAGGCGAAGCATGGAATTCTGACCAAAATCAAGTGGATTTAATTATATTTATTTCATATTAATTTTGATTTAAACATTATTTTAAAATCAGACTAATTCAACCCATTGACATTTCTAACATGATTGTGTGGATAAATAAATCGATTCGTGGGGCGGGGGAGATCATAATTCTTTTTATTTTCGAAGAGTTATAATAAAATTGTTTGATAAATTGTGTGAAATATAAGGATTAGATATTTGCGTAAATGTGGTACACTAGTTTGACTGAAATAATAGATTATACTAACATTGTATGAAGACACATGTTCAATGATTAATTAAGAACTATTATCGTATCAGACAAATTTTATTTCACACACACACACACACACACACACATATATATATATATATATATATATATATATATATGATTGCAGACGATATTTAAAAAGACATTCAGTTATAATTTATTTCATGAATATCCAAATATTCATCTCTTCAGAAATTTTTTTTTTCTTCTCCCTCTTCGTTTTGTCTGGACAAATTGATTCTATTTACTAAAAATAATCTTCGGTCTGAAGAGAGGAATATTTGTATATTCATGGAATAAATTATAACTGAATAGATTTGTAAGTATCGTCTGTGCTTATTATTATTGCAAAGTTTAGATTAATGTCCTTCTTGGAATTATCCCTTACCAATTATCAACCGATATATATATATATATATATATATATATATATATATATATATATATATATATATAGTGTTAATTTGAAAGTGTGTTTTTCTAGTCAAAATTCCAGGATTTTCTGTGTTTTTTGATAGGGAAGCATTTCAGTAGGCTTTGTGGTAGAGTGCTCAGTACCGAAGGCATATATATATATATATATATATATATATATATATATATATATATATATATATATATAAACACACACAAATGTATATATATATATATATATATATATATATATATATATATATATAGACATATATATATATATGTGTGTGTGAGTGTGTGTGTATTTAATAGAAATATACCATCAGCATCTCGACTCTAGAGTTTCTTAGACGGATTCTCCAACAAACACTCTGTCCACTCGTCAGGGAATATCAGGAATATATATATATATATATATATATATATATATATATATATATATATATATATATTAGGTTGGTGCAAAATAATGACGTAATAATGTCGTTTTTGACGTAGTTTTTAACGTCAAAAACGTCATTATTAGGTCATTATTTTTGCACAAACCTAATATATTACCAATTTTGACAAGTAGGAATAATTCCAAGGAGAATATTAATCCAAGGAGAGCTCAATCTAGACTGCAGAGAATAATAATAATAATAATAATAATAATAATAATAATAATAATAATAATAATAATCAAGAAGTGAACATTAAAGTGTTATATCGTTTATAATTCCTTTTCTTTTTCATATCCCCTCAGTATGTTACTTTTTAAAAGAACCTGACCATCTGTCACTTTTCTTCTTCCCCGCCTTCTTTCTCTTCTCTCTTGCAACCCCCTTCGTCAGTCTAGTATATCAATCCGCGTATTGTCTGCATTTGCTAAGAGATTTCGATCTGAAGAGATGAATATATAGATAATCCTCGATACATATCATAACCAAAATGAATCTAATTTTTTCTTCTTGAAGATCTATATCAGTTCCTCGGGTACAAATCTCTGTTTATATACATATATATACATATATATATATATATATATATATATATATATATATATATATATATATATATATGATGAAATATAGTCTTAAAGTGTGCTATATTTATGGAAAAAAGTGCTCAATATCAGGAATAGAGCGTGTGTAAATATAAAAGTGAACATAGAAGTCAAGACTTAGAGGCGACAGTATGTTTCATGCTAGATGCAATCGTCAGTGTTGACGTCTATGTTCAATTATATATATATATATATGTATATATATATATATATATATATATATATATATATATATATATATATATATATACCTATGTATGTGTCTGTGTATCAATCAAAGTTTTTTTTTGTCGTTACCAATATTTCAGACACCCGGTTTATTTTAAACCGTATGCATTTCGTCTACCGTCTTACGTAGAAAGGCAAATTTAATAAAGAAATTTTGCCTTCAAACAGAATTTGAATTTTCGTCCAACTTTGGTGGAGGAACCAACACCTGATAGGACTTGCTTTTACTTTTCTGCTACGAAGATCTTCACATTAAAGCATCGTTCTATTTTAACTATAAAGCACATTCCCTTTTCTTAAGATTTTTTTCTCCAAATGCATATCAGCTCAGTTTTGTATCCAAAACATAAACAAAGCACATTTTAAAGACTTAATAGATTATATATATATATATATATATATATATATATATATATATATATATATATATATATATATAAGTGAACACTAAAGTCAACACTTAGAGGCGTCAGTCTGTTTCATGCTAGACGCAATCGTCAGGCCACGAGTGTTGTTTTTTTTTCTTGGCTATTTATATATACGGGTTAGTGGTGCATTGTAGGTAGCCTTTTTTGGTAGTTATTTGGCCGGAAGTCGTTTATTTGTTTATTTATTCATTTGGTTTAAATCATTTTGCTTGTTTTTATTTATTTTTATTTTTTATTTCTATTTCTTATCTCATGCATTTATTTATTTTATTTTATTTTAATCGTCGTTTCATTATCGTAGGAAAAAATGTTTAATAGCTTTAATAATTTTTGGTTTGGGAAGATTAGGGTTGATTGCTGTACTTTATTCTAACTGTGATTTTGGCGGGAGCAGATACTGAAGGAAAATTATACATAGGAATAAATGAAGAACCCTGGAATCAAAGAAATTATGCGCACAAAACATCTTTCACAAATAGTAAATACGCAAACAGCACAATGCTTTCTAAGTATATCTGTTAAATTAAAAACAAAACCACATCACACCAAAAATATATTGGAAAATAAGGAAAAGATCATCAGCCTACAACAATCAATCCAAAACATGGAAACTTTACTTGGAGGAAAAAATAGCTATCATTACATTCCCAGACCAAAATAAATTATTAAATAAACGATACGAGCTCATCTCAAAATGCAGACATGAAAACAAATAAAAATAGATAAAAACAAGCAAAATAATTTAACCCAAATAAATAAACAAATAAATCACACCCGGCAAAATAACCGACAAAAAAGACTACCCACAATGCACCACTGACCCGTATATATAAATAGACTAGAAAACACTCGTTACCTGACGATTGCGCCGAGCAAAAAACAGCCTGTCACCTCTAAGTTTTGACTTCAATGTTCACTTTTATATTTACACACGCTCTATCTCTGATATTGAGTTCTTTATCTCATAAATAAAGTACACCTTAAGACCATACATATATATATATATATATATATATATATATATATAGTATGATTCGTATAATAAAGGGTGATCCAATAACATGGAGCGATTTTAAATGTGAATTAAGTTTAAGCGTCTGATGATGCTTTTTTTTCTTTCTTTCAGATTTAACAAATTAAATCTTTGGCAATTTCAACCATGGAAACTTGTTTAAACTATGGAAGCCTATTACGAAAATGGACGTTCAAACAGAAATGCATTTCGCGCTCTTTGCGATTTTTTGGTCAATATAATCGACTTAATTCACATTTAACATCGGTCCAGGTTATTGGATCAACCTTCATATATTTTTTAATCATATCATTCCGTTCAAGGCAATAAAGCCACTAAGGCACAAAAGGTTACTGAGCGCGAAAGGGTAAGAAAAAAAAAGAAGAAAAAAAAGATTATTAAGAAGCGAGAATATTAATAGTAAAGTAATCAGGAAAGACAGTCGATAACGATTGACATTGCGTTTGAATTTTTGAAAATCAAAGTCCACTGCCACCTCGATAGTAGGGCTGATCAGCCAGACAAGGTCAAAATGGCAGCTGATGTACAAAGAGACTCCAAGACCGTCATTAACTGTGACAAAAGATGGCGTATTAATTTTAACGCTTCCAAAACAAAATTTGTCTATATTAATTACCTGCGAAACCCCACTCTGCCTTCCATAAACATGGCTGATGCTATCCCCAATAAACTGTCTTGTTGCGTTTTCTCCGGCTAACGTTCTCTGCTGACATGAGGTAGAGAGATTACAATGTATCTATGGCTAGACCAGCTGCTAAGAAAATCGGTTCACTGTATCAGGCGAGACAATTTTTTTCTCCGGAATCTATCTTACATTTTTATAAGTCTGCCCTTTGTCCATGCAGCAATATTCAATCATGGACGAATGGTTGACTTATAAGTATGTAAGACAGATTCCGGAGAGAGAAAAAATGTCAAGCATGATACAATGAATCAAATTTCTTAACTCCAGATTTAGCAATTAATTGAATATACTCTTTCCACTTCATGTCAACTGGAAACATCCGTTCGAGTAGGTGCAATGATTCACTCTCCTGGAGGTTAGCATCAGCCATACCGATGGTTAGTGAAAACACTTCTCTAAGATTGCTACTCAGAATCAGGAAAAGACTGCTGAAATTCTATTGACAATTAATGAGGAAAGGGGACTGGGAAAACATAACCCTCACGGGGTATGTTGAGAACAAGAGGTTTAGGTGAAGGCCGAGAGCCACTTACTTGTCGGGCTTCTGTAAATGGATAGCGGAATGGTGGGGGCCAGTGTCCTTAGCAAAGGGAGAAAAAAGATAGGAAGTTGTGGAGAGCCTAATCGCCAGCGTAAATGAAGGGACGTAGCACAATAAAATGGCAATAGAAAAACACTTCTATTCAGACTCAGGAAGAGAGTTGAAATTCCTTGTAAATATATGAGGAAGGAGGGCATGGAATTCTTAACCTTCACGGGCTACAGAAGTTGTGGAGAACCGTAATCGCCTACGTAACTGAAGTGACGTGGCACAATAAAATTTTGATTGATCAGGAATACAATTCCTTAGTGGGCATTTAAATTCGTAAATAATATTTGCCCTATTTAATTTTTTCTAGTAGATGAATTATTGTTTTTAACTATAAGGTTTTAAATTTTTGTAATAAATAATTAATCTAATTTTTTGCTATTGTCAACTGGTGTTATGCATTTTTTTTTTATATTTGTTGACAACACTAATATAATAGCATCATCTACATGCAAAAAAAAAGGCTAAAAATAATGGAAGCCTTATTAATAAAAACGAGAAAAAAAAAACACTTAATATTAACTTCGAACATGGACACAGTATCATGAGCATCTTTTGAAAAATGAAAACATTTTATAAAACATACAAACAACAAACTATTTCTTATTTAAAAGTTAAAATATTTTAATCATTGAAAATACCTAATGTATATCCGAAAGCGCTCGGATATAAGAACATTCGGACAGTTTTTATATAATTTTTCATCCGAAAAAATTTTTTAAATTGCATGAGAAATTGTATAAAAAACAAAAAAAAAGTACCTTGTCTGTCGTATTCAATGAAATGTGCATATATATATATATATATATATATATATATATATATATATATATACATTAGGTTGGTGCAAAAATAATGACGTAATAATGTCGTTTTTTGACGTTAAAAATACGTCAAAAAACGACATTATTATGTCATTATTTTTGCACCAACCTAATACACACACACACACACATACACACACATATATATATATATATATATGAAGAATTTGCATGTTTTCTGCATAGTCAGATTTGACAAAAGAACTATTATTATATATTATTGTATATTATATATATATATATATATATATATATATATATATATATATATATATATATATGTATATATATATATATATATATATATATGTATATATATATATATATATATATATATGTATATATATATATATATATATATATATATATATATATATATATATATATATATATATATGAAGAGTTTGTATGTTTTGTGCATAGTCGGATTTGACGTCCTTATAGAAGAGATCAATTTGAATGAATTTACTAACCTAACTTTTATATATATTTTTTTTTTAATTTTATGTATTTATGTATGGTCAAAAGGGCATAATCTATAATAAATTAATATTAATATATATTAAAATTCTTGTGGTCTTACCTATTATAGACTTAAACATTTCATTTTTTTAAAATTAAACGGCCTGCTTTCTTGACACCAATAAATCAGTAAATCTAGTATAATACTCACGTAATATTTCTTGACGCTGGTTGCGTTATCAGAGATCAACATCACTTCTGTCTTTTTCTGAATATCGATTTTGCTAAGGTGAACAGTGATTTTAGTACCTGCAAAGATCAATAGAAATGTTTTAATAGTAAATAGAATATAATTAAAAAAGATTAAAATAATATAAAGGAAATTATTTTCTCTTTATCATAATCCAGAAAAAACGTCACGTCGTAGAAAATTTTTACTAGCGCAATACCGTCAGCGAGTTCGTTTTTTTTTTTTTTTTTTTTTTTACTTTACTTCAACAAAGAAAATCACAAGAGTCCCTCAAGGTAGAAGACTACAAGGTGATATTTTTGTAAGAGTCTAAGGGAAGGGGAAGAAGAAGTATATTATGAGGATATGTAGGATATATATCGCTTAATACTAGACCTGAAGAGATTAAGTTTATAGTGGTCGAGAAAATATCCTCTCGGATGTCTCTTCCACAAATTAACAGTTCTGGGGAAGAATCTCTCTGAGTAGAAGTTACTACATACCAAAATAATATGAATGGAATAGGGAAGATTTAATGCGTCATGGTGGGTCCCAATTGTGAAGGCCTGAACTAGTGAAACTAAATAATGTAACTCGTTTGGACATTTGCCATGGTAACGGCGACAGAGTGTTGAGAAGATAGCAACATCTCGTCTGTAAGAAAAGGGTTGCTAGGGGAGTATAGTCCCCCACAATACCGCGTAGTCGCTTCTGAATTCCAGGAACTTCTAGAATGTTCCAGACTGTTCTATATACCTCCAGGAAATCAAAGTACTACTATACTTATATACGATTTTAGAAATTTCGTATTGGGATTGAGATTTAAAACAAAAAAAATTAACCCCTTCATTATATTTTGTGGAAATTTCTTCGAATTATGATGCAAGAAATTATTTTACAAGAAGACATCACCTTAAAATATATATAGTGGGTGTAACAGCAAAATTGTCCAATTGTTAGATTAAGCTTTGAACCGATGTATCTTAGAAATGATTAAAGATATCTTACTGGAATTCTCCAAAGTTTTTATAACACTATTGTACTCTACTTTGAACAATAAGTATTTAGCTCTAAGTTGAAATGATGATCCCTCTTCCTGCTGTGACCTCCTGATCCAGTTTTCCTTTCGACTGTTCCCTCTTTTGTCATGTTTGAATTTCTGGGATGCGGAGTTATCATCATTTACACTATTTACGTTCGGACTATTGTCCTCATCTTTCTTGTTGTTATCACAACGTTTCGGTCGTTGTGCCAACCGGACTTCATCAGATGCATATCGATGAGAATAACCTACAGGGTATTCCAAAATTAACCCTTTATTTAATATACGGGGGTAAACTGTTCTTTATTAATGCAGTTGTCCGAATATAAATAATGTAAATGTTTTGTCTTGCTGAATTAAGATCACGGTCACGAATAAGAATCGAAGGAGCACTACACCTAGTGTAGATGTAGAAGCCATGGTGTTTCATGGGCAAGACAATGTCCAACACTCTCTAGACTTGTTTGAATTCAGAATTGTCATTCTCCTAGATTGGTTGCCAATCTAGGGTATAGAGTCCAACCTTTCCTGCTGTTTGCCCAGAGAAGGATCCATACAATTACCAAGGGTATTATAGAGTAAATGAATGTAATGAACTCGACTGGAATTCGAACTCGGTTCTCCGATTCTTCAGCCCAAGGCGATATCCATTACTTCAGCTTAATTAAGACGGAAGACATTAAGTATCCAATTCAGTAACATTTGCTTGTCAATTGCCACACTTTAAGCAGCTGCGCATGTCCCATAGGGGTCGATTAGTTTGGGAGGGGAGCATTATGTCTACAGTGTCGGGAGGGTTGGAATTGAGTTTAACTTTCAAAGGATGCGTCAGCCATGGAGACTTGAAAATCAAATCAACATCATTTGAAACAACTTTAATCAGAGATTGTCCGAGCAGACTGGATTGCCTGAACAAAAAGTATTTCTATAAGGTCATCTCATAAGTTCTGTCCGAATTTTGAATAAAGAAAACAAGTGACCAAATGTTACATTGAATTACATAATCAATCAACAATGTATTTTCCCTGATTATCTATGACTTCCTTTCATCTATTAACAAGCTTACTATTTCCATTACTGTAAAATTCTTTTGGCTTTGATTCGAAGAACTCACAAATGTCAGTTTTAACCTCTTCCTGTGTTACAAAAGCTGTTTCTTCCAAATGATTCTGTAAACTGCGAAACAAATGGAAGACTGAAGGAGCAAGATCGGAAGAATAAGGTCGATGAAGAATTTTCTCCCAACCAAGTTCTTCGATCATTTGTGGCGTGATTCTTGCTGTGTGGGGTCGCGCATTGTCCTGATGAAACATCGCTTCTTTTCGATTCACTAGAGCAGGTCTTTTTTTCCTCAAAGCTTGGTTCAAACGCTCTAATTGCTCACAGTATATTTGAGCATTAATTGTTGCATTAAGTGGTAAGAATTCAAAGTGGATTATTTCTTGGCGATCCCACCAGATTGAAAGAAGAAACTTTTGCTCATGAAGTTCCCTTCTCGGCTGTGGCTGGGGTCTTTCCCCTTTACCAAGCCACTGTCTACGACGCTTAACATTTCGATAAAAGATCCATTTTTCGTCGCCAGTAACAAGTCTATCCAAAAAAGGTGAAACAAGTTGGCGAGAATGGAGAGAAGAGCAAATGTCAACTCGGGATTTGAGGTTGTTTTCCAAGTTTAGGAAATTTTCCAAGTTGTTGAAGATGACGATGAACAGTTGTATGGTTTGAACTGAGAACCACTGCCAATTCCTCAAATGATAAAGCAGGATTTTCTTCAAAGGCTGCTTCAAGAAGTTTTTCATCAAACTTAACTGGACGTCCGGTTCGATCTTCATCTTCATGGGTGAAATCTCCACCTCTGAATTTTGCAAACCATCTTCTGTAAGTTCTTTCATCCACACATTCCTCTCCATAAAATGAGTGAATGTTTCTAGCCGCTTCGGCTGCTGAGTACCCTTTCTTGAACTCATAAAGCATTATGTGCCTCAAACGATCTTTGGGTACTTCCATGTTATTAGGGTTTTAATCAAACAAAATTTAATTCTATTGTTCTCTCAAATAAAATTTGATCAGTTTAAATGCATCTAAACGTAAAAATAATGTTCAGCTCCATTAGACATTATAAAATACTCTTTAAATTTCGTTTATTTTAACAAAAAGTTAAAATTCGGACAGAACTTATGGGATGACCTGATATTTGGGTCCCACCTGCAAGGCTAGACGCTGATTTTGCCAAAACCTGTCACAATGTCTCGTACATATGAGTGAGATACATGTATCTAGTATAACCTTATCAGACTGGGTGTCATGATAGGTATATTAGGTTAAATACATTTGTACGTCAGCATCATTTTGTTGGCGAGTCGCTCCCCCCACCCAGTAATAATAATAAAAATCTTAAAATAATTGTGGTGTCGTAGACAGTTTTAAGATATATTTATGGGCCGAATATGTAAGCAATGACGAAGTTTTAAAGAAATGGAAACTAAAAGTAGACAAAGTAGTAAAAAAAGGAAAGGGGGCTTAGAAAATCTGATACTCACAGGACAGATTTACGGCTAGAGGATAAAGCATTACTTACTTAGTGGTTTGATTAAATGGATGGCAGATTATGGTTTAGGAGAGACAACAAAAAGACAAAATTTATTAACAGTTTGAAGGTCGGGAAATTGTGGAGGGCCATACGTTCTGAAGCGATACGGCATGTAAAGAAGAAAATTGGAGAATTATTTCTAAAAAATAGAAGTTTGGTACAATATAATGGTAGGGATCAAAAGCAACGATATCTTAGAGAAGATGCAAACAAGGGGGAGATTTATACTTAACATCAGGAAGAGGCAGCTGAAGTTTCTGGGACACATAATGAGGAAAGAGTGGCTGGAAAATCTGATACTCACGGGTCGAATAGAGGAAAAGAGAGACAAGGGAAAGCAGCGCGTGATATACCTGGCGAGGTTGAGCAGGTGGATGACAGCGTAGTCTAGGAGAGGTAGCAAGGGAAGGAACTTGTTGAGAGCTGCAAGGAATAGAGGGAGGTGGAGAGCCATGATCGCCTACGTCCTGAAAGGACATGGCGCATAAAAAGAAGATAATGGCGGGACTTAAAAAAATAATGACAACATAAAAATTTTCGAACTTATAGGCATATAATGAAGTTGGCATAAAAAAAATA
Organism: Acanthosepion lycidas; assembly: GCA_963932145.1. Lineage (NCBI taxonomy): Eukaryota > Metazoa > Mollusca > Cephalopoda > Sepiida > Sepiidae > Acanthosepion > Acanthosepion lycidas. The sequence goes on from OZ010611.1 coordinate 50,054,577, forward strand.
ATATAACGAGTTATTTTACCAAGATACATTGAATTTTTGACATCCTTAACGAGTAATCATTTCAATGAACAATCTTTATCGATGTCAGTGGAAAGTGTCAGCATTGAGACAGCAATAGCTTTCGTTTTTCGGCGGTCAGTCTTTGGCAATTGTTTCTAAAATAGTTTAGAGTTTGTAAGGATGGAAGCTTTGACCATGATGGCGAATAGCACGGGCCATTATCCATGATAACAACCCGACAAAGTCGTGGTTAATTGCTGAAACTGGGTTTCATCTCCTAACACGAAAAAGAATCGCAAAAGGAAAAAAAAACGCTTTGAAAATTCACTTCCATCTTATTCCATACATACATACATACATACATACATATATATATATATATATATATATATATATATATATATATATATATATATATATATATGTATATATATATATGTATATAAGTGGGGTCTGTAAGGGGCAGCTACAAAGTTATGCGCGCGATTCACTTCTCGAAATTTGACCAACAGATCAAAGATCAGAATTCTTTTGATGTGTACATGTCAACAATAAGTAAATAAGCAAATAAATAACGCGGCTTGTCTTATGAAGTCTCTAGTTTTCTAAAAGGCAGGAGCTGGGAGCTTTTACGCATATTACCGCCGGACGAGTAGACCAAAAGATTGCAAAAAGTTTCGTCCACGAAACTCTAGAGTCAGGTTGCTGAATATAATATCAATCAGCTAAGTGACAATGTCATATATATATATATAATTTATTTTAATATATTAAAAAACATTAAATATCGCTAAAAAGTTATAATCATGTTTCAACACATACAAAATTGTCTACTCGGGCGATGTTAAACTACTGGTTAGTGAACGAATAATTTCGTTTAAATTAAATGTTTCGTACAGTGGAATTATGTTCCATTTGTTTTCACTTTATCCTATTTATCTTATATATATATATATATATATATATATATATATATATATATGTGTGTGTGTGTGTGTGTGTGTGTGTGTGTATGGAATAAGATGGAAGTGAAGAGGTTTTTCCTTTGCGATTTCGTTTCGTGTTACGAGATGAAACTCAGTTTCAATAATTATCCACGACTTTGTCGGGATGTTATCATGGATAATGGCTCGTGCCATTCGCCCTCATGCACAACTCTTCCATCCTTACAAACTCTGAGCTATTTTAGAATCAAATACCAAAGACTGACCGCAGAAAAACGAAAGCTATTACCGTATCAATGCTAACGCTTTCCACTGGCATAGAAAAAAAAAAAAAAATATATATATATATATATATATATATATATATATATATATATATATATATCCCTCACTGGGAACTAACTAGAGAATGACCGCCAACATTAACCTTGAAACAGATACCCTACCCAACCTCAGCAAAACCTTTCAGAAGATGATGAATCTATAGATAAGAATTAACTGACCATTTAACGAAGGTCTCTCACCTAGCCACTCCCACAATAACGAATGTTATAACGAACCATGCTTAAAAACACACGTAAAGCAAGAGATGGCTTATTCCTAAAATTTCGCTTCAAGATGAAACGGGACTAAACACCTTAAATACAATATCAATCGCTATCTACTCTCCTCCTGATTACTCTTTCCTTTTTCCCATCATTATAAATGTTTCCGTTTCTGATTTTGCTACAGCTCTTTTGCTGTCTTAGGGATTTTACTATCTTCCATGGTGTGAGATTGATTAAAATAATCACGATTTATCAAGATAAATGTGAGGATTTTATTTTGCGAGCTGTATTTATAAACAGCAGTAAAAATATTGTTGATTTTTCAAATATTTTTTAACTTATATATATATATATATATATATATATATATATATATATATATATATATATATATACATACATGTATGCATGTATGTGTATGACAAGTTGTGAAAAAGTTTTCTTGTGACACATTTCAAACTTCATGACTAAATTTGTAATTTCCGCACATGCGCACGAACGAGAGAACTAGGAATTTTAGAATTCTGTTTAATGTAAAGTATGGTTAGTGTTTTGCGTAATATAAAAAAGAATATTTACAACAGTAATATATATATATATATATATGTTTATATATATATATATATATATATATATGAATATGAAGAAAAATATTCGGAAAAAACAAACAAAAATCCTATTATGCTGTTGTTGTCTGTTTTGATTAGTCTTACTCTTATGTCCATCGTCTTTTCATGTTGAATTAAATATAGTCTAATGTTAATTATATTTTATGAATATGTGCTGAAGATGGTCTACTAGACCGAAACGTCCGACGTTGACATTATATTAACATTAAAACAGCATAATTGCATATTAGGAATTTTGTTTGTTTTTTTCCGTATATTTTTCT
>OZ010611.1:50059460-50061960 GCA_963932145.1 Acanthosepion lycidas
TATATATATATATATATATATATATATATATATATATATATATATATATATATATATATATATATATATATATATATATATATATATTATAAAATACCCCAAATTCCAAAAATTATTTAATATATTTACATTTATACTTTATTTTTATAGATAAAATTTATTTAAGTAAATGCGATGTTTGTTTTTTTTTTTTTTATACAGTAATTATTACATTTACCGGCCGACAGGAATCGAACCTGTAACCCAAATGTTAACCATCATTTGATTCGATGCGCTAACTAGACGCTTCTTTGTCTCTGAATAGTTAACAGCACACCAGATCAAATGTCAGAGAACCAAGTATTTTTCATGAAATTTCTCGAACATTCAGTCTAGTAAATGTAATTACTACCGTTTAATTAAAAAAAAAAAACCCCAAAAAACAGATCATTTACTTACATAAATTATATTTATAAAAATAAAGTATTAATTGAAAATATATTAATATATATATGTGTGTTTGTGTGTATGTATATAAGATGATATACAGAAAGAAATAGAGAGATGGAAAGAGAAAAAAGTACAAAAAAAGTACAAAATCAAAATGTTTAGATATTTGTAAATACATTTGATCGTTGAAACGGCGAATTTTAAACATGATTTTTCTACCTTCATCTGCTTTTTATCCGAACTATATTCGTTGGAACTAATGTCGCAAAAAGAAAATAAAAATAAATAAAATAAAATTTCTTTTATATAGTGTTGTTTTACGACACGTGATCAGTAGTCATCTTCCTCGTGTTTCTGTTTAATGGCCAGGAATTTGGTTCTCCCAGTTTTGACAAGTTTCTTTTTAAGTCGAAAATTTATTTTTTATAACTTTGGAAATTTAGACGAAAGATAAATCCTACATTTCTTTGAGGAAATTTACATTATAGCTTCAAAATCTACCGAAGCTAGAAAGGGTTCAGTTCTTTCATTTTCTCTCCTTCTTTCCAAACTGTCTTTCAATGTTTTAGCACTCGCCTGGACTGAAAAACACCGGATCCAAGTCTTGACAAACTCTAATTCGTCTAAGCGACTTGAACATCCGATCGGCGACGCCATAAAAACAAAAAAATGATTGAAGATTTTTTTTAAAAATCCAATAAAAGAACAACGAAATCAAACATTAAAAAGCTACAGCGAGAAAGAGTTGCGAAATTGGTAAAATTAGAAAAAAAAAATAAATGGGATTTTATGAGAATCAGTTGCGCATGCTCAAAGGCCGACTTCCTGTTTTGTTCAAACTTCTTTTTGTGTAGCGACTAGGAATTCGAAATTGACTTTTTCGTACGACTATTTCACAAATAATACTAAGTATTGCAAATAAATGATTATAAATTTAAAGGTTAATGGATATGAGGTGGTTTTTAAGCGACGGGAAATAGAATTTGATTTCCTTCTTTCGAGGCAATTTTATGAATTTATGCTAGTAAAAATCGAATAACTCGAAGGCATATATATATATATATATATATATATATATATATATATATATATATATATATGTATATATAAAAAAAGAAAAAAAAGAGACGTGATGATTCGCAGTCCTGTTTGTGATACTGTCTTGCCGAAAGCCCAGAAGATAATATGTCTAAACAATCTTGGGAAACAGAGCGGATGTTAGCAAATACCCTTCTGCAAATGTAAGATCATTCGTTACAACTGATATGACGTAACGTTGAAAGATATTTTATCCCCCGAAAGAATATTATTATAGCCTTTATTCTGACAAGAAAAATGATCACACACACACACATGCATACATACATATATACATATATATATATATATATATATATATATATATATGCAATTCGGCATACACAATTCGGGAAAATTCTCGTTGAAAACACAACTATAGTTAAACATGAAAACAATAAACAAAAACTAAAAAATTCTTGAAGCTATATACATAAAACTGTTGGAACCTAACCTGAACAAAATAAACTATAAAATCTCGACAAATATTCTTAAATGCCTATAATTGATAACTGAAGCCATTGGTTTATACCAACGGCTTCCCATATTTAATACTTCTCGTTTTGACTCTCGCGTGGTCATGTGTGACGTCACGAGCTGCGACGCGATTTTCGCTTCCAGCGTCTCTTATGCATGAGTTTGTCGTTGCTTGGAAATCTTCCATGTAAAGAAAAACAGACTATCATCACTGTTTTGTCCGTGTATTATATATAATGGTATTATATTGATAATGGGTTATGTAAGACGAAAGTTTAGATTTTAAAAAAATATGCATCAATATGATTTTCTTTCGTCTTTTAATGATAATGTTATTAAGCTTATCAGACGATATGAAAATATTTTACATAAAATAAATAGACAAAACCTATCTATATTATTTAATGAAACATGTATCAATATATATATATATATATATATATATATATATATATAGATAGATAGATAGATAGATAGATAGATAGATAGATAGATATAGTAAAGATAACAAATTCGT
>OZ010611.1:50069460-50091960 GCA_963932145.1 Acanthosepion lycidas
GGATGAGTGGGAAAGAGATAGGATGAAACAGAAAGAGAAACGATGAAAGAGAAAGAAAGAGAAAGAATGAAAGAGAAAGGATGAAAGAGTAAGGATGAGAGAGAAAGAGAAAGGACGAGAGAGAAAGAGAAAGGATGAGAGGGAAAGAGAAAGGATGAGAGGGAAAGAGATAGGATGAAAAAGAAAGAGAAAGAGAGAGAGATAAAGTAACAGAAACAAATGAAAAAGAAAGAAAGACAAAAGGATAAACGAAAAGAGAATGACACATTGAAAGAAAATGGAATAAAGAGAAAAGATAATAAAAAATGCAACCAAAAAGCAGTCAAGATGAGGATGAAAAGAGAAAAATAATCAAGGAAGAGAAAGTTGAATAAATAAAGGAAGAAAGAGAAGAAGAAAGAAAGAAAGAAAGAAAGATGAAGTAAATAAATAATTAAGTAACTAAAGGAAAGAGAAAGAAAGAAATCAAATTAAAAACGAAAGTAAGAAAGTATAATTTTAAGGAAAGAAAGCAAGAAAGAAAGAAAGAAAGAAAGAAAGAAAGAATGAATGAAAAAGTCAAATATAATAAAAAATGCCTTAAATATTTATTGAGCTCACAAAGTAGTAACATGCCTGTATCATGTTTAATAATGGTGGTAATTTTTACAGCTCAGAAGTTAATAAGAGCAGTAAATAAGAGGAAGTTGTGGAGAGTTATGATTGCCTATGACCTGAAGGGTCACATATACGTAAAAGAAAAAAGAAAAGGAGAAGGAGTAGGAGAAAGCGAAAATGAAGAAGAAGAAGAAGAAGAAGAAGAAGAAGATTTTAGGTTGGTGCAAAACTAATGACATCATAATGTCGTTTTTTGACGTATTTTTTAACGTCAAAAAACGACATTATTACGTCATTATTTTTGCACCAACCTAACATAAGCGGGGAGAAAAGAACGAGTAACAGTAAGACGGGTAAGAAGGAAATAAAAAGTAAAACCGACTATAAGTTAAAAAAAGTAACAAGAAAAGAGAACAAAGAAGGGGAAGGAAAGGAAGAAGAAAAAAAAACGAAAAGTCGGGGAAAAGAAAAAGAAAATATAATGGAAAAAAAAACATGAAGGAAACAGAATTGAAATAAGTTAAAAAGCGAAAAGAAAGCTAAGATCGAAAATAGACGATAAAAAAACGACGGCGAAGAATAAACAAAACAACACAAAAAAAAGAAAACGAAGGTAAAAGAAAAAAGAAAAAGAAGGAAAGGATCGAGTCCAATGAAAAAGAAAAGAAAGAGGTAAAAGAGGAGGAGAAGCAGAAGCAAAAAGAAAGATGAAGAAAAATGAAAAAAAGTAATTGAATAAAAGAGAGGAAAAGAATAGAACGGGCACGAAGAAAATGAAAAAGAAGAAAAAGAGCAGAGAAAGGAATACAAAAAAAAAAAAATAAAAATAAAAAAATAAAAAAAAAAAAATATTTAAATCCAGTATTTATAATTGAAGTCTTTTTTTTATTTTCCTCTACCATTTTTTTTTTAATTAATGAATATTATTTTTACAGATTCTTTAAGGTCTCGATTCTTGTTATAAGCATTTCTCCTTCACTATCTTTCTTACGGAACAAGCTACAAAATAATTAAAAAAAAAAAAAAGGAAAGCGTCCTTCATTTTTACTAAATAATTCCCTGCGCCACTTCTCTCAACCCTATTTTCTTTTCCAGCTTCGCGCGTCACTTTGGCAACGCATTCATTGGCCGTGTGTTTTTTGTCACCCCATAAAACCAGCAACGAATTACTGCGCATGCGTCAGTGATATAGCTTTTGTTACAATTCCTCAATGTTGTCCATTTAGAAACGTGTATTTATATGGATGCTTCAAACTATCTCATGTGGGGTTTATTAATAAATTGTTTCTGTTTTTTGTATATGTAACTTCTGGTATATTGATATTCCATCACTCTATCTGTCACCCTATATATAGTGGTTTTCCAAGCGTAGCTCAGATGTGGCACAAGGTCGAAAGTAGGGGGCACCCAGTGAAGATCAAACTCACTACTCAGTCGTAATTGTTCTAGCGAAAATATATTCGACGTGCCCCTCTCACTATATATATATATATATATATATATATATATATATATATATATATATATTAGGTTGGTGCAAAAATAATGACGTAATAATGTCGTTTTTTCACGTTAAAAAATACGTCAAAAAACGACATTATTACGTCATTATTTTTGCACCAACCTAATATATTGAACACCATCACTTGATAAGACACCAGAGTTGTTGAACATAATGGCTATTTTTGTAGTGATTTTATAACATTTATGTTACAATTTTCGACCAATTATATATACATATATGAAAATTTCTGCGAATTAATCAGTAGAGAGACAATATTTATGAATAGAAATGACAATAGGAAAACTGGTAATTGCTGACGCGTTTCGTCCAATGTGGACTTTATCAAAGCAAAATACGAAAATGAAATTAAATGAACAAAGTAACTAATAAAAACAAAAACAGAATGTTCCTAGCAACTGGAATGTAGAGAAACGCTATTTTCATATTTTTAACTGAAAAATAACGTCAGTAATTGTCACGTGTGGAGAATATTGTCATTATAACTGTGTTGATGTATTCAACCGTTTTCTTTTGATTTTATGAATCTGTTGTGTATATTTGTTTGTAAGAGCATTAATTTTGTTAAGAAAGGTGAAATAGGGAAAAAACCTGGGCGTAGATTAATATTTGGGTAGTTTACTATGGCGGCACTCTCCAGAATTTTCCTTCTGAGTGAGTTATTTTCTTTTTTTATGAGTGGTATTCAATGAGCATTAACCAGGAGAAGTCTTCATTTTTTAGTAGTTTTTTAATGTTGCTTGTAAACTTTTGTGTTTCTTTTATAGCTATGCTTTCATTTACTTTTTCATAGATGTTATTATCATTAATGAGCTCCCTTGTCTTCTGTTGGTAAAGCTCATTGAATACCATCCAAAAACATCCATATTATATGGATTACCAAAAACGCATAAACCGAACATACCAATGAGACCTATCATATCAGGGATAGGTAGCGCTCCATATAAAATAGCCCGCAAACTAAGCAGAATTTTAACTCCACTTCTCGGCACTATTAGTCCAATACACATAAAAAATTCCGGTGACCTCTTAAACAAGCTAAAAAACATAGATATTGAAAATAAATATATGACTAGTTTAGATATACAATCTCTTTATAAAAACATCCCCATAGATAAATGCTTAAATTTACTAAAAAAACACCTAACAAGTGCAAGAATCAAATTACCTATATCTACACACAAAATTATAAAAATGTGCCAACTAATTACCAAGCTATGCTTCTTTACTTTTAATAACCATTATTACAGGAAGAAATTTGGTTTGCCAATGGGATCTCCTCTCAGCGGCGTTCTTGCGTGTCTATTTTTAGAATTTCTAGAAAGTGACTCATTCAAAAATATTCTCCCTACAAACTCTTCATATTTCAGATATATAGACGACTCATTATTAATAATTCCAAAAAACACCAATTTAACGGATCTTCTCTCCAAACTTAACAACATTGAACCTACAATAAACTTCACTTTCGAAACTGAAACCAACTACACTCTTCCATTCCTGGAAATTTTGTTAATTAGAAATAATAACGAACTCAATTTTGACGTTTACAGAAAGGCTATAAACAAAAATGATCTGATCAGCTTCTACCCAAACCACCCTTCAAAAATTAAATCTGGAATTATTATAGGTTTCTATCTAAGAACATTAAGAATCTGTAGTCCTCAATATTTATTTAAAGAAGAAACATACATAGAAAACACATTCAAAAACCTACAATACCCATATCATTTCATCCACAACGCAAGAAGGAAGGCATACAAAATATACAACCGCAACAAGACTAATAACATAATCCGCAATAGTAAATCACATGAAAACAGATACATAATACTACCGACCAATTCTGTCACGTCCACTATCCAGAATAACCTATCCTATCTAAATAATCTTGAAATAGTCACAAACACTTTCAAAACCATTATGGATATACTAAGATCTTCAAACAATAGTAGCACTAATATTTATGAAGCAGGCATTTATAGAATAAATTGCCAAAACTGTTCCTCTCAATATATTGGAGAAACAAGTAGAAGTTTGAAAAAATGCATTTATGAGCACAAAAGAAACCTCACAAAAAACAACTTAGCTAATGCACTAGTCATACATAGAAATAAATTCAAACATAATTTTGATTTTAAAAATGCTACACTCATAAAAAAAGAAAATAACTCACTCAGAAGGAAAATTCTGGAGAGTGCCGCCATAGAAAATTACCCAAATATTAATCTACGCCCAGGTTTTTTTCCCTATTTCACCTATCTTAACAAAATTAATGCTCTTAAAAACAAATATACACAACAGATTCATAAAATCAAAAGAAAATGGTTGAATACATCAACACAGTTATAATGACAAAATTCTCCACACATGACAATTACTGACGTTATTTTTCAGTTAAAAATATGAAAATAGCGTTTCTCTACATTCCAGTTGCTAGGTACATTCTGTTTTTGTTTTTATTAGTTACTTTGTTCATTTAATTTCATTTTCGTATTTTGCTTTGATAAAGTCCACATTGGACGAAACGCGTCAGCAATTACCAGTTTTCCTATTGTCATTTTTATTCATAAATATACACACACACACACACATATATATATATATATATATATATACACACACATACACACACACAAACACACACATATACATATATATACACACACACAAACATATATATATATATATATATATATATATATATATATATATATATATATATATAGCTGGTTACTCGTATTCGAGGATGCCTGTCTTTTAGGGCGGCTATCCACTCCCTATTGCAGGCGCGCTCGCTCAGGCATATCTGTGTTTGTTCAACACCCAAAGAACTAACCTGTGGTTTATACTGCAACTATGCTGAGCAGACCTTAGTTACGGTTTCTGGGAGAGAGCCTGTTATCTAGCGGGATCAAAAATCTGAACAAGTCCAGCACGCTCAAATCCTCGGTCGCGATGACTTGTGTCTAGTACAGCTATTGTCATCCACCCACAAGGGTTCCGTCTACTGAGTTTCACTAACAAGGCTTGGCCCAACCTGTGGTTTGGTCATCTGGTACTTTCCAAAGGTGCTGTACGCTGGTATCGCCCCACTCCAGACCGATAACATCAGGGAATCTCCTTTCTGACAAATCGACTGAGGTGAGATTCGAACCCGGGTCTCATGGTCAGAAAGCGAACATTGTAACTACTTCGGGTGTGACAATAAAATTGTCCATATCGTGTCACAGCATAATTGTCCATCCCACAAAAGGCTTAATATCTAACAAAAAAAAAAACAAAAAAAACATATTGTTTTTCTTCGGTCAGGTTTTTCAGACGGATTTTTTAGCCATCTTGACACAATTTGTCGTAAGAATCCCTGAAAAACCCTTTAAATTATTCAGCTAAAAAGGGAACAGGATAAAATCGTTTTGTGTCAACTACACTGTCTCCACAAATGGGAAATGGTGAGAGGAATAAAGATCATTCAGGCCTTCAGTAATACTACCAACATTCATAATCTGGCTTCCATCTTCAAATTCTTTTCAAGAACTATCGGGACTATGGTTAATAAGTTTTAAAATGAGAGAACAGTAGAGAGGAAAACTGGCTCAAGAGGTCAAAACAGGGAGAAGGATCTTCATTGCAACTTAGAGGTAAATACATTCTTATTGTTCAAAATAGTGTCCAATAATGTTTTAAAAACATCGGAGAATTCCACTGTGATATCGTCAATCATTTCTTAGATACAGCGGTTCAAATCTTAATCGAACAATGGGACAATTTTGCTGTTACACTTGGTATATTATTATTTTAATTAATCCACTGAAAGAAAGCTGAGAGTGTCACTAAGATGCAAGGCTTTAGAAGAGACCAGAAACCCAATCCTACTTGTGACATTGTTCTATCAACTGCTTTCGAACAGTTTTGTCTACGCGGTTTCACTCCCGAAGCTTGGTTCAATGACACTGCCCAGTAGTAAGACGGACTGGTTAATATTTTCAAGAAGTAACCCCTCCCTGACAAATCGAGCAAACTTGGATCTCATAGTTGAACTGCTCATATTTTACGCACATGCCCATCACAAGGATCTCTCTATATATAAAACAAAGGATTTCTGCGTGTCTGTCTGTCTCTTTGATACCTTTTCATTCGAGATCCATCCAACCGATTTTGACCAAACTTGGCATATAGGTTTCACAATGTAAGAGATAGGTTCGTAACGTAAAAAATCGATGATTTTTTAAAAAATAAGTCGATCCATAATCGATAAAATTCAACATTTTTTCCTCCGATTTCGTTAAAATTCGGCATGTAGGTTACTTATATCAGGACGATCTCAATGATATCTCATTTTTATTTCTACGCCACTGTGTTTAGCGAAAAGTCACGAAAAACGAAAAATCAATTTCAACACAAATTTTAAACTAAAACTCCCTCAATTTTCAAGCAGTCTAATACAAACTTCACTCAATTGTAGCCAACAATAAGTTGATTGTTTAACAGTCATTTAACTTGATAACTGAGTCCACCCATATAGTGAAAACACGCGTGAATAGGGAAAAATGGCTATTTTTACTTGTTTCTTTCTTATTTTTCGTTGATCTTTAAACCAATTTTCATCAAACTTAATAATTGCTTTATAAATGTATCCTCTTTTACTTCCTTGGTAGCACACGGATAAACTGAATTTCAAAAACTCTAAAATAATTGTTGTCTGAAGTGGGTCTTCATCTTGTCTGCTTTACCCCTTCATATCCTCGGCTAACTTTGATTGAATAAATTCATACTACTTCTGTTATATCAGTAACTGCATTAATTGAATTAACGAAAGTACTTTAAAGTAACTGCAAAGGATAGACTCTGTTACATCTAAACATGATGCTGTTTTTGCTCCATTCTAATTGAACGCTTTTTCTGATCGATCCGATGAGTATGGCTACTAGTATATATTAAAAGTAACTGAGCTGGGAAATTAATATTCTAAAATCTATTGATATAATTGATCACCATTGTGTTGTTACTGCAGCATTTGGGTCAATCCATTCTACAGTCTTCAAGAGTAAAACTGATAAAAACAGATGTGACATACCTAAAGGAAGTTAAAAGTAGATCAACCAAAAGAAAGTTCTGTGATAACAGCCCAGAAGGAGTCTGAACCGGGCGCTATACAGCGTGCGATAGATAAAATCTCGGCTGACTTACGCAAAAATGAAAATAACACTAACATCTCATGTTAACAGATATATTTACCAAAATTACACAAAAATATCTTGGAATGCTAAAGAGTAAATTTATTTAATAAAATCGCTATTGGCTTCCACCACGGCCTTTAGGCGACTTTGGAACCTCCAGCAACTCTTCTGGACGGTCTCCTTGTCTAAGTTGATGAACGCTGCCATAATCCTTGCCTTTAGTTCATCTTTGGGGTTACAAGGAGTTTTGTTAATCTCTTGCTCAACTGCTCCCCAAGTTTAATAATCAAGGGATTTAAGTCTAAAGTGTTATGTGGCCAGATGCAACTTGGGGATGTGGTCACAGAAATTGTCTGACAGCCATGACTTGGTTCTCCTGCTTGTGTTGCATGGTGCAGAATCCTGTTGCCAGACATAGGGTCTTCCAGGGCAGCACTACCTCCTCAATGCACTTGATGTAGGCCTACGTGTTGAGTCTGAGACACTAACCAACAATTTCGGGAGTCCTTTTCTTATCATAATGATCAGAGTGAGTTTTCCGTCTTCCGTGCCTCTGTAATCATCATGAAACCCACCCAACTCTTTCCGAATCCCCTGCAATGTCTGTCCTTAGATTGACACGAAAACACTTTGAAATTTTCGTATTAGAACTTCCGGCGCGAATGCCACGCAGTATAACTACGCTATTTCCAAATTTCTGATAGAGTTAATTGCGTCATGGTGCTCTTTTTCTCAGAGACAGTACCAAACTCACCCTACAATAATGTTCAGTAGAACCCCCCCCCCAAAAAAAACCCCAAAAAACAAAGCGAAATTAAAAATATAAAATGGCGACAATTTACCGATGGCTCACTTTAGGTTTCTAAGTATGAGTATGTTCATCAATTTCATATCGGCAAAACAAGAAAAAGCCTGTAAAAAAACCCGATGCATTCAAAAAGATATATTCATAGATATTGATTTCTATTTGCGCGATGTAAGGGCAAAGGTAAAACTTTTATGATGGGTAAGTTTCATTCTTCTCTTTAAGCGCCCTCCTCATCTATATAGTTTGTTTCTTTTTGGAAGAGAGTATTTGACCGTCAGTTATAAATACTGATAACCTAAGATAACATTTTACATATTTTGACAGCTTGGGAAGAGACGAGTGAATGTCTGATCCAGGAATTCGAAACCACAAAAGTCATTAACGAATAATGCCTTTCTGAATCTCTATCTATAAAAGGCAGGATGTGTGTTTGTCTGTGGGTGTGTAACGAATGCAAGGGCGCAATTTTCGAAGGATTTGCACCAAGATTTACATGCACATGCTCCAAGTTAACGGAAAGGCCAAGCCCGACTTTGCATTTCCCAACTCGCATCGATAGTGGAAATAATCGATTTTTTCATGCTTCTATGGCAGTTTTCATGTAGATTGCAGCCATTTTGTACTGGCCAGAATGAGATCAAATAGCTGGCTGCCACGAATAGGCAGGAAGATTCTATCGGCCAGCATGAGAGCCAACAGATGACTGACACGATGTTAACTAGCATGATAGCATTCAAAAAATCAATAGCTGCATTCGTCACAAGTGGGAAAAATTTAAATCTGTATGGCACTTTACTCCAATTGTCCCATTTGCTTGCGAATGAGCCAATTAGAGAAAAGGTAGGATAGGATTTAAGGTAGGAGAGGGATGCATTTTTCAATGCCTTGGACGGATGTCATCATTCGTTGGAAAAGGCACCCCTATTTTAACCTACCTTAACTTATTATCCCTTCTAGTAACAAACTGCTAAAACACACACACACACACACACACACACACACACACACACACAACACAGAGTATCATACGAACCAGTATTAAAATCCCAAAAAGTTTGAGTAAATTCTGGCTTGATAAAACCGACAACTACTAACCCCCAATCTCCAAGCTCCATCTTTACCCAATCCCTCTCTCTCTCACACCTTCTCACCCTATTCCCTAAAGTGTTAGTCCGGTGTAATTTCTCTCTTTATTCGCGGAGAAGATTTTCGTTCTGATGTCGTGAACATCCCGGTGTTCATGAAATAAAAAAAATTAAACGAGATGGATAATTAAAGTCTCTGTCTTCTTCTTATCATATATATATAAATATATATATATATATATATATATATATATATATATATATATATATGTTTTATTAATGACCACGAAATTAGACTAATTTGTTGAAGTAAATTAAAAAAAAAAACTCGCTGTCGGTATTGCGCTAGTAAACTTTTTCTACGACGTGCCGTTTTTTCTGGATTATGATAAAGAGAAAATAATTTCCTTTATATTATTTTAATCTTTTTAAATTATATTCTATTTACTATTAAAACATTTCTATTGATCTTTGCAGGTACTAAAATCACTGTTCACTTTAGCAAAATCGATTTTCAGAAAAAGACAGAAGTGATGTTGATCTCTGATAACGCAACCAGCGTCAAGAAATATTACGTGAGTATTATACTAGATTTACTGATTTATTGGTGTCAAGAAAGCAGGCCGTTTAATTTAAAAACAAGATGAAATGTGTAAGTCTATAATAGGTAAGACGACAAGAATTTAAAAAAAATATTATTATAGATTATGCCTTTTTGACCATACATAAATACATAAAATTAAAAAAAATATATATAAAAGTTAGGTTAGTAAATTCATTCAAATTGATCTCTTCTATAAGGACGTCAAATCCGACTATGCACAAAACATACAAATTCTTCATATATATATATATATATATATATATATATATATATATATATATATATAATTATTTTAAAATTATAACATAAATATGTTATAAAATCACTACAAAAATAGCCATTTTGTTTCAACACCATCACTTGATAAGACACCAGAGGTGTTGAAACACAATGGAAATTTTGTAGTGATTTTATAACATATTTATGTTATAATTTTTAAATAAATAAGTACATTAGCTCCACTCTATATTGAGCACACTTTTAAGAATAGTAATTGTTGGTTACTGGAATTTATCCTGTATACACCAATCCTATACTTGGGTATATATATATATATATATATATATATATATATATATATATATATATATATATATATATATATATATATGTAGAGAGAGAGAGAGAGAGAGAGAGAGAGAGAGAGAGAGAGATGGAAATTATTAGGAGGATTTGATGAATTAATTAAATATATATATATATATATATATATATATATATATAAATATATACATATATATATATATATGTATGTTTATATATATATATATATATATATATATATATATATATATTAATTGAGTTCACCACTAAGAGCTTACTTGGTGTATAAGATTTAGAATATTACTAAGGAACAAGAACAAACGATGAATTATCTGGAAGCATTTGACGTTGCATTTAGGTTTTTGAAGATGAACGTCGACAGGAAAACATTTTTGAGGATAAGGTTAGCTGTTTAAAATTTTTGTAGTAGAGAATTAATTTGATTTTTTTTTGTTCGAGTCAATTGGGGTAGTGTATTTCTTTATTATATTTCTAAGTGAAGATTTATCTTGTATGTAGTTGATGTGCATTTGGTTTTTGTAGATATTCATTTTATTTTTGACTGTATGTTCGCTATCATTATTTACTTCGGGAAGAAATAGTCTAATTTCGTGGTCATAAAACATATATATATATATATATATATATATATATATATATATATATATATGCATGTATATATTACTATATATTTCAGTGTATGTGTTTTGGAATCCTGATGAAAAGAATCAAAGTTCATCAATTCCATGTAGGCGAAACAAGAAGAAAGCTTGCAAAAAACGGAAAATCGATATTTCCTGAAGATATTTGCGGAGATTGTAAGGGCAAAACATTTATGAGGAGCAAGGTTTATTCATCTCTTTAAGTGCCCTTCCCATCTAAATAGGTTGTTTCTTTTGTGAAGGGAGTGATTGAGCGCCTGTAAAGTCTGATAAATTCCGATAACATTTCGCATATGACGTTACAACTTGCTACCCCACCATTTGATAGCTGGTGGAAACGCGGTCCTTTCTGGCGATGCTTTAAGTCATACTGTTCAAGTAAACTTTTTCAATGCTCTTATAAAGTGCGCCTAAATTTGAAGCCCTTACTTTTGTATCATTATCATTGGGATGCACTAATACATAGAAATAGAAGGTGTGAGATTTGATCGTGTTTCGTGTCTTTTTACCAGCGATTAGTCTGTTAGGGAATTTCCTTGAACACCCATTGTGTCAAAACGGAATAAAAGAATAAATAAAAACTTTCGCGATCAAGTGATAACAAAAGCGAACAGAGAGGATATCCGGCTACTGGATTATATTGATTATCACCACCATTGTCATGGGTACAACACCCTACCTCGAAGTAGTGCCGGTCTGCTCTTATATCGGGTGATGAGAAAGCGTTGGGATGGTGCCGATACTGTTGCTGTTAGGTGGAAAGTGTGATCTGTTAGTCCGAGATGCCGAAGTGATTAAAGTTATCTGAAATGTCACCTAACTTCCCACCAAGAGCGTGCAAGGGAAACCCTGAATAAATAAATATATTGGTAACTGGATTCGAGCTTTCATTTCACACTGTTACGTTTATTTCCTCATTTCCTTGCGAACGTGCAATGGGCCCTTTCCCAGTTCTTGGTGCACATCGATAAAAACGAGAATAGATATGAAACTTAGAGATTCATGTGAGCGTTCTGTGGGGAGCTGAGTTGGGGAGTCGTTTTATGTTTATACTTGACAGTTTTTAGGGGAGTGCATCTCGACAATTAATTTAAATTGTGAGAGAAGACGCCACTAAAAAGATTGTTTAGGTATGGTTTGTTTTACGGCATATCTATCTCATTGGGTAATTTAATGCCAACAAGATTTTCATTGCTGGCAATATTTATTTTCTTCCAAAATGTCATGCTGGTAATAACGTATTGCTGTTAATAATTCCTCACCAAAAAATTATTGCTGGTTTTAAAATCTATTTTTAGAATGTCATAGTGTTTTCACCCCAGGTTATGCGTAAACTATTTGTGCACAGTTGGGACCCTAACTTTAATAAAACATAATGCATGTTTTTTTTTTGTTTTTTTTTTTTTTCTATTACGGCCTAAGATATATTTTAGGGTCATCAAAATCAAACAGGTGCGAAAATTTAACTATCCGGTCAGATGGATGAGACAGGCGATGATACATAAATTCGAAATCGTTATAGCGATGGACGAAAAATGACTTTATGAATCTAAGCAAATAATAAGAGAAATGAAAATATCCTTGACATCAAGGAAAAGATTTTTCCATTGCTATGTAGCGGGTAATCAACTATTTGTGAATGCTGGTACAGTCCCAGAGATGTCGTTCTACCGAAGAATGCCGAGAATAACGACAGAACATGCGAGCAAGGCACCCCCCCCGAAAACTACAAGGAAACGGATATTCATAGTAAGAAAGAGAATGAGGCACCTATACATAACGAAATATGCCTTTCAGAGACTAAGCAAAGTATTAGGAGATATGAAAATTTATTTAAAAGACAACCTGCTGAACAACTATGTAATGTATAAACTTCCACAGAGCAGTGAATACTGAACAATTTTCTTACGGATGAAAAAGAAACGTGAAGTGACAGAGATGTGGTTCTAAAATTTTCAACTCACAAAAGTAGGAAAGAAAGCTTGGCGAATTTAACACTCATCGAACATATTGAAAGCAAAAGAAGCATTAGGGAACAGCAAGATGAAAACAAGAGGAAGTTGTGGCGAGCCATGTTTTTTTTTTGTTTTTTTACTAATGTTCACCCAGTAGAAAACCCAAGAGGCACTCAGGGTAGACGATTTCTGAGCGATCTTCTATTATCCTAAGAAAGGACAAGCAGTGAAGTTCTTCCGATACAGAAAAGATGACTGCTAACTCTAGACATGAGGAGGTCAAGCAATACATAAACCTCTATTTCTGTTCCAAAATCTGAGGAGGAGTGAGAACCGGACGATAGGCGAATCTATCTACTACCATTGAGGAAGGAGAATAAATAAATAATTTTTGGATGAAATTTCAGCGTTCAGATGGTTGAGTGTAGAAGTACTGAGTTAAAGTAAACTTTTTAAGGAAACAGAAAACCAGTCCTAAAGGATAATTATCTACTGTTCAAAATAGAGAGGAAGAGTGTGACCCGGGCGATAGGCGAACTTATCTACTCCTATTGGGGGAGGAGAGAAAATAAAATAAATAATTATTTAACAAAATTTCAGTGTGCAGCGCGTCTGTTAGGATTTGAAGTTAACGTTAGAAGGAACTGGAAAGTCAATCCTAAACAGGAAACAAGGGATAAACCTTTACTCCTGTTTAAAAGATTGGAAAGTAATGTGGATTAGGTCATAGGCAAACCTTTCTAATCCTATTGTGTGGAAAGGAAGGAGAAGATAATACATAAATAAGTAGGGAATAACATTTCAGAGTTCAGTCGGACTGATTCAGAAGTATAGCTTGGAAGTAAACAAAACCGGAAGCCAAATCTCAAACATGATAAAGTAATATTTACGTTTATACGTTCTTTTTATCGATACAAATATTTAAGTAAATGTTCTCTTGTAATAAACAGTATTAACAACATTTACCGGCCTGAATCTCCGAGAAATTTTCATAGAGAATATTCGTTCTTCGACAGGAATCGTACCTGTATCCTATTCGGAACCGTCATATAGCCTGACGTGCTTCTACCGATTTCGCCACAGAGGAGCATTTTAGTTAGAAAGGTCGATTTTACTGTTTTTAAACAACAATTCTCCAGGATTTTCACTCATACATTAAATTTAAATAATAATTGTCAGACTTTGTCCATTTCATAATTTGTGATGTCATTTGTTTACATATGGATACGCATCGAGCAGATATGAATGAATGACAATGCTTCATCTAAGAAGGCTAACCAGCAGGAGTCATTCAAATTTAGCCATATAGCTATATTCTCTAATTCTACTTCTTATGGATGGCAGTTGCAATAAAAAGCAAGAGAAATGAAGATGAAAGAAATACTAGTGAAAAATGAATAATAATTGACAATGCTTCATCTAAGAAGGCTAACCAGCAGGAGTCATTCAAATTTAGCCATATAGCTATATTCTCTACTTCTACTCGATGGGAGTTGCAATAAAAACTAAGAGAAATGAAGATGAAAGAAATACTAGTGAAAAATGAATAATAATTGACAATGCTTCATCTAAGAAGGCTAACCAGCAGGAGTCGTTCAAATTTAGCCATATAGCTATATTCTCTACTTCTACTTCTTATGGATGAGAGTTGCAATAAAAAGCAAGAGAAATAAAGATGAAAGAAATACTAGTGAAAAATGAATAATAATTGACAATGCTTCATCTAAAATTCTTGACAACGTTTTATCTTTCAGTAAGTTAACCA
Organism: Acanthosepion lycidas; assembly: GCA_963932145.1. Classification (NCBI taxonomy): domain Eukaryota; kingdom Metazoa; phylum Mollusca; class Cephalopoda; order Sepiida; family Sepiidae; genus Acanthosepion; species Acanthosepion lycidas. Next base: position 50,084,182 of record OZ010611.1, read on the forward strand.
GAGTCATTGAAATTTAGAGCCAGATAGCTATATTCTCTACTTCTACTTCTTATGGATGAGAGTTGCAATAAAAAGCAAGAGAAATGAAGATGAAAGTAATACTAGTCAAAAATTAATAATAACGACAATGAAGATTTCACAAGTTTAAACTAGATTGCAACCATTATACATAAACACAATTCAATGTTGAATGAACTGGAATAGTAAGAATGAAGCTATATGACTAAAATTGAATTTCGCCAGATAAGGGGTGTCCTTGGCCTAATCAAGAGTGGCCAGATCCCTATTGCTTATTTAACGGTCATAAAAAGAAAACAAAAAAGAAAACAAAATGATAGAAGACTTAAACATATAAAAGCAATAAAAAAAGATGAAAGAAAAACTCAACAAAAATGATTTAAGTTTATATTTTTTTTTTCCGTTTTAGGTTTTGCTTGAATCAATCGGGAGCTTTTGTGAGCATTTCAATCGATCTCGAATTCTTTCACTCTCTCTCACTAATTCTCTCTCTCTCTAATTTTCTCTCTTTCGTTGCATTCTCTGTGTACACACACACACGCATACATACACACTGGCGCACACACACGCGCACACGCACACACACATATGTGTGCGCACACACGCGCACACACATACAATCATATATATATATATATATATATATATAGAGAGAGAGAGAGAGAAAGAGAAAGAGAGAGGCATTAAGCTAGAGAAAATGTTCCCAACGCGTCCTGTTTAGAAAAGAGTAGAAAACAGAAAACCAGCAGAATGACGCACACACACACACACACACACACACACACACACACACACACACACACATATATATATATATATATATATTTATACAGAGAGAGAGAGGGAGAGAGGGGGGAGGCGTAGATAGATAGATAGATAGATAGATAGATAGATAGATAGATAGATGTATTAATCTGTGCAGCTCATATTTTATATCATAAAGAAACAATTTTTACAATGACTTAAATGACAATGTTAATATGATTAATGACGAAATCACTTCGCTAACTGGACTTAATGAGACATTAACTAAATATCAATTCCTTGAATAACAAGATTCTTACATTTGAGCTGTTGTCAGATGGTAGACACATGCCAATTACGTTCAACAAATTCAAATTATCATCTTCAGGGCGCAATTTTTTATATATATTCAAATACTAGGACAAAAGTTGTGTGGACTGAAAGATTTTTTTTTAAATTTTGCTATTTATTGACAGTCTAATATATGTTTTGTGGCGAGCGAAGCCGCGACGCTAAAGTTCTTGTTCAAATCGATGAAGTGAGAATGTTTTAATTTTGAAAAGTTAGAAATCCAGGAAATTTTCTTAATATAGCATGGCTACAAAGTATATTTTATCATATATATATATATATATATATATATATATATATATATATATATATATATATATTCTTTTTAAAAACTTCGCCTTACTAGATAATGGCGACGCTGGTTGGAATCATGTCAAAGGGAACGTTCTTTGTATTAGGTTGTTGCAAAAATAGAGACATAATAATGTCGTTTTTTGACGTATTTTTAAACGACATTATTACGTCTCTATTTTTGCACCAACCTAATATTAAAGTCTCTAGTAAAGACACGCCGTTAAAACGCAATTATAGTTTTTCAAAAAGAAACGAATACATATATATATATATATATATATATATATATATATATATATATATATATATATATATATATCCGTTGAATATGAATATGTATTGATTTTCTAAGCGTAGCTTAGATGTGGCACGAGGCCAAAGGTATGGGGCACCCAGTGAGGATTGAAATCACTACTCAGTCATAATTGTTCTAGCGAGACAGGCTGGCTAACCATTACGCCACGCCGAGGTGCCCTAATAGTTATTTTCCAAGCGTAGCTTAGATGCGGCACAAGGCCGAAAGAGGGGCACCCAGTGAGGATCGAACTCACTACTCAGTTGTAAATATTCTAGCGAGACATGCTTGCTAACCATTACAACGCCTCGAGGTGCCTACATATGAATATGTATATATATATATGTGTGTGTGAGTATATATATATATATATATATATATATATATATATATATATATATATATCCTCGAGGCGTTGTAATGGTTAGCAAGCTTGTCTCGCTAGAACATTTACAACTGAGTAGTGATTCCAAAAAAAAATTCGCTTGAAGATGGAACAGAGCCTACTTTAACTCAAATTAATTCAAATATTATTTTGAAGTTTTCGGCTCTTGTTTTGAAACATGAGACCTCTTATGTAGCGAGTTGGAATCATATTTTTAAATAAATAATTATATTTATGCTCTACTTTCGTATCGAGCACTATTTTTTTAAAATAATAACAAAAATACTAAAGAACTTTGGATTATTTACCAAACCAGTTTCTTTCCTATTTTCTATAATATTTTCACACACACACACACACACACACACACACACATATATATATATATATATATATATGTGTGTGTGTGTGAGTTTAGAGAGAGAGAGATAAGGATTTTTTTTATTACTTCAAACGTTATTGTGGACACTTCGTATTTAAAATAGACTCCCTTTTCACTTGTATCCCTTTTGGATTACATATTTTCTTTACTGGAATTTTTCGAAACCGCAGAGTGACAGATGAAATACACGCAGTTTAATAAATAAAACAGTGCAGTTTATTTGAAATACTAAGTGTCCACTATAATAACCTTGAATTAATAATAATAATAATAATAATAATAATAATAATAATAATAATAATAATAATAATAATAATAATCAGAGCAGTTATTGATATTTTTGGAGATCTATAATTCATTTAAACTACAAAATATATTACACATGATTTAGGCTGATGTCAAAAAAAATCTTATTCGGATATTTTAGGTCTTTTTTATGAATTCGATATTCTAACTTTTTTTTTTTTAATCTTATCTTCCAGTCAAAATAATAACAAAATAACTGAGACAATATTTAATTTGTTGTGGCATTTTATCTAGTTTTGTTTATTTATTTCTCGAAAACCGATCTTACTCAAACGTGACATTCGGGATGAGATTAATTGCGATTTTATCGTTTGCTAAAAGAAAAAAAAAAAACGAAAAAAAAAAAACCCTCATTTAAAAGAAGAAAAAATCTTCATTAAATCAATTTTTTTTTTTTGCCATGCGAATGATACAATTCTACCAAATCCCAGTGGATTAAATTTTATTTATTTCACATTAACTTTACTTTAAACACTTTCCTTTCAATTAAAATATGTTGAATCTCTGACATTTTGAACACAGAAATAAATAGAAATGTATTAATATAACTGTTTTTAATTTTAAGAATAAAAAAAAAAAAAAACATATATTTATGACTTTAAAAATAAATTCAGTTAAAAAAAAAAAAAAATCCAGAACATGTTCATTCGCTGTATTTCCAGTTTTATGAAGTTTTTTTCTCAGGTTGAAAGGAAATATAGAAAAACTAAATTTAAAAGCGCAGAGATATAGGGAAAAAAATCTGTTTTAGTTTTGAGCGTAGCGGCGTTAATGAAATTGTTGATCATGGTATAATACGTTCTCTCACCCCCAAAACATGGCTGTATAATAAAACACAGGTGAGCTATATGGATCTCTGACTATATATCAGTAAAATTGATTAGCTAGTCTTTGTTGTAGATGGCTGTATTCAGAAAACGTGAGTGGTCGATATTTTTATTATTAAGTGTTAATTATTTTAATATTAAAAATATATATTAGATATTTAATATAAACAGGATTTGTATATATATAGCAAAATGGGGCGAATTGATTGAAAAATTATCTCTCTCTTTTTCTTCATATATATATATATATATATATATATATGTGTGTGTGTGTGTATATATATATATATATGTATATATATATATATGTATATATATATATATATATATATATATATATATATAAAGAAGGAGTGTTTCAATAACTTGGACCTATTTTAAATGTGAATTAAGTTTAAGCGTTTAATGATTTTTTTTCAGATTTGAAGAATATTTGGTAAATATTGCCTTTCACACCTAATAGCCATGACTAAGTGACATAATCCAACAGAGAAATGAATACATTTTCCTCAATAACACTGATTTATTTACTTCTGGCTTTGATCCGTCTTAATGAAACACCCTTATATATAATCCGTCTTAATGAAACACCTTACACACACCAGGTATATATATATATATATATATATATATATATATATATATATATATATATATATATATATAGTCTTAAGATGTGCTATATTTATAGGATAAAGAGCTCAATATCAGAGATAGAGCGAGTATAAGTATAAAAGTGACATAGAAGCCAACACTTAGAGGCGACAGTCTGTTTCATGCTACAAGCCATCGTCAGGCCATGAGTGTTGCCTTCTATGTTCACTTATATATATATATATATATATATATATATATATATATATATATATATATATATATATATATAGTATTAAATTTTAAGAGATTTTAGCTGGGAAAATTGCTGGTTATTTTGACGTAGTTTAGAGGTGAATAGTCAATTTAGTTAATCAGGTTTTTGTCTCAAAGTGCTCGATATCAAAAGTAAGCCAAGAGCATTACTAGAATTAATATGAAGACATTTATCACTTAAATGAGTCTGGATATTTCAGTTTTTCCGACTTCGAAGTTTCGTGAGTGGATTTTAGTAATGTCTTCACTGTTCAGAGCTATTGTTAATTCTCTATCTCTCTCTCGATACATATATATATATATATATATATATATATATATACATATATATATATATATATATATGTATATATATATATATATATATATATATATGTATGCATGCATGTATGTATGTGTGTATATATATATATATATATATATATATATATATATATATATATATATATATTATAATTTTATCATATAGACAAAAACAGTTCACTCACTACAAAATTGAATCTTAGTTTCGAAGCATTTCAACTGTACCTCAACGGGTGACTACAGAAAATGCTGATGAACAGTTCTGCTTGTAGGCAAGCCGTATGTGAAACGTCACATCGCTTTATTATGGGCATCGAGCCCTCTTTTGGAATAATGCCGTGAACGTTAGAATTTATATATTACGTTGGTTCACATCGCATCAGATATATATACATACACAGGCGCAGCGCACACACATCCAAAGAGACGCTCATACTTACACACTCATATATATATATATATATATATATATATATATATATATATATATATATGACGAAATACCTCAACCGGAATCTGTATATATCTTTATCCAATATATATATATATATATATATATATACATTTGTGTGTGTGTGTTTATGTGTGTGTGTGTGTATATATATATATATATATATATGTAGAGAGAGAGAGAGTGTATTATATGTATACTATATTTATTTATATATCTAGCTTGATATCTATTTGTATCTCACTGTCTTACTGATTTTCTCTCAGTATATATATACACACATATATATATATATATACATATATATATATATATATATATATATATATATATATATATATATATATATATATATATATATAGATAGATAGATAGATAGATAGATAGATTTGCTATTTACATATTAAGATTTGAATAGCAGGAAATTTACATATAATTATTTTCATCACTTTTCATCAACTTTGTTTTTAGTGGATACTAGTAATAGAATAAACGCTTTGTTTATTTTCACTTGCGGTCATGAATGTGGGAGAAGTCTTATTAAAGTTACATTTGCGGCCTTTTATCGTGATAAAATATGCTGTGCTAATAAATCCATTCTAATTATACATATATATATATATATATATATATATATATATATATATATATATACAAAGAAATGTATGGGCGCAAGTGCATAATTGTTAATTTAGGTAGAAACCCCACTTTTATAGAGGTTCTGTGTCTATTCGTATCTATCTATATAAGTCTTTTCATATATATATATATATATATATATATATATATATATATATATATATATATATATATCGGCTTATTTGTTATCTATCTATAATTATCTATCTATCTAATTTAGTCATATCTATCTATCTATCTCAGTCATATCTATCTCTTTATATTTATATATATATATACATATATATATATATATATATATATATATATATATATATATATATATATATATATATATCAGGCATAGCTATCTATCTATATTTATCTATCTATCTATATCTATATATCTATATCTATTTATCTATCTATCTATATATATATATATATCTTTTTCTCTCATATATATCTATATCTATCTATCTATCTACATATATATATATATATATATATATATATATATATATATATATATATATATTTATTTATATATCTTTTCCACTTATATTTATCTTTCTGTCTATCTATATAATGGGTTTCCCTAAAGTCTGTACACAGGAATTTTCATTGACATATATTTTTTGCCTCCATCAGATTAAGCATAATTCTGTCGAAAGAATAAAAAATTAAAATTCCTTTATTTTTTCTGCGGTATGCTAAAGGATACCCAATGAAAATCACAGATGCTTCACACTTGAGCCAATGTGCTACAATTGTGGAGTTATTGCATTGAGTTCACGGGAATCTTGCAACCTTTGCGTAAAAGGATGGAAATCATATTGAAGTTGTTATTTGTTAACATTCAATTTCAATAAAAAATTGAAAATTTCTTTTTCTTGAAAATATGCATTTTTGTTTATATAAACACCATTTTTTAAAATAATCTTTAAAAATTATTTCATGAATTTTGAACAAAATTCTTGATTTGCATACAAAAAGATCTTGACAATTGATGTATTCCTTTTGTTGAGGATAGGTCCTATAATTATTTACCCACTCCCCCACGCAACAAGATGTGGCACAAGGCCGAGTTTTAAAGTGGGGTATCCGAGTCCGTAGGCTCAGACAAAAATTCTCTAACGACCACGTAAAAAACGGAGTCAATTTCCCGAGACGAGACTCTGCCTTTCTGGATAACCTCGTCTAGACAATGCCCTCTGACATGTTCTATGTATAGGTTCTATAAAACGTTACACATGACGTCACATTGGTTTAAAAGAAATATTCAGCAGTCTATAAAAGACCAGGATGTAGCCAATGGAATCATGTCTCCCATGCCTCTTACAGAGTGTACACGATTCCTGATAATTACAGTCAAAATATCACGTCATCCCATAAGTTTTGTCCGAATTTTAACTTTTTGTTAAAACGAACGAAATTTAAAGAGTATTTTATAATGTCTAATTAAGCTGAACATTATTTTTATGTTTAGATGCATTTAAAATGATTAAATTTTATTTCAGAAAACAATAAAATTAAATTTTGTTTGATTAAATCCCTGATAACATGGAAGTACCCAAAAATCTTTTGAGGCACATAATGCTTTATGAGTTCAAGAAAGGAAACTCAGCAGCCGAAGCGGCTAGAAACATTCACTCAGTTTATGGAGAGGAATGTGTGAATGAAAGAACTTGCAGAAGATGGTTTGCAAAATTCAGAGGTGGAGATTTCATTCTTGAAGATGAAGGGCGAAGCAGACGTCCAGTTGAGTTTGATGAAAAGCTTCTTGAAGCAGCCCTTGAAGAAAATCCTGCTTTATCAGTTGAGGAATTGGCAGTGGTTCTTAGTTCAAACAATACAACTGTTCATCGTCATCTTCAACAACTTGGAAAAGTTCCTAAACTTGGAAAATGGGTGCCTCATGAATTGTCTGAAAAC
>OZ010611.1:50099460-50104460 GCA_963932145.1 Acanthosepion lycidas
ATCTACTTATCTATCTAGCTATCTATGTCAATATCTCAGTCATTTATACCACAGTTTTTTTAATCTCTCTCTCTGTATCTTTCTTCTGATATCTATCTATCTATCTATCTATCTATCTATCTATCTATCTATCTATCTATCTCATTGCTTAGATCTATCTCATTGTTTAGATCTATCTATCTATCTATCTATCTCAATGTTTAGATCTATCTATCTATCTATCTATCTATCTATCACATTGTTCAGATAATGTATCTGTTTGTCTATCTGTCTATTTCCCAGTTCAAATCTATCTATCTATCTATCTATCTATCTATCTATCTATCTATCTATCTATCTATCTATCTATCTATCTATCTATCTATCTATCTAGGTAGTTAGCTGGCTAGCTCATTATTCAGATCTACTTATCTATCTAGTTTTTTTTAATCTTTCTCTCTGTATCTTTCTTCTGATATCTATCTATCTATCTATCTATCTATCTATCTATCTATATATATATATATATATATATATATATATATATATATATATATATATATATATATAATTTATTTGTTTAAACTTTTTTGTTTAAATTAATATTTGATTACGTCGTCTCTTTTTGTATTTATTAATTAAACTGTATGTTTATTTATTTACATCTACCGAGAAATCTTTATGTTTATTTATTTACATCTATCGAGGAATCTTGTTAAGACAATATATTTCCTCCGTGGGGATAACCGTCGTTGCCCAGAAGATGTCTGAATAATATTCTATTATTGACAATTTATTTCTCCATTCAATCTTAAAAAAAAACAAAAAAAAACTATAAACTATAATTTCTTTTTTTTTGTTTCTTTGTTACAAAATAAATAAAATTAGGAAAAAAAAAAAAGAAACTACAATTGCCACGCATTAGTGGTGAGTCCTTAGGTGGACTGAGTACCCCATATTTTTTATTAAAAGGACGCATTAATTTAAATAAAATAAAAAGTGAAAAAAAGTCACTTCGTAAAACAAATATTCAACACGACTATTGTTGACCGTAAATCGTGTCTGCTGTCCTATTTTCATTTAAGTATTTAGATAAAACTTGAAATTCAAACATAATCGATTATCAAAACTAAATTCTCATGTATCTTGCTTCTATCCCCTTTCAAAATATTTAGTAATTCAAATAATCTAAATTCCCCTCCAAAAAAATATTAAATATTAGATTGGGGAAAAAATAATGTCGTTTTCTCACACAGTAACATATGTGATGAAACGACATTATTTTTGCACCAACCTAATAATTATTTTTCAAAGAAGTAAGTCTCGTTATAGATTTTGCTAGAAAAAAAATGATTAAATTAATTTTATTTAAATTTAACGTAATTTACGTTTACTTTCTTTATTTAGATATTTTTTTAAGTAAATAAAGTTATATTTTTAAATATGACATTAAACAGGCAAACATTTCTCCATAAGTAGTAAATAATTATTTTTCAAAGAAGTAAGCCTCGTTATAGCTTTTGCTTGAAAAAAAATGATTAAATTAATTTTATTTAAATTTAATTTGACTTAATTTATGTTTACTTTCTATATATAGAAGTTTTTAAGTAAATAAAGTTATATTTTTAAACATTACATTAAACAAGCAAACATTTCTCCATAAATGAATTTACATCGAGAATTTAGTTTTGAAAATCGATTTTGTTTAATTTTCAAGTTATATTTGCATTTGAAAAGAATTAAAAAACATTATAATATAAAAATTAGTAGAGACAGAGTTATGTTCAACATTATTCGTGTTGAATATTTGTTTTACGAATTTAACAATATTATATTTAAATTAAATTTTCAAAAAAATAAGGCTAGATAATAATAAAATTTTGCTTTAATAAAACTTCATCTAAAATTATTTATATTACTTTTATGTTAGTTACATACCAAAAACAACGAAGATGATTTTTTAAAGTCTAACTAGCAGTAGAGCCCGGCGTTGCCCGGGGATGTAACAGTAAGAGATAGATCAAGTATGGACCATCATAAAGACTGAAAAATAAAATTGACAAAGATTATTTTTTAAGGTTGACAGACACGGATGTCTTAATTAGTTTTTTTTTTTTTACGAATTGGCCAAGCCCAAACTCAAACAAAAACATTGTTTTCAATCGCTATGAGTCTACCGATTGAATAGAATTTTATTATAAACAATTGTCTTGTAAATGGAATTTTTAAAGCATTCTGAATGTAAAAATTAAGAAAAAAGTGTGCAAGACAATAAGACACACTACCTGCCAAAAAAAAAAAAAAAAAAAAATTGAAGTTTTGTTGAAATCGGTTGAAAAATGTAGGAAATCCGATCCCATATATAAACGAACACACACAGACACACACACACACACACAAAAAAAAAAAACAAACAAAAAAAACAAACAACCTGGGATTTTCTAATAAGTATAACTCGATATGAGTTGTCCCCCTTTCATTCACGCGACAGCGATGCCTCTTAATTGTGTTTTTTCAATTTTTGGCGCTGTTAGAATCACCGCAAGGTAATTTAACGTAGTCCTGTGAAGTTTTTTTGAAATCGGTTGAAAAATGTAGGAAATCCGATCCAATATATAAACGAACAGACACACACACACATCCTGAGTTTCATAAGTATGATTAAAAAAAAATTATTTTCAACATGATGGCCGAAATATATTAATAAGTCAATAATACACGCTCACACAAACGTACACATACAGAAAACTAATCTTTAAAGTGATACTGAGTCTGTATATATATTTATCTTGTTGTAATTATTGTAGTTTTTTTTATTAGGTTGGTGCAAAAATAATGACGTAATAATGTCGTTTTTTGACGTTACGTCAAATAGGTATAGCCGGACACACACACGAATGTTTGAATAAATAATATTAAACTTTTTTTTATCAAAAAAATATATTTAATATTCTACTTGTAAATTTACTTTCTTGCTTTAATATCAATTTTTTTAAAGTTTCGCTTTTACTTACAATAGATGTGAAAATAAATTCAAGAGAAGAGAAATTTTTAAAATTCATACATGTATAGCGTTTCGAGTGTATCAAGAGAATTAAAAAGTAAAAACGAACGCAAATAATATTCGGGAATAAGAATTATTACCGTTCGTTTTTACTTTTTAATTCTGACAAATTCGAATGCATTCTAATGCATTTTAATTTTAAAATATCTTCGTAAATTCAACACATGTGATGATAAGCTTTTATAAAAAAAAAAAAAACTAGCTTGATTGATAATGAGAATGTATATATATAGATACTTTGTCGATAATTATTGTCGTTTGAATAGTTTTAGTCGGACACACACACAAACACACATAAAGACAGCTGCCCTAAACATATGTGGTTAAATAGAGTTTATGTAAATATAAAAACGGAGATTGAAGTCAGAACACTGAGGCAACAAGCTGTTTCATACTTAAACGCAAAGGACAGGTTATATATATATATATATATATATATATATATATATATATATATATATATATATATTATATATATATATATAGACACACACACAGAAACATATATATATATATATATATATATATATATATATATATATATATATGTAAGAATAGGATTGGTGTAGACGGAATAAAATTCCAATAACCAAAAATACTATTCTTAAAAGAGTGCTGAATGCAGAATAGAGCAAATATTATTTATTCAAAAATTGTAATATAAACATGTTATCACATCACGACAAAAGTAGCTGCTGGTGTTATCTCAAGTGGTGGCGATGAATTTTGAATGTAAAATTTATTCTACATTCAACACCATCGGTTAAAAGTGTGAAAATGGCTATTTTTGTTGTGATCATATAAGGTGGTTATGTTATAATTTTTGACTAAAAAAACTTCATCCACATATAAAAAATAATAGAACCCATAATGATAAAAAAGCCACCAACACTACATAACAATACATACAAATATATATATATATATATATATATATATATATATATATATATATAAATATGTATATATATATATATATATATATAAAATTAAATATATATCTATTCAATCATATGTTTATATATATATATATATATATATATATATATATATATATATATATATATATATATAAGGTTGGTGCAAAAATAATGTCGTTTTTTCACACACATATATATGTGAAAAAACGACATTATTTTTGCACCAACCTAATATAAAAAATTAAATATATATCTATTCAGTCATATGTTTATATACATATATATATATATATGTGAGTGTGTGTGTATAAAAAATTAAATATATTCAATCACATATTATATATCTATAACTATATCTATCTATATATCGATATATCTATCGATCTATCTATCTGTCTATCTATCTATCTCTATATATGGCACCTTTGGAAAGTGGCTGAAAATCATACCACGGGTTGAGCCAAGGTTTCTCTGTGAGATTGGGGAGAAGGAACACTTGCGGGCTATTGACAGCTGTGCCAGCACGAAGTCGCACGTCATCGTAGCCAAGGTTTTCAGTGTGTTGGCCTTGTTCAGATTGTTTATCACGCTAAATAACACGCTCCAACACATAGAAACTGCTCACCAGAGTTGCAGTAGAAAGCACAGGTTGGTTCTCTTGGTGTTAAACAAACACAACTGTGCCTGTGCGAGCGTCTGCAATGGGGATTGTCTAGCCAACCAAATAGACAGATATCCTCGAATATATATATATATATATATATATATATATATATATGTATGTATAATAACTGAATAAATAATACAAAATGAAAATGAAAAACAAATAAATTAATCCAAACAAATAAACAAGTCACTCCCGCAAAAATAACCGCCAAAATAGATTAGCCACAATGCACCACTGACCAATATATATAAATCGTCGAGGAAACAACCAACATTCGCGGCCTGACGATTGCGCCTAGCATGAAACAGCCTGTCGCCTCTGTGTTGTCTTCAATGTTCATTTTTATATTTGTATTTACATACGCTCTTTC
>OZ010611.1:50109460-50129460 GCA_963932145.1 Acanthosepion lycidas
ACTGAGATTTAAATATCTGAACTCACAACGATATATATATATATATATATATATATATATATATATATATATATATATATATATATATATAAATGTATATATGTATGTATGTATATATAGAGAGAGATACATATGACCAGAGAGATCGATACGTTTTTATGCACAGACTGAGAAAAACAGACAGAGATGTGAACAAACTGATATAAATAGATAGATGTGAATAGGCTGCGATAGATAGACATGAATAAACAAATATATTGAGATATTTCCGAAGAATGATATATATATATATATATATATATATATATATATATATATATATATATATATATATATATATATATATATAATGTGAATGTGTGTAAGAGAGCATCTGAAATATAAATTTCTGTACATTTTAAATATATGTATTTATATTAGTCATATAAATCTATCTATCTATCTATCTATCTATCTATCTCTCTCTCTCTCTCTCTATATATATATATATATATATATATATATATATATATATATTACGTAAATATATTGGAAAAATTTCAAATACGTTGCTTTTTCTAGTGAACTTAAAGCGATACGCAGATCAATTTTTTTTTAAAAATTGTCATTAATTCCCTTTACACATACATACGCACACATACACACACACACATATATATATATGAATTTATTTAGTGGAGAGAAGATATATAGTCTCTGAAGAAATATAAAGGATTATTCTTGTTAATCTCTTCATATGCAATAGATAAATATGTAAATACGCGCGTATGCGTACGTACGCACAAACGTACACACACACATGCATGCATACATATATATATATATATATATATATTCTTTTTTTTAAATATTTTATGGAGAACTTTTGAAGATAAGCACATATATATATATATATATATATATATATATATATATATATATATATATATATATCCATATATACATATGAGATAGAAATATATATTTCAAGAAGAGCAATGGTGAAATTGTATGCCAAATTGCAAAGTTTCTATTTTGATGCTTTCTCTCTTTCAGTACTTCCTCAGACAAAATGTCTTTATGTTTGGTAGGATTACACATGCGCACGATAGGTGTTTGCTGATATTTTTTTACAGACCAATTCATGAAATGTCATTTTGTTTTTCCTTCTAGTAATTTCGCAAGTAGCTATTACAAATTGTGAAGAATATTGTACAAGCCAGGGTGCAAATTTGTTGCAGATGACTTTGCTGTTATGGCACTTTCTAGACATTTACATCATAGTAAACTTTTCAATTTTGATCATGGTAGCATTTATTATGCCGAAGTTGTGGTTAGTCAGTCTCGTTATTTTCCGTTTTAAATTCTAAAGATACACATATACAAATATATATACATATATATATATATATATATATATATATATATATATATATATATATATATATATATATATATATATATTAACTAAACAATAGTTGCAATCACTTGAAATTTAGTAAACAATCGGCATATTAACGAAAAACCTTCGCATCCATTTAAAAATTGATCGATTCAATTAACTTTTTTTAATGGAAGTAAAAAAATGTCCATAAATAAGCATTTTTTCATATATTTCCACGTAATAATTTAATGAAATTTTTGTTTCTTTTTTCCAACTTTCTGTAAATCTGCATATGGTCTCTCCCTCTCTGTCTCATACTCTGCCTATATATACATACATACATTACATACGTATCAATATATATATATATATATATATATATATATATATATATATATATATATATATATATATATATATGCCTGTTTACATTAATCAGTCTTCCTCCGTCTCTCTCTCTCTCTCTCTCTCTCACACACACACACTATATATTAGGTTGGTGCAAAAATAATGACGTAATAATGTCGTTTTTTGACGTATTTTTCACGTCAAAAAACGACATTATTGCGTTATTTTTGCACCAACCTAATATATAACACACACAATATATATATATAGTGTGTGTGTGAGAAAGAGAGAGAGGAAGATTGATTGATATAAATTGATATATATATACATATATATATATATATATATATATATATATATATAAATATATATATATATATACATATATATATATATATATATATATATATATATATATATATATATATATATAATTTTTTTGGGTATGACTGTCGAAAAACCTTTACCAATTAATCGGTTTTTGTCAAACGAAAATATACGCCCAAACCTTTATAGATTTTCTTAAATTTGTTCTTGATTATGAAAAAAACAAAAGATATAGCCTTTTCTCTTATATATATACATATATATATATATATATATATATATATATATATATATATATATATATATATATATATATATATATATATATATATATAAATGATTTCTCAATGCTGAAAGTAAATATCAGAGAACGTTTTAGAAAAATACATCGATGGGTGTTTTTGTTTTTAAATTCCTGGATAACTGTTGGTGTTTTTGTCAGCAATTCGTAGATTTATTCTTCAAAAAGAGAATGGCTGCAAAATTATACTATTTATTAAAGCCTATTTTCCTTTTTATGAAAACTCGTAAACTCAAATGTAACCGATTAATGCAGCTATTTTCATTGAAGTTCATTTCCCGTTTAGTATTAAAATGTGGCCTTTGCAGCCATTTGTAATTATTAGCGTAAACGTGAATCACTGAAATTTTTTAACGTTTCCCTTCTATCGCCAGAAATTTCAAGAATCTCCCCAAATTATTAAATTTAAATTCTTTAATGAAACATTTGGAAGCTTTAATCCAACAGAAATGTTATACCACATCGTATATTACGAGCGTCTCTCTCTCTCTCTCTCTCTCTCTCTCTATATATATATATATATATATATATATATATATATATATATATATATACATATATATATATATATATATATATATATATGTATATATGCATATATATACATGTATATACTTATATATATATGAATAAATATATATATACATATGTATATATATATATATATATATATATATACATATGTATGTATATATATATATATATATATATATATATATATATATATGTGTGTGTGTGTGTGTGTGTGTATTTTAAGACATTTTTATGTTTAACATCCTTTTTATAGATACAAATATTTAAGTAAATGCTTTGTTTATAATAAACAGTATTAAACAACATTCACCGGCGCGAATATCCGACTAATTTTCATAGAAAATATTCATCCATTTCATAATATATATATATATATATATATATATATATATATATATATATATATATACGAGCGAGAGAACGTATACAATTACATATAAATATACAGGGTGTCCATAATGTGCGCAGAAACTTTATAGCCTGTACAGTGTAAGAAAATCAGTGCTCACTATTAAGTAACGGAGCTATTTAATATATATATTAAGATATATACATAAGATATTATGTCTATTACTTTAAGAAATATACACAGGATATTATGTATATTTATTAATATACATATACATACATATATATATATATATATATATATATATATATATATATGTATGTATAATTATACCTATATATGTATGTATATATACTAAGAAATATACATAATATCTTATACATATAGAATTCTCTGATGAATCTTAAATAAAAATCCAACTTGTCTGCTTTTTGCTCTTTATACTCTCATATATCTGTATGCGCGCGCATACACACACACACATACACCAACGATATATATATATATATATATATATATATATATATATATATATATATATATATATATATATATATGGTATAATCCACACATATAGAAAAACTTCAGGTTTTCTATTCGTCAGTTTGTTCAAACAAACGCACTCATACACATACACACACACACACATATATATATATATTTATATTTATGTATACATATATATATTTATATTTATACACCTATATACATGATATAATCGTCATGTATACCTTATTTTCTGTCTGTCTCTCTGACTCATTTGTCTCTCTCTGTTTCTCTCTCTCTCTCTCGATATATATATGTATATATATATATATATATATATATATATATATAAATATATATATGTATGTATATATATATATATATATATATATATATATATATATATATATATGACCTCCTAATTTTCTATACCTAAATGCTCTCTATATTAATTATTTTATTTTTAATGTTTGTGTGTTTCTGTGTGTGTGTATGTAAACATATATTTATACAAATAACTATATATATATATAGGCATGTATAAGTTTATAACATTATATATGAATGTATATATATATATATATATATATATATATATATATATATATATATATATATATATATATATATATATACATGTATGGATGAATGTATGTGTGTGCATATAAGTATATGCATCAATGAATGTATATACATGTGTGTATATATATATATATATATATATGATTAGTTTTAAGTTTACCCGTATATAGCTAAGCCGAGACGTTTTTTTTTTTTCAAATATTCTCAGTATAATTAATTAAAATATTTACTATGTAATGCCTGTATATATATTTATGCTTATGTATTAATACGTCTAGTCTTTTTTTTTTACAAAGAATTGGTTTTGTCACTAGGTCACAACATTTAAAATTCTTTGAGAAAATTAGCAGCAACATTTATATTCGAAAATAGAAATTAAAAAAGAAATCCGCCATGATCGTTAAAATCAACGTCAAATCGTCAATAATATGTGTGTAGAAAATTTATAGATAAATATTTTTACGTCTGATTTATTCTGTAAATGTTAGAGAAGCCTTTTCTTTGCTAAGATACAAGCAACTATTTCTTTGAAAATAGTATGGGAATTGAATATAATTAATATTAAAGCACCCTCAGTGAATATCGAACCCATGTCTTAGGATAAGTATATGCGGCCCCTTTGTCAACGCTTAATTTAATTTACTCATACCGTACACATATATAATTTTGGTATATATTAGGTTGGTGCAAAAATAATGGCGTAATAATGTCGTTTTTTGACGTTAAAAAATACGTCAAAAAACGCCATTATTACGCCATTATTTTTGCACCAACCTAATATATATATATATATATATATATATATATATATATATATATATATATATATATTGATACATATGAATATATATTTATGTGTGAGTGTTTTACATATTATATTGCAAGATATTCCACAAATTTGTCAACAATCCTAAATTATCATTCTTTGTGGAAACAGATTTAACTAATTCTTTTCAGCACATATTTTAAAATGATTTACATATATGCATACATACATACATACATACATACATATATATATATATATATATATATATATATATATATATATATATATATATATATATAGCGAGAGAGTTAGAGAAGACGTGAGAGAGAAAGATAGTAGAGAGAAAAAGAAAGCAGCGAGAGTGAGCGATTAATAAATAAATATACATATATGTATATACATATCTACACATATGTACATAGATGTATATATATATATATATATATATATATATATATATATATATATATATATTCATATGCATACATATCTGTCTATCTATCTTTCCATGTGTACGTGTCTGTGCGTATGTGCACAAAACACGCAACATTTTTTTAAATATGTATTGAAAATGCTCAGTTATGTAATCTCTAAACATACTTCAATATGCCAAACACATGGGCGAACGTATATATCGAACTATACTCCTATGTAGACATAGATATATATACATATATACATGTCTCTGTGTGTGCCTGTTTATACAAATATACATTCATTCATATATATATATATATATATATATATATATATATATATATATATATATATATATATATACATATTTATACATATGCTTATAAATATATATATATGTATTTAGAAATTTCGATATATATATATATTTATATACAAATATCTCTTCTAAATTTTATTATATATATATATTTATATATTAGGTTGGTGCAAAAATAATGACGTCATAATGTCGTTTTTGACGTTAAAAAATACATCAAAAAACGATATTATTACGTCATTACTTTTCACCAACCTAATATATATAATCATATGTAATAATATAATATAATATATATATATATATATATATATATATATATATATATATATATATATATATATATATATACATAAATATAAATATATATATATATATATATCTTATAAAATCTGCATGATAAATAATTTTCATGAGTTGTGATCATATATAATAATAATAATAATAATAATAATAATAATAATAATAATAATAATAATAATAAATATAATTTCGTACTTGGGCAGCTGCCCCTCTTTCATATAAGCTGAGTTGTTAGCGACGGGCAAAGCACTGCGATTAATTTTTTATTAAATTTTTCTTGTACACTTGTAATCATTTTCTTTGGTGGACTTTTTATTAAATATATATATATATATATATATATATATATATATATATATATACAGCCTTTATATGCAGAAAATGTAATACTTGGACGAATGCAAGGCCAATGTAATAAGAAGCTTCACCCCAGTGCTTCGTCAGTCGTCTTCAATTAATCTTTTACATACATACAGATACGCTTATATATATATATATATATATATATATATATATATATATATATATATATTATATATATATATATATATATATATATATATATATATATATATATGTATATATATATATATATATATATATGCATATATATTTATATATATATAAATGTATATATATTCATGTATATATATATATGTATATATTATATATATATATATATATATATATATATATATATATATATATACAGAGAGAGAGAGAGAGGTAGAGAGAGAAAATGAGATAGACAGATAGAGAGACACACAGACAGACACATACACACACAGATACATATATATATATATATATATATATATATATATATATATATATATATAGATAGATAGATAGATAGATAGATAGATAGATACATAGATAGATAGATAGATAGATATGCATATCAATGGATACAAACCTATGTGACTAATGTACTTCATTTTTTAATATAATATTTTTGACTAAACACTCCAAATTATGAATTTATAGACACACGCACGCACACATACATAGACAGCGCATATATATATATATATATATATATATATATATATATATATATATATATATATATATATATATGTGTGTGTGTCTGTGTAGATATATATATATATATATATATATATATATATACATCTATATATATATACATACACCTTCATATATATATATATATATATATATATATATATATATATATAGATAGATACACACATCAGTAGATAGATACGCATATCAATGAATACATATATCCCTTCAGTTCACATATGTCGATATATATATATATATATATATATATATGTGTGTGTGTGTGTGTGTGTGTGTGTGAGAAGCAGAATTTTGAATAATGATTCAACAATCATCGGGGAATTTTCTTGACAAATAAAGTGTTATTTTTCTCGCGAATTAATTGACTCTGGCATTTTTACACTGATTGAATAATTTCTGACTAAACGTCAAATCCTTAATTCTGATAAAACTTTTTCATTGACACCTTTGTTTCTTTCTCAGACAATGTCATTTAAATTCAAAAGTTTGTCATTTTTTGTTTCTTGCAAATTCAAATTATATTAAAATCTCTATCTTATTTAGAAAGATGTAACTTTTTCAAAAAAAAAAAAATTAAAAAATATATTTTCCCCCACTTTGTCCACGGCGGGGAATATAAGCTAATTTGTTTTTATTTTATTGGAACTTCCTTACAACCAAGTTTTATTTTGTTCTGTAATTAAACGTCGTTGTGTTGTATATCCATTATACTATAGGATCTTATGTCCTTTAATTAATTATTGAATTAGTTTATACCAAAATCAATGATTATGGAGGATAATATTTGCACAGACCTGAAATAAATTAATTTCAACATATTTAAAACAGGAAATATATAAAATTTAAAAATCTCGATAATTTATAACTTTTATATCTTGTATATTTATTCTTGAAAAATACTTATACGTATACGAACATCTGTAGGTATCTTTAATAAGCTGCCTATAAAAAAATGTATTTAAATTAGCGAGAGAAAAAAAAAGTCTCGTCAAGTAACTGCCAGTATGCCGGCCATATTGTTGGCTTTATCGTGAATGATGGCAGGCGGGCGATCTTTTGATAAATTACAAAAGCACATTTTACAAAATAGGATCGTCATAGAAATACAATTTAAGCAAGTGGGAGTAAAATTAACTCAGTTAAATTTTCCTTATTATATGTAGTAACTAATACATGTCATTTTGCATAGAAAGTTAATATTTGTGTTAATATACAAGTTTCTGCTTTCTTATTCTTCAAATTTCATCAGACATTGATAGACATATATTTTCTTTTAACGAATGCTTTGACAAATATATGACTGACAGTATGCGAAATAGTTGCGTATATATATATATATATATATATATATATATATATATATATATATATATATATATATATATATATAAAACTACGAGTAATACACGGTTGGAAAAAAAAAAAAAACTCTGATAGCACAACTTGTACGTCTATCAAAACAAATTGGTACCCGAGGAAAATTATTGAAATAAAAGGAAAGAACGAGAAACATCCGAACAGGGCGAAACAAATCGTCCAGTGGCTTACGTTTCTAGTCCAAAGATTAAAAAAAAAAAAAAAACAAAGCGAGAAATAAAGCTAAAACGTAGAGTGCTCAATACTCTAAGTAGAGTAGGTATGTTCCTGGCTCTTTAGGACATATATATATATATATATATATATATATATATATATATATATATATATATATATATCAGTGAAGAGAGATTTACTGCAAAGAAATAATTTAGAGACAAAAATCGTACTCATTTTGAATGAATATACTGGTGTCTAATTCGAAATTGCTATTTACACATTATCATCTCTTTTTACACTTCGTCTCTCTTTTTCTGCTCTTGTATTCATTCTTCATTCTCTCTTGTTTTATGTCTCACTTTCAATCTCTCTCTTTTGTTTTGTTCGTTCTTAGGGCCTAAACAAAAATCTGCTAGATTTTTGCTTCTGATTATGTGTTATGTCTCTCTCTATGTCTCTCCGTCTGTATGTATATATGTAGGCATAATGAATGTTTCTTGCTTTTTGTTTGTTTGTTTGTTTGTTGCTAAGTTTAAACTACGGATTAGTGATTACTGTCTGAAGAGGAAAACGAGTTCATACCGAGGGTTACCGACCTTTCCTTGTTGGTGACATGACTTAAAGGGTGGTCCATTTTGCGTTTTTTTGTTTTGTTTTATAGCAAGTCTGTTCGATACCTTCCTGTCATAACGCCTTGATATACTGCTATGACGTAGTGTTAACTAGAATCCCCCCACCTCTATTTTCATATTCCAATCACACCACATCATTTTGGGCTTTTTAAGCCCGGCCCATTTCAACAGAATAGAAATGAGAACACATATATTAACAGTAGCAAAGGGTAACGACTACTCGCATAGCGCAAACGACGCTAGCCTCGCTTTCAGATATACTTACCAACTCGGAACCCCGTAGATATAGCCTTGTGCCAAATATGCCTAATTGATCAGAGAGCATATTTTCGCAAAGAAATGAGGGAATTTTAATACTATTCAACTATTATATAGTAATTGATCTCCACATCGTCCTTTTTTATTTTTTATTTATATTTTACTAAAGTTTACTCTATACAAATCTCAACAGCCCCTAAAGATTACTGAATTAGGTGTATAACTGGCCACTCGTATTCGGTTATACCCATCTAACCAATCCCTATTGCAGACGCTTGCTCAGGTACACTTCTCTTTATTCAACACCCACAGAGCCTACCTGTGGTTTATACTGCAACTAGGCTAAGCAAACCTTAGTTAAATTTTCTGGGAAAGAGCGTATTATCTAGCGTGATCAAGGCTTGCACGCTCAAGCCCTCGTTCACGATGACTTGTGACTTCTTGCTAGACAGCTATCGACGGCCCCCAAGTGTTCCGTACAACCAATTTCACTCACAAGGCTCGGGTCAACCTGTAGTATGGTTTTCATGCATCTTCCTAAAGATGCCACACGCAGGGATCGACCGCTCCAGTCCGATAACATCAGAAAGTCTCTTTCTTGACAAATTGACGATGGTAAGATTCGAACCCGGGTTTTATGGTCCGAATGTGAACGTTCTAACCACTCGGCCATTGAATTAGGTGTAATGGTAATGAAGATCTGCTTCCTTATAAGGAAATATTACGTAATCACTTTGACTAACACTCTGTGATTGACGTTACACTTTTCTTCATGTTCTAGACATTGGGCTCGGGTCAAAGTGTAGTATATGTCCTCATGCGCGCAAACTACATTTTATCTTTATCATTTTAGATGAGGTATTATAATTACAATAATAATAATTATAATTAATTATAATTCCAGGTGATTGGATCTCTGAGATGAAGTCTTATGATTACTTGCATTATTTACATTATTCTGACTGTTATCCTCGTTTTCATTGCCATATTCACAACGTTTCAGCCGTTGTACGCTTCGGCCTTCTTCAGGTGATTGGATCTCTGAGATGTGGTATTATAATTACTTACATTATTTACATTATTCTGATTTTTATCCTGATCTTCATTGTCATGTTCACAACGTTTCGGACGTTGTAAGCTCCGACCTTCTTCAGGTGCTTGGATCTCTGAGATGAGGTATTATGATTAATTGTATTATTTACATTATTCTGACTGTTATCCTCGTCTCTATTGCCATATTCACAACGTTTCGGCCGTTGTACACATCAGCCTTCTTCAGGTGATTGGATCTCTCAGATGTGGTATTATAATTACTTACATTATTTACATTATTCTGATTTTATCCTAATCTTCATTGCCATTTTCACAACGTTTCGGTCGTTGTAAGCTCCGACCTTCTTCAGGTGCTTGGATCTCTGAGATGAGGTATTATGATTAATTGTATTATTTACATCATTCGGACTGTTATCCTCATCTTCATTGCCATGTGTTTCTGTCTTCGGCGAGAACACGCCAAATAAATGAGGGATGCCTGGTCCCGGGGATTCTAACCCTGCGGCAGCACCTCCCTCATTGCACCAAAGCTTAAATAGCTTTCTCAAAATGAGACTTTCATATGGATGTCATGCATGACGCCAATCTCGTTCAGAAATATATAAACAGTCGAAAGTATACAACGGCTTTCTCGGATGAATGGTTAAAAATGGATTTCAGCAGATGAATCCTGTAGGTCATAGCGAGGACTATTCTTCTGAAACCTTATGGAACACAGTACAACAAACAAACAGTAATAAATAACAAAAACTACATTAATTAAGGAGTTTAAGGAAGTGTAACAACTAAAATTGATATCACATGTAACTTAAAGAGAAAATAATAACATACGATGTTGACACACGATACTACTTCAAACAAAAGTCTATCTATACCTCTGAGATGAGGTATTATGATTACTTACATTATTTACATTATTCTGAGTTTTTATCTTAATCTTCATTGCCAAATTCACAACGTTTCGGCCGTTGTACGCTCCGGCCTTTATGTCTATGTCTCTCTATATATCTGTCTATATATCTGAGATTAGGTATTATGATTACTTACATTATTTACATTATTCGGCCTGTTATCCTCATCTACATTGCCATACTCACAACGTGTCGGCCGTTGTATGCTTCGGTCGTTGTATGCTCCGGCCTTCTTCAGATGAATGGACCTCTGAGGTGAGATATGATGATTATTTACATTATTCTGACTTGTATCCTCATCTTCATTGCCATATTCACAACGTTTCGGCCGTTGTACGCTTCGGCTTTCTTCAGGTGACAGGTTCTCTAAGATGAGGTCTTATGATTACTTGCATTATTTACATTATTTGGCCTGTTATCCTCATCTTCATTGCCATATTCACAGAATCAGTGATTCTTACAACAAATGGTTGGTTAAACGTTTTATCTGAAAATCTTATCTGAAAAAAGAAACTAAATTAGTTTCGTTTTTTTTTTTTTAGATATTAAACATTTTGTGGATGGACATTTATGTTGTAACACGATTTGGATAATTTTGCTGTTAAACCCGTTATAGTTTGAAGAGAAAATAATTTCTTTTTTGCAGAGTGTGCAGCAGCATTCTCATGCTATGTCTATATAAATCATAATTTTTATTGTCACCATTTACTACTGTTGAAGGCTGGGGGCACAAAGGTCGATACGGTTTGATAACAACAAAATAATTCACAGGTAGAAATCAGAATCTTTCGTTACAAAACTCAAATCAGACGAGAAATGGGTTATGGTTGCTTTATCTGTGCTAGAGCTGCAAAATCTTCCGTTTCCAGTCTTGGGATTGTTCAGACTCGTTTGTCTTTCCTTGCGATTCAATTATAGTTCATTTCATTCCCACAACACCTTTCCTTTATGCAAAACGTTACTAGTGTCACGCAATAATATCGCTATATCCCTGATGAATGTTAAGATGAGCCTCATTCTAAAGTGCCACGTGCTCAGACAATTCCAGGCAAGTTCTGGTTTGCCACATCCACATAGTTGAAGCACTCTCATTCCCCATTTATTCATTTGACAAGAAAAGAGCCACTGCAAAGAAATACTATTTCGCGAAATAGTCTCCCTGATGGATTTTTTCTGGAATCTTAATCGCTTCAAGTATAAGTTCACTCGTTGTCTATCACGCATATCCTCGTAATCATTATTTCCTACTTCTTCTTATATTCATATCACACAGCTCGTTCAGTAGCCATCTACACTGAGTGGCTCTTCGGCCTTATACTGTGTGAACTGAAGTTATATATATATATATATATATATATATATATATATATATATATATATATCTTAAGGAAGGCTGGGGGCACAATGTGATAACAAATACATAGTTTACAGAAATCAGAATCTTTCATTACTAAACTTAAATTCATATATATATATATATATATATATATATATATATATATATATATATATATATATATATATACATAGTACAGGTAATAAATCCGTTGGTATATAATTCAAATGTATCCTACTAATATAAAATATTAAAACCGATCCAGAAAAAGAGCTCAATGTACTTATTATAATAGAACATATAAATTAGACAAGATCCAAAATTACCTCATATGAGGGTATATATATATATATATATATATATATATATATATATATATATATATATGAAAATGATGCGACAAAGTGGAAAATTTATTAACGACCCATTTCACCAGAGCGTCTGCTCACTTTTGCTTCTTTATGTTAGAAAGAAAAAAAAGACAGAACTCTGTCTGATGGAAAAATATTAGGGAAAACAGTGCTCCTGACAAAAAATATTGCCTTCCATATATATATATATATATTTTATAGAATAGAATATATATATATATATATATATATATATATATATATATATATATATATATATATATTATAAAATAGAATATAATATAAATTCAGACAATTATATAATATATTCCCCGTTTAGAGGTTATATAATTTAAGTAAATTTTCTATTTTTAATTATACAGTATTAATTACAATTTCCGGCCTGAATGTTCGAGAAAGTTCGTAGAAAATATATGCTCTCCGACAGGAATCGAATCTGTAACTCTAATAGGAAATCGTCATTTGATCTGACGTGCTGTTAACCATTCAGCCACAAAGGAGCGTCTGGTTAGCAAAGTTCGAATGACTGTTTTTAAACATACACCTTCGACGATTTTTTTCGATTGATCATTTGTGCTCACAAAACGAATCTTAACGTAAACAATGACAACACATAAAAAAATGGATGTATTTTCTATTTATGTTCGATTCCTGGAAATAAAATTTGTCGGTGGTGGGGGTATGACTGTTGTATAGAATATTGGCTCAGAATAAGAAATGGGAGAGTAGATTTCAAATTCCAGTCGAGTTATTTGCATTCACTTTTTCACCTTTGGTAAAGGTATGAGTCCATCATTCTCCTCCGCTACCATCAGCTATGAATTTAATAGCAGAATCTTTAGCCTTTGTTGAGAGGAAGTTTACCGCATAAAGAAATAGCAACCTACTGCGGGAAAAAAATCTTCTGCCTAATGTATTGAAAGAGACTTGATCGCCCAAACGTTTATTACGTATGTCACTTAACTGACTATGGAAATTTATCCTTGTCAATCCCCTAACTTCTACGTTGAAACATTGTTGTAAGCAACCCATTTTTCATCGCATGCTATGATATATTTATTTACCGTTTTGTTATTCATCTTTTTCTTCTTTCACTTTGTCTTTCTTTCTTTCTTTCTTTCTTTCTTTCTTTCTTTCATGCTGTGTTTGTTTTTCTTTTCTTTCTCTCCATATTTTTTCTTTTCTTAATTCTTTCTTTTCTTCGTTCTACATTAGTCATTAGAATTCGTGCTAAAAACAAAATTTAATTATGTCTAAAATATATGTATGCATGTATGTCATCTTGGGCTTTTCGATGTGCAGTAATGTTTAGCCAGCTTGTCTCGCTAGATCAGTTACGATTGAATAGTGAGTTTGATCCTCACTGAGTATCCTATACTTTCGGGCTTGTGCCACATCTAGGCCACGCTTAGAAAAACTTTTGGGTACTTCGAGGTGATGTAATGGTTAACCAGCATGTCTTGCTAGATCAATTATGACTGAATATTTTTTTTAGGTTATGTTTCTTTCTTTCTCCAATCGAAAAAAACTCTGTCAGGAAGAGAGCGTCTTCATTGGGTTCAATTTTCAATTCGTACAATAAAAACCTTTCGCCGCCATATTTACAACATTTATTTGCGTCTTCACGCTCCCCATCATACATAAGTATGATAAAAACACGATTTTCTTTATCCTCCTCTTCCCGCCTACTCATCCCTGCTCCCATCATTTTTTTGTCTGAAAGTATCGGTTTTTATTGTTTTTTTTTTCTTTATTTATGCTTTTTACTTTTTTTTTATTTCTTTTACAACTTTTTTTCGCTCGTTTTCTACGACGTCTTTTCTTCTGCTTTTGTTTCTTCTTTTCATTTATTCATCTTTTTCTTCTTTCACTTTTTCTTTCTTTCTTTCTTTCTTTCTTTCTTTCATGCTGTGTTTGTTTTTCTTTTCTTTCTCTCCATATTTCTTTCTTTTCTTAGTTCTTTCTTTTCTTCGTTCTTACTTTTCTTTTTTTCATTTCTATCATTTTTCTTTGTTTTATTTTTCTTCTCCTTTCTTTCATTCTTTCGTTTTTCTTTCTTTCTTTCTTTCTTTCTTTCTTTCTTTCATGCTGTGTTTGTTTTTCTTTTCTTTCTCTCCATATTTCTTTCTTTTCTTAGTTCTTTCTTTTCTTCGTTCTTACTTTTCTTTTTTTCATTTCTATCATTTTTCTTTGTTTTATTTTTCTTCTCCTTTCTTTCTTTCTTTCTTTCTTTCTTTCTTTCATGCTGTGTTTGTTTTTCTTTTCTTTCTCTCCATATTTCTTTCTTTTCTTAGTTCTTTCTTTTCTTCGTTCTTACTTTTCTTTTTTTCATTTCTATCATTTTTCTTTGTTTTATTTTTCTTCTCCTTTCTTTCTTTCTTTCTTTCTTTCTTTCTTTCTTTCTTTCATGCTGTGTTTGTTTTTCTTTTCTTTCTCTCCATATTTCTTTCTTTTCTTAGTTCTTTCTTTTCTTCGTTCTTACTTTTCTTTTTTTCATTTCTATCATTTTTCTTTGTTTTATTTTTCTTCTCCTTTCTTTCATTCTTTCGTTTTTCTTTCTTTCTTTCTTTCTTTCTTTCTTTCTTTCTTTCTTTCTTTCGTTTCTTCAGTCATTCTTCTTTCTTTATATTTTTCTTTATTTCTACTCTAGAAATTTATTTCTCCCTTCTAACTATTTTTCATTCTCTCGTTCTTAGTAAAAAATATATTTCTATACGCTTTCATCATCCTTCCCTTTCTTTCTATTAGGTTGGTGCAAAAATAATATCGTTTTTTGACGTATTTTTTTAACATCAAAAACGATATTATTTTTGCACCAACCTAATATCTTTCTTTTCTTTTTTTTCTTTCGTTTTAATTTATTTCTTTTTTCTTTCGTTTTTCTTTCATTTTTTTCTTTCTTTTATTTTTCTTTCGTTTTTCTTTCATTCTTTCTTTCGTTTTCCTTTCGTTCTTTCTTTCGTTTTCGTTTATTTCATTTTCTTTCGTTTCTCTTTCATTCTTTGATTCTTGCTTTCTTTCATTTGTTTTTCTTCCGTTTTTCTTTCACTCTTTCTTTCGTTTTACTTTCTTTCTTTTTTTTTATGTCGTTTTTCTTTTGTGCTATTTTTTCTTTCTTTCCTTCTCTCTTCTTACTATGTTACCTTCTGTTCTTTGCCAAAATATCTTTCTTTCTATGTTTTCCATCATCATTTCCTTTTTTTCTTTCTTTCTTTCTTTCTTTCTTTCTTTCTTTCTTTCTTTCTTTCTTTCTTTTCTTTAAAGTTCTACTTCATCTTTCTCCTTTCCTAACAATATTTCTTTTAATTTTCCCAAACACCCTCCTTCTTACTCTCCTGGCTCAGATATGTCATCTTCTTTTTCCCCTTTTATTCTTTTCCTAACCTCAGGTTTATTCTCTGCACTGTTGAAAACTCACATAAAAATATCGATAATTAAACCTTTAAAGAAAGGATGAAAGCCCGCCAAAATGATAGCAAATTACCACAACTTCTACTACTTTTATTAATAGTAATAATACTTAAAATTATCATTATAATCACCATCGGTACTATTAGTTCACTAATAAAAATATCAGCATTGATTCTAATCGGAAAACAAGACAGGCTTAATGGCAGTCATTAAAAATAAAAGCTATCAGCCCCAAAAGGCGGTAAATGAGTGAATTTTCCCACAATTCTTTTCGCGCTTACCCTTAAGCGTTTTTTTTTAATTTTATTTAAGGCAAAAAGATATCTGACTGTGGGGTTATAAATCCTGGGTCGGGTGTGCTCCTCCAAATCTTTAACTACTGAAACTACTAGATTTTCTGTTTCTTGTCCCCAGAAAAGAACAAAAAAATGAAGTTTGTTCGAATCTGGTGCCAGAGTATTGGAAATTTTTTTTACAGACTCCAAGCCACAGTGTAGAAGTGACATTTAATTTAAATCAAATTAACTCAATAAAAATTGAAGTATTGAACTCAGACTCTTTGGGTCCTGTCACTGGATCTAACCAACGTCTTTATCCACTGTGCCATGTGTCCTTAAGGACAATACCCAGTTAAGGCAGTGGAGAACTTGGAGAGGTGAATTAACAGGAGATAACTGATCTCCATTAAACATAGTACGTGGATCTATAACAGTCTATCCCAGAGCGAAATAATGGGTCCAGTTCGACATTCCAACCGCCTGAAGAAGTCCGGAGCGTAAAACAGCCGGGACGTTGTTATAAAGCTGGTGACAAAGATGAGGACAATAGTCCGAGTAATGTAAATAGTGTACATAATACCTCATCTCAGAAATATAGACAGATACTGAAGAACGCTGGAGCGTAAAACGGCCGAAATGTGATAAATATGGCAACAAAGATCAGAGCAATAGTCCGAATAATGTAAATAGTGTACATAATTCCTCATCTCAGAAATATAGACAGATACTTACCACAAGATATTTTAACAATTTTAACGTCCACAATAAAAGTCACCTGGAAATACTGATCACGTCGGTTTAAGAATGAAGACACCTGAAAAAATGTAAGCTAACCAATTACCCTAAACCTGTTTTCTCTTTTCGAACAGATGTAGTGTCTGTATTAAATTTATGCATGCACACACACACACATACATATATATATATATATTAGATTCTTCTTAGGAAGCGGAAAGTAAGCTGCAAGTTTTGATCTCTCTCTGGTGGAATTTTCAAGGAGTACTTGAGGAATCGGAGAGCCGAGTTCGAATTCCAGTCGAATCCATTACATTCACTTACGTGCTAATCACTCTTGCGGAATGTATGGATGCTCTTTTTCTCCTACCAGCTATTGGTAAATAGCAGGACAGACCGGGTCCTGTAGCCTTGGATGGCAACTGGTCTACCGCAGAAAGAAATGGCAACCTACTGCGGGAAAAAAATCTGCCTCGTCATTCATGTATCGAAAGATACATGATCGCCTAAGTGTGTATCACGCAGGGCACATAACTGACGGACTAACGGCATTTTGAGATTGTTCCACACGGACGCGCCATCAACGCTAAGCTGTATTGCCAGCATCTAGACCCAGAAACTAAAGGAGTATCGACAAGAGTACATGTGGATCCAAGAGGTATGTCATTGTGTTATTCTCTGATTGTATAATTTCTGTCTTAATTTCTGGGAGGAGTAGTTGCAATTATTTATTAGGTTAGCCAGAAAGTCCTGACTCACTTTAGAGGGGGAAAGAAAACAACAAATCTCCTGTGGAATCTCCAAGGAGTACTGCATTTCGTGTTTGTTCCACACGGTCGCGTCCTCAACGCCAAAATGTATTACCGCGACCAGCGATTCAGCACTTTTGATGAAGTGAAGGAAGCTTGTTTACAGTTTTTATTATTATTATTATTATTATTATTATTATTATTATTATTATTATTATTATTATTATTCAAAGCCAGCGGACTGGGATCTGGTACACATTCAGATAATGGCTGATCACTGACAGATCGTCGAAAATGGACTTTGAAGAATAAATATTTTCTTTTTCTTTCCGCTTCATAAGCGAGTTAGGACTTTCTGGCCAATCTAATAGAATAACAATACATGCCAATACCTCATCTAATGAAAAATAAAAATAAAGAAACATATTTCCTCATACAATTCTTCAAAATTCTTCAATTTTGAATTATTGGTTACTTTTATTTTAACCTTAGGAAGCAGAAAAGAACAACAATTCTTGATCTCTTGGATTTCTGCGTTTCGAGCTTGTTCCACACGGTCGCGTCCTCAACGTCAAAATGTATTACCAGCAGCTAGACTACGTATACGACAAACTAAAGGAATGTCTTGATTTGGTCATTCGAGATCGGACTTTGTTTCAGCAATACAATGCGAGGCCACACCCTGCCAGGTTGACCAAGGAGAAGTTCAAACAGATGCACAGTTTTGAGATTCTTCCACCATTCAGCCCTGATGCTGCTCCAAATGACTATGGTCTATTCTGTTCAATTGCACACCTCCTCCGCGACCAGTGATTCAACACTTTTGATGTAGTGAAGGTAGATAATCGAGAAAGACGGACTTTATTTTGATGAATACATGTTGGTGTTGCTCCATAAAATTTTGTTGTTTTCTTTCCGCTTCCTAAGTGAGTCCCGACTTTGTGGCCATATATATATATATATATATATATATATATATATATATATATATAGCATTGTTAAAAATGGTTGCTGAAGACATTAATTTTATAAGTCCCAGAAATTCATATACAGATATCCTTAAGGACACAGGGTACAGTGGATAAAGGCGTTGGTTAGATCCAGTGACAGGGCCCAAAGACATGGAACTAGAACAGTCTACCCCAGCGAGTGAAATAAAGGGTTTAGTTCGACATTCCAACCAAATGAAGAAGGCCGGAGCGTACAACGGCCAAAATCATATTTTCGCTATTTCAAAATGCCTGGAATCTGTTTCTGATTTTTATATGAATATTCAGTGTCGTTCTAAGCACCTGAATTTAAAAAAGAATAAATTACCCCAATAAAATCAAGAGAGTCAATCAAAATAATGGCGATTTTCTAAGCTTAGCTTAGACGTGGCTCAAATATGCGCACTGAATGAGGATCGAACTCACTACACAGTCGTAATTGATCTAGCGAGGCAAGCTAACCATTATACCGCGTCGAAGTGCCAATGTCAACCAATGTAGATGGTTACAGTGCGTGATATGAATGGGACATAAAATGATTAAGAATTGGAGATTATTATTATGGCGATTAAACATTGAAATGGCCACGATTGAAG
>OZ010611.1:50134460-50136960 GCA_963932145.1 Acanthosepion lycidas
GCCAGTTTATGTGAATATTATTCAACAATACATGCTTAACAGGGGAATTCTTGCTACGCCTGATATCTATCTATCTATCTATCTATCTATCTATCTATCTATCTATCTCTGCCTGTTCTTTTTCTATCTATCTATCTATCTATCTATCTATCTATCTATCTATATATCTATATATCTATCTATCTATCTATCTCTGCCTGTTCTTTTTCTTTCTATCTATCTATCTATCTATCTATCTATCTATCTATCTATCTATCTATCTCTGCCTGTTCTTTTTCTTTCTATCTATCTATCTATCTATCTATCTATCTATCTATCTATCTCTGCCTGTTCTTTTTCTTTCTATCTATCTATCTATCTATCTATCTATCTATCTATCTATCTATCTCTGCCTGTTCTTTTTCTTTCTATCTATCTATCTATCTATCTATCTATCTATCTATCTATCTATCTATCTATCTATCTATCTCTGCCTGTTCTTTTTCTATCTATCTATCTATCTATCTATCTATCTATCTATATATATATCTATCTATCTATCTATCTCTGCCTGTTCTTTTTCTTTCTATCTATCTATCTATCTATCTATCTATCTATCTATCTATCTATCTATCTCTGCCTGTTCTTTTTCTTTCTATCTATCTATCTATCTATCTATCTATCTATCTATCTATCTATCTATCTATCTATCTATCTATCTCTGCCTGTTCTTTTTCTTTCTATCTATCTATCTATCTATCTATCTATCTATCTATCTCTGCCTGTTCTTTTTCTTTCTATCTATCTATCTATCTATCTATCTATCTATCTATCTCTGCCTGTTCTTTTTCTATCTATCTATCTATCTATCTATCTATCTCAGTCTGTTCTTTATCTATCTATCTATCTATCTATCTATCTATCTATCTATGTATCTATCTATCTCAGTCTGTTCATATCTATCTATCTATCTATCTCGCTCTCTTCATTATCTATCTATCTATCTATCTATCTCAGTCTGTTCATATCTATCTATCTATTTATCTATCTATCTATCTATCTATCTATCTATCTATCTATCTCAGTCTGTTCATATCTATCTATCTATCTATCTATCTATCTATCTATCTATCTATCTATCTATCTATCTATCTATCTCGGTCTCTTCATTATCTATCTATCTATCTATCTATCTATTTATTTTTCTCTCTTATTCACACACACACTCTCTCTCTTTCTCGCCTTCTTTCCATATATTTATATATAAAAGAGAAAGAATTAAGAAACCAAAAGATGACATTGCATTTCAATTTTTGATGGTCAAAGTTGAGTGGGAAGCAGGAAGCCAGAAAATTTCCACAACTGAAAAGTGTGATAGAGGAAACTGTTAGCATAGAGCTTACGGTTCCATTTAGCCATTTCGACTGTAAAATAATGAGACCTAATCACCAATCTAGTACTGCGCTTAAATTCAAAATCTACGTATCATGGAAGAAATTAATATTTATTTTGTTGTAATACAAATATGAAGACCACAGTTCGAACAATGTAAACAGCGTAAATAATGAAAATAGCTCATCTAAGAAATATAAGCAGATCCTGAAGAAGGCCGTAGCGTACAATGGCTGAAATGTGAATATGGCCAGAAAAATGAGTACAAGAATCAGAACAACGTAAATAATGAAAATGATTTAGAGCTTTAAAATACAGCGTTTCGTAATTTTTTTCCTTAATCATTTCACACCAACCAAGGCAATAAAGCCACTAAGACATAAGGGGTTCCTGTGTGCTAGAGTATATTAGAAAATACCATTATGGAGAGAGGCCAATAAAAGAACAAGGATTAAGAAATCAGAAAATAACGATTGGCATTGCATTTAAATTTTTGAAGATCAATGTTCACTTGAAAGCAAGAAGTCAGATAAAAGTTCCACAAGCGAGAATTGCGAGAGAAGAAACTGTTGACATAGAACTTACGGTTAGATCTAGACATTTCAACTGTAAAATGATGAGACCTCGCCGCCAATCCAGTACTGCGCTTAAATTCATAAATTCCAGGTAGCAAAGAGGAAAGCTCATCGGAACGATTACCATGCACAGGGATTGTACGTTCCGGCAGTCAGAAAATGAAACCGAGATTCTAGGTCAGGACAAATAATATTGCATATTCTGTGTATTTTATCAAGCCTCTCTAAATATATAGCAGAATCACCAACTTATAATAATATAAACCTTAGATGTATAATTTTAAACTTGACATTAATAAATTAATTTGAAAAGAATTTTGAACGAATATATTAATTTAGATTTGAACTTTTTAAAAAAAATTCAGTTTATAAAAGATTTATTAAACAACCCGTATGTCAAATTCATAATAATATTTTTAAGATACAATTAGTTATATATTTTTTTAAATGTTTTTTTTTTTATACCGGAAGTGAGTTCCACAAGCGAACACTGCGAGAGAAGAAACTGTTACGTTTGCATCTCGCCATTTAAGCTGTAAACTGATGAAACTTAG
>OZ010611.1:50141960-50146960 GCA_963932145.1 Acanthosepion lycidas
TGTGCTCACGAAACTTCGAAGTCGGCATGACTGAACCAACACCACTCAGTTAAGTACGCTCTACTCTGTATTGAGCACTCTTTTAAGAATAGTAATAGTTGGTTATTGGAATTTATTCCGTATACACCAATCCTATACTTGGATATATATATATATATATATATATATATATATATATATATATATATAGAGAGAGAGAGAGAGAGAGAGAAAGAAAGAGAGAGAGTGAGAGAGAAAGAGGGAGAGAGAGGGAGAGAGAGAGAGGGAGAGCGTCACTGGAAAACTAAAGGTTTGAAAAGATATAACTTGTTGGTTTTCAAAGTTTTTATATTTTCCTTTTCTTTTTGCAGATTTATGATGTCCAACAAAGACTAAAAATCATTGAGTTTTTCTATTCCAATGAAAGATGAATTATTGAAACTCAGAGAACATAATCGCAACATTTTAATGTCGGAGTATCTCCTAGCGATAAGATGACTCCGAACCTAACCGTCCGGTTTGAAACAACTGGATCAGTCGGCGATCATCCGGTAAAAGGTCGCACTGACGAAGAAGTGGAACGGGGTACTGTAGAGTGTCTTTGAGGATCCATCAGCTTCTACAAGTCGTCACTCTGCTCAACTAGGCATCGCCAGAACATCGCTTCAAAAGATTCTGAAACTGAATTTAAAAATGTTTCCATACAAAATTCAAATAGCGCAAATTTTACTACCCCAAGATACTCATGTTTTTGTAAAAGTTATTTTTCTTTTATCATTCAGTCTTTCAGTAGCCACCTTGTAGCA
Source organism: Acanthosepion lycidas (assembly GCA_963932145.1). Taxonomy (NCBI): domain Eukaryota; kingdom Metazoa; phylum Mollusca; class Cephalopoda; order Sepiida; family Sepiidae; genus Acanthosepion; species Acanthosepion lycidas. Next base: position 50,142,746 of record OZ010611.1, read on the forward strand.
ACATAATTGTAACCTAGTGAGGTTACTGAATAGAATAATCAAACGAAGTTTGATAATGAACGATAATACTTAGGAAAAGAACAACATATATAAGATTCGCCAGCAGCGCGAAGAAGAAGTAGTCAGTTGCTAGAAGTGAGTCAAGTGAATTCCACAATGAATCTCCAACTGTAGGATATCTACCAACCGCTCCACGCAGTCATATGTGGCAAAAGGCCGAATTTAATGTGGGGTATCCGAGCCAGTAGACCCCATCAGAGTTTATATTATATAGCTGCTTCCCGAGACTCTTCCCTTCGACATAGCCTAGTCTGACATCCTGAATATATATATATATATATATATATATATATATATATATATATATATATATATATATATATATATATATATATATATATGTAAGCAAATATATGGATATAGATCCGACAGTATGAAGAAAAATATACGGAAAAAACAGACAAAAATCCTTATATGCAATTATGCTGTTTTAATGTTAATATAATGTCAACGACGGACGTTTCGGTCCAATAAAACGCTGATCTTATAAAACTTTCAGTTATCTGTTTGGATAAGTCTTGTTCTTATGTCCATCGTCTTTGTCATGTTGAATTGATAATGTTAATTATATTTTATGAATATGTCCTGAAGATGGTTTATTAGATCGAAACGTCCGACGTTGACATTATATTAACATTAAAACAGCATAGTTGCATATAAGGATTTTTGTTTGTTTTTTCCGTATATTTTTCTTCATATATATATATATATGTGTGTGTGTGTGTGTGTGTGTGTGTGTGTGTGTGTTTGCTAAATCAATGAAAAACTGGAAAAAAAAATTGATGTGTGATACCTTTCGTACTTTAGAAGACCTAATGGACGAAAGAAATGATAATATTTTTTCACTTACTATAGATTTTCTTCAAATATTACTAATCGTACATTGAGTGTTGGGGTTAATAAAATAGTGCTCCATATAATATAACACAGCTATTAAGTTTATATTAATAAATATATCTTTTACCTTACCGGTAGCCAGCAATACTCAGGTGCCGAATTGAGCATTCACAACCTGAACAACTAAGTAATATGAATCTAATGCAAGTCCCCAGCGCCCTTAAAAATAGAGGGTTACGGTGCGGTGTTTTATGAGAAAAGAACGAAAAAAAAGCAAGAGGTGCAGTTCACAAGGTTATGTAGGAAATAAAACGATTAACCCTAAAGTTGAACTCCGATCCGAGATTAATTTAAGGTTTTAATAAATATCATGATTATTATCCTACACTATTATTATTATTATTATTATTATTATTATTATTATTATTATTATTATTATTATTATTATTATTTTCTTTGCTTTCTGGCGTTTACACATTTCTTTCCGGGTCCCACCCAGGGACCTAAGTTTAGAAATGGCATCATGACACTTTCCACTGACAAAAAAATAAAAAAAAATATTACATTATTACTATTATTACTATTATTATTATTATTATTATTATTATTATTATTATTATTATTATTTGTGTATGTTATATTTCCTGCTTTGTATCATATAGAGCCTGATCCAGACTATGGTCCTTAGGCCCTATGGGACAATTGTCATAAAATAATAATTTTCTTCTTCTTCTTCTTCTTCTTCTTCTTCTTCTTCTTATTATTATTATTATTATTATTATTATTATTATTATTATTATTATTATTATTATTATTATTATTCCATCTGATTTCCAGTGTATACTAATTCTTTCCTGGTCCCAACCAGAGACCTAAGGTCGGAAATAATATCATTACATTTTCCATAGGCACTTTTTGAAAGAAAAAAAAAACCTAAAACAAAATAAATAAATAAAAGCCTCAGATCACACATATTTTACAGACTACGTAATGTGAAGGATGTACTTGTAAGTACAATTCTGATATTTCTTGAAGGCATTGGCTACCAGGGATTATTTCAATGAGTCTGTTGGAATCTCTTCCAATAAATCCGAAGTCTTCAACGACAACTGGAATGTTTTATGCCCTCATCTCTCACATTTATGAGATTTAAATTTCAAGATCCTTGTATTTTGAAAATATGTAACTGTGTTTCCGTATATATATATATATATATATATATATATATATATATATATATATATATATATATACATATACATATATACATATATATATATATATACATATATACATATATATATATATATATATATATATATATATATATATATATATATATATATATATATATTTATATACTGACAATAAAATGATTGGTTATCCTAACAGTGATACCTTCAAAATTAGTTGGATTTAAAATTTAACCCAGTGACTAAAAGAATACGAAAAAAAAAAAAAAATCCAGTATCAACCACTGAATAAAGTTATTGAAGTAACCAAATATTTATATAATCTCAATCAAATTATTCTGTTCTAATATATCAATTAAAACCGCAAAACACATATGCAAAGAATATCCTTGTCAGCATATGAAAATCAAAATCAAAAGGAAAAATACAACAATCTCTTTATTTTCTGTGACTTAAAATCTCTAAGGAGATTTAATAAAACTAAAACATGTGAGAATGTTAAACCTTTCGAATAATTACATTGCCTTATGATACACACATATGTGTATGTATATATATATATATACATATATATATATATATATACATATATATATATATATATATATATATATATATATATATTGGATTTTATATATATTGGATTTATATCATTTAATAAATGTAGTCGGTCTTACGTGGCATATATATGTATATATATATATATATATATATATATATATATATATATATATATATATATATAGATACATAGATACATAGATGGATAGAGATATATGCCTATCTGTCGAAATAAATTTATAATCGCTACATTATTTTCTTGTTTCTTTTATATTTAAAGTGGTTTGTTATCAAAATGACTAGCTGAAATTTATATCATTTAATAAACTGTAGTCGGTTTGTTGGGATGAGTATATAATTATCTATATATCTATATATATATTTGTCTGTCGATCTATCTATCTATCTATCTATCTATCTATATCTATCTATCTATCTATATATATATATATATATATATATATATATATATATATATATATATTTAACCATATTTGTTTGAATATATATATATATATATATATATATATATATATATATATATATATATATATATATATATATTCAAACAAATGTTGTTAAATATAACACAATGAATATCTGATGCTTTAATTTCGGATGGAAGTAAATATTTTCACCCAAAATTAAAGTAACGATATGGGGTTTAGAACGGCTCATGACCATGCATAAGAGACATTCATTTTCTCTTATATTTAACAATATATGTTTGAATAATTGCAGCCCCAATTCACTATATATATATATATATATATATATATATATATATATATATATATATATATATATATATATATATATGCAAACACACACACACACATATATACATATATGCATATATATATATATATATATATATATTGGATAAAAGTATGAGAAAGTGTGAAAGGTTTCTTACGCGCGTTTCGTCACTTATCTCTTCATCGGGCTCATTGTGTTGTGTTGCTGAGACTACACATGCGCACGAACGAGTGATGCGGGCAAATTTAAATTTTGATATTTTAAAAAATTTACTGTGAATGACATAGCGATCAAGGTTGATGGAAAGTTCACCTACAGTCAATTTGTGCGCTGGCACTTACAAAATTTCACTATTCATAGCAGACCGTCTATTATCATATTGTGATAGGAACAGAAAGAAAAAAGAATCTAAACGTAATCGGTTGGCTAAAAAAAGAAATTCAAATTAAAAAAAAATATATATATATATATTCCCAGCATCTATTGTTCATATCACATTTTACGCGATACATATATATATATATATATATATATATATATATATATATATATATGCTGGTGTGTGTTTGTGTGTGTATGCGTATGCAGAACATCTATTCAAACGTAGGTATCCATTGAGGTTAACGTAGAAATTAATATATATATATATATATATATATATATATATATATATATATATATATATATATATATATAAAAGTTACATATCTATATATAATAAATTTACACACACAAACACACACACAGTCTGTGTATATAAATATATATAAATATATATATATATGTAATTATTTATATATTATAT
>OZ010611.1:50159460-50169460 GCA_963932145.1 Acanthosepion lycidas
GTAAGATGAATGAAAAAATGAAACCAAGGTAACTATAGTTTCACTCCAGAAAAAGAAAGTTCGTTAGGCCAGCGTCAGAGTTTATGTTGTGTCGCGCCTTGAATTACGCCTTAAATATGGAGTAGTTGATATTTGTTTTGTTTTCCCAGATGTAAGTGTCATCCGGGTTTCAAATTTGCTATTAAATATTTTTTTAGGTGCAAACATCCCGCCATAATTTCCGATCTCTTGTCCAATGGCAAGCAATCATCAATACCGCCAACTTTTCCTCGTGACATTACTTAAAAAAATCTTTCTGTATAGTTATTACTATGCTTCTATCTATCTATCTATCTATCTATCTATCTATCTATCTATCTATCTCAGTCGGTTTCTATCTATCTATCTATCTATCTATCTATCTATTCTCTCTGTATTTCTTTTAATTTCCGCAAAACACAAACAACGAAATAGAAAGTGATATAAACATATAATCTAAAAACATAGCCATTAATTAAAATTAGGCAACAGAATAAAACCATTAACAAAAGCAGAAGCATTTATCAAATTAAAAAGGCCATAAGGAAAATTTCACGACCAAACCAACAGATTACTAAACTCCACAAAAAGAAATATTGCGAAAACAAACAAATATTAGAAACAATATGTTCAAAACTTAGAAACATACTAAGCATAAACCAATGGAAAAATACAAAAGCCACAATCAATTGGTTTCATAACATTTGTAATAAAGAAAACTGCCACTTCACCCAATTAGACATAAAACACTTATAACCATCTATTAATAACATACAGTACACAAAGCACTAAACTTAGCAAAAACAAAACATGTCTCTCCCTAACGAAGATATAAATATAATTAAACAGGAAATTCAATATTATAGCACAGTAAAAATATGGATAAAAAGGCAATAATAATAATAATAATAATAATAATAACTATGATGCAACAATGGGTATCTATGACGGTCTATAGGCGAACTAATAATCATATGCATAATCAATAAACAAATATTATTAACAAGATAGTTATAGATCTATACAGGGACGACGTTATATTCACTCCCAGAAATTGCAATGGCAGAACTACAGAAAAAAAGAAAAGTAATAATAAAAATCCTGAAAACCATAGGATTTACAAAAGATATAAACTCCATCAAAAAATTGTAAATTACTTAGATATAACATTTATATTAAACAACAGAAGATACAAACCATACAGAAAAGTAAGTAACCCATTATAGAATTCTAACCGCCCCGAAGGTATCTAAGCAAATACCCATATCTATAAATAAAAGAATTTCAACAAATTGTAGCAGTTGAAAATATTCAATGAAAACAAAATAATATATGTGCAGCTCTAAGAAACGGTGGATATTTAAGTAAACTAGAATACAAAAACGAAAACAATACAAGCAACAGAAAAAGAAAGATAATTTGGTTCAAGCTGCTACAACAATACACTAAAAACAAAAATGGTGTAATATTCTTCAAAATAAATAACACACACTTGCCAAAGAAGAACAAATTATCAATAAATACAGACTCAAAAATTAGTTGAGAATGTGCAGAGACTTAGGGACTCTCAAACTCCTGAACAAGACGAAGGCTCAATCAATTACCTTCCGCAAGGTCTTGCTTCAATGCCACCTGATAGGGTGGCTTTTAAGCTAGTATATATATATATATATATATATATATATATATATATATATATATATATATATATATATGTTTGTGTGTGTGATATGGTAAAGAAACATCTTATATCTAACCTGTTTCAGTTTTATTAAAGCTTCTTCAGAAAATAAGATATCAAGCGAAAAACTTCAATGTTTTTATTTTGTTAAGTACATTTCCCGTGCATTTGTCTTACCAAATAACGTTTGTATTTTTTTCTATTTCTGGTGGCCTGACGATTGCGTTGAAGCCTGAAACAAATTCTCGTCGCTATCTATTGTAGCTACATCAACGCACACATCACTTTAGTTCGATGATGTTTTTCCACTTTGTTACTGATCACCCAATGCAAGAAAAGACTTAAATCTCTAGATGATATTATCAAAATAAACAGAACACGTTAAACAAAATAGTATACAGCCCAGGAGAAGTTTTGTAACCTAGGGAAGATTACTGAATAGAATAATCAAACGAAGGCTGGTAATGAACGATAAAACTTAGGACAAGAGCAACACATATAAGATTCGCCAGCGGCGCGTAGAAGAATTAGTCAACTGCTAGTCAAACGAATTCCACAATGAATCTCTAATTGCAGGATATCTACCAAGCGACCCTCGCGGTCAGACGTCCTACAAGGCCCAATTCAAGAAAGAAATGTTTACCTTCTACCTTAGTAAATACATTGCAGAAATAATTAAAATAATTTGAACGCAATTTTATGACTTCAGCTACAGATAAAAGGCATTGTTGGTTATTTTGCTTTAGTATAGTTGGTGTTTTTCTATAAATTTGTATTGTTAGTGTTTTACTATAAATATGAAGTGCTGGTATTATTTCATAAAAAATGTATTGTTATTGGCTTTTTTCAATAAATATGTATTGTTAGTAATTGTACTATAAATATATATTACTGGCATTTTTACTATAAATATTAGTATTTTTACTATATGTATTGGTCGTATATTTACTATAAATATGTACTGGTCGTATATTTACAAAAATATGTATTTTTATTATTTTTGCCTTAAATGAGTACTGCTGGTATTTTTACTATAAATATGAATTTTTAGTATTTTTACAATAATGTGTATTGTCGGTATATTTACTACAAATATTTTTAGTATATTTGCTATAAATATTCATTGCTGGTATATTTAATACAAATATGCATTTTTAGTGTTTTACCATAATATGTTTTGCTAGTATATTTTTACTATAAATATTTATTACTGGTATATTTACTATAAATATGTATTTTCATTATTTTTACTATAAATAATTATTACTTGTATAATTATATAAATATGTATTTTTAGTATCTTTATTATAAATATTTATTGTAGTATATTTACTATAAATATGTATTTTATTATTTTTACGATAAATATATATTGCTGGTATATTTACTATAAATATGTATTATCAGTATTTTTATTGTAAATATTTATTGTTAGCATATTTACTATAAATATGTATTTTAGTATTTTTACGATAAATACTTATTGATGGTATATATATACTATAAATATGTATTATCAGTATTTTTATTGTAAATATTTACTGCTGGTATATTTACTACAAATATGTATTTTAGTATTTTTACTATAAATATGTATTGCTGATTTATTTACTATAAACATATATTTTTATTATTTTATTATAAATTTTTATTGCTGGTATATTTACTATAAAGATCTAATTTTAGTATTTTTACTATAAGTATTTATATCTGGTATATTTACTATAAATATATATTTTTAATATTTTACTATAAATATTGCTGATATATTTACTATAAATATATATTTTTATTATTTTTATTATACATATTTAATTCTGGTATATTTACTATAAATATATATTTTTAGTATTTTTACTATAAATATTTATTGTTGGTATATTTACTATAAATATCTATTTCTAATATTTTTACTGTAAATATTTATTGCTTGTTTATGTAAAATAAATATGTATTTTAATGTTTTTACTAGAAATATGTATTGCTCGTATTTTTACCATAAATATATTTTCTGGTATTTGAATATGTATTTTTATACTTTTTATCGTTTTCTGTTTTTGACTAGGGGTACACCCTTTGCCAAAGGATGCATTCTAACAGGTGCTACCACCCCTGATCAGAGTGAACCTGGAAACAACAGTAATTAAAAGGTGGTTCAACTCTCCTCAAATCTTCTAATCTCCCGTTTAGAGGCCTTGCTGCCGGATGTGATTAATCGTCATACCCAGGACTGAAAACTGACTGAACTTGGGCTATTTTGCCAATGAAAGGGGAAAAACAGCATATGCAAAGTTTGTAGAGACTTGCCTCCAAATATTTGCAGCTGTAATTACAGCTAAGTTGATTCTGCTATGTCTTAACTAATGGTAGAGTGTAAAAATGTATGCACCCAAGAGATGGCTGCTTTTTTTGATTATTTTTTGTGTCACAACAAAACTGTATTTTGCTCCTTCAAAGCACTGTGCATTTTCCGTTTTGCAAATTGCAAAAAGACCATTTAATTAAATGAGAATTACAGTTGCTATCACAACAAAAAATAGAAAGTTAGAGAGTGTTTTATATTTATGCAAGACACTGTAGATCCATAAATCCATGGCTTGATTTCTTAAAGAAAAATTTATAAGGCTTTTCTCCAGTGATTGCTAGAGAAGATACAGAGAATGTTATATCAGACCTGCATTTCTCAACCGGTGCACCTGGGCGCACTAATGCGTCCTGAAAGGTAGCCAGGCGCGCCCCAGATCATCAGAATAGTAATTTACGAATTATTTTTATATTAAAAAATATGACTTATGAAAACCTAGAGACATCAAGCACGTGACTTCTCTGTCTAAGTTTTGTCTTTGTCATTCGTAATTTTAAAATAGATGCTAAATTCCTTAATCTTTAAGGAGCAGTGGACAATCCTTCCCCTTTTGCCTTCCTAAAGGGAATTAGTTCAGCCATTATCAGCCGCTCTAAAAAAAAAAAAAAAAAAAAAAATAGCAGATTCTTCATGAATTCCTTTAAACGAAAAATGTGTCGCTAATCTTCTTTGAAGAATGAAAAACCAAATATGACAATCATTAAAAGTTATTTTCTTCTTTGATTTTCGATTCAAGCACAGGTCTCACACTAGCCTACTTAAATATTGCTGTGGTAGGATCCACCTAATTTGCATAGTGGAGTACCGACCATATAAATATGGTTGGTACCGGGAAGAGAGTGGGAGGAATCAAGAGATTCAACCAGAGACTTTGCCCGACTGCGACTCAGTCAACACATTCTCCAGGAACGGTCTTCCCGGGAATATACAAAAGACTATATGTAAATATTGTGTACACTTTCTTGCTTCAATACATTTTGTTCTAAGTACATTTTGTGTTGCATTATTATTCCATGCATTAGTCAAGTTTCAACAAATATAAAGGATGATTTCTTAAAAATAAATGCTTATTTTATGAGAATTTTTTCTTATTTTCAATTTCATGACTAATTTTTCCTTATTAAAATTTAAAGTGTGCCTGAAGTGAAAAAAAAAATGTTGATAAACACTGTATTTAACATCTACATTTCTGTGATTATGTATTCTATTTCCACTATGTATATTTAATGTGATATTCACGACGTTTCAGCTGTTGTACGCTCTGGCCATCTTCCGGGGTGGGGGGTACACTGGAATTTCGAACTGAACCGTTTATTTCATCCTCCGGTGTAGATTGTTCTAGTTCCAAGTGCAATGCTTTTTTGTGTTTGGCGATATTTAAGTATTAGTTATGGCCCAGTGCATAAAAGCGTTGGTTAAAGTAATCCAGTGACTTGACACAAAAAATTGTGAGTTCAATCCTTGGCCACAGCAGAGGTGAACAAAAACTCGGCGAGTTGAGTTACTAAAGGGAAATAACTGAAACTGAGATATCCAGAAAAGGCATGGCACGTGGAACTAGAAAAATCTACCCAGGTGGATTGAATAAAAAGTTCGATTCGAAATTCCAACGTATATCACCTGAAGAAAGCCGGAGGGTACAATGGTCGAAACGTCGTGAATATGACAATAAAAATGAAGACAACACTCTGAACAATGTAAAGAGTGTAAACAAAACAAATAATTACATTATTACTTATTTTTCGTATTTTACAAGTGAAACATGACTCAGTGCACATGTTAGTACTTCGTATGTCCATTCAACGAAGACCTACCTTGCATATTGACAACGGATTATCGATTAGATTTAAATCAGGAGAGTTTCCGGGCTAGTCTATAGTACTTTGATTTACTCACTGGTAAGACCTGCCAGTGTGTTCGTGTGGTATAATTTCTGCACGTCTTTGGAGTAACGTCCATCGTAGACAATGGTCGTAAGACAACTAATCGAAAATAGAGACAATAGTGTCTGGGGATGATAAAAATTTGATGCAATCACGGTTGACACAATATTTTTCAAGGCCAAACAAATTTCATCATGCACACCGAAAATAGATTCATATTACTGTACATCACTGCAAATGAACTAATCTGAGGAAAAAATAGAAATCAATTACAGCCTGTTACTCAAGTGTTTCTAAAACTGACCGTATGTTTAAAGAAAGGAAACTAAAGGTTGTTTCAATCTACCTCACCACACTCTCCCTCAATTTATTTCTTTATTTCTTTATTTCTTTCTTTCTTTATTTATTTCTCTCTTTGTCTCTGTCTGTCTGTCTCTCTCTCTCGCTCTCTCTCTCTCTCTCTCTCTCTCTCTCTATATATATATATATATATATATATATATATATATATATATATATATAAATAAAAAAAAGAAATAGACAAAGCCCGACAATTATTTTAAGACATTTTTTATGTTTATACGTTCTTTTTATAGATACAAATATATAAGTAAATGCACTGTATATAATAAACAGTATTAACGATATTTACCGGCCTGAATGTCATATAAAAAATGCGTCCTGAAACAGGTATCGAACCTGCATCCTATTCGAAACCGTCATATAACCTGACGTACTTTACCGATTGAGCCAGAGAGGAGCTTGTCGGTTAGCAAGGTTGATTTTACTGCTTTTAAACTACAATTCTCGATGATTTTCTCTCGTACATTCATATCCGCTCGATGCGTATCCAAATGTAAACAAAGACGTCACACATTATGGAATGGACAAAGTCCGGCAATTATTTAATTATTTTATATAAACATAAAAAAAAATGTGTTAAAATAATTATCGGAATAAGATGTACTACAAGAGAAAAAAGATAATGTTTTCCTCATTAATGTGTTATATAATTTCGTATGACTCAGTCATTTTCAAGAAATAGGATTGAACATGAGGTAGATAAGATTTTGTTAGCGTTATCCCGGATTTTTAGAAAACCTGTGCCTAGCCCTATGTAACCCTTTCACAGATAGCATCAATTTAAACGAATTCTAAATTCAGCGATCATAGAAAACGCCATGATGCAGACAATAAAATAGTTTCCCTCAAACTTAAAACAGTCGTTCTGGATAACAAAAGAGCAAAGTAAATTTATTTGAACAAAAAAAATCAATTTTAATCCATAATTTTGACTGGAAAATGAAATAAAAAGTTTAAACATTTAAAAAAAGAATTAACATTGTCCGCTGAATTTAGCTGGGCTTCTTTTGATGAAATGCTGCTAAATAATATAGCATATATATTTACCTACATACATACACAACATATAAGTTATTTATATGTTGCTTTTCTTAAGTATATAAGAGTGCTTCATTTTAATCTATAAGTACACCGCTGCCAAAGTAATATATATATATATATATATATATATATATATATATATATATATATATATATATAATATGCACAGCACTTAGTGAAAAGTGCTCAATATCTGGGATAGAGCTAACATAATCAGTTTTATGGATATTAGAGTGTAACCCTGGGTTTCACGCTTTTGTGATCATTAGATCTAGATTATTTTGTTTGAGATGGATCTATTTACGCTTCTTTGTGTTTAATTATGTTTGGTGGCGGAGGAAGAGAGATTTTCTTCTTTACTATATATATATATATATATATATATATATATATATAGAACAGGTCAACAATGGCCATATATGGGAAGTCTTCACCACCGCAAATCCTACAAGCCTCTGTTTCAAGTTCAGAATCACACTCCCCTATCGATAAAGACAAAACAGAGTAGTGCGTTCATCCCGATCATTTTCAAAAAGAAAGTTTCGCAAGCGAGAAATCAAGCAGGTAGGGTAGATTTACGAAGAATATCATCTACAACGAATTCACACCAGCCACAAGAACCACCGTTGGTTAGTCTTTCCTGTTTCTCTGTTTATTTAACGAACGACTGATGAAGGATACAGGCGGGCCCGAAGATTACGGATTAATAACATTAATCTCCGTTCTTCATTTCTGTCTTGTGATTAACAATTAATATATAATAATAGATTTTCGCTCTGATTACATTGACACTCTTTCGTTTCCCTTGTCTTATTAACCAACTTATCTATTTTATACATACATACAAACATATATATATATATATATATATATATATATATATATATAAAGAAAGATCTGTGACATCCAACCTTTACGTCAAATTGTGACGTCAGCCGATCCCGGGTCTTGTCCTGCTGTCACGGCACCAATTGTGGCATCCAAAACCGATCCCGAGTCTTATCCCGGTCGCCGCGCCAATTGTGATGATCTAACCTTTAAGTGATTCGGATGGGAATCTGGTTAGATCCGATATCAGCCTCGTCGTTCCCAACTCGCTTCCAACGTCTGGTTACCGAAGCAACTACTTTGATCTCCAGTCTGCCTACCCACGTTGTGAATTGATCTTAGGCAGACGAAATCAATCAGCGTTGGGGCCGTACTGCAAGCTCGAGTTCGAATGGAGCGGTATCGCACAAGTACGGGCAAAATAAAATAAAATAATAAGTCGAAAATGGTATCAAAAAAAGGATTACAATACTTTATATCTGGTTGCTGGATACATAGGACTGCGTCTATCTCCGGACCCGCTATATGGATTGTGACACGTGGTTTTCAGGCGAAATTCACAAAGCTTATTTTGATGGTGTGAGTCTAAGTCGTTCTTCAAAAAAATAAATAAATTGTTCTTGGTTAGAAGATGCGTTCGGAAGTTGCGCGAATCTTGGTCAGCTCTTCGTGGTGGGTCTTCAAAGCTCTCAACTGGAACTCTCTCTCGAACTCAAAACTAACTAAACTCCAACTGATTTTTGCTCGCTGCGAATTTGCTTATATGGACGCCGATTCAAAACCGGGGGTGGGGTCGTCGGGGTTTGAGGTTCCTTGATAAGTCTAAATCCATAAACCTCTTCTTTTGTCTTCGGTCAGGAAAAATTCATTATTTCCATTTTTGGAAGTCTTCTCTTACTCCCACCTTCTCTTATTTTCATATGGACATCTTCCCACTTCTTCGTAGTAATCCCTCATACTTTTACTCACTGCGGCTGCCTCTTTGCGCCACATGATCACCTCCGCCTGGCTGGTTAGCGTTCAACCAATGGTCGATCAACAGTGTGGGCGTGACTAGACTAGCCTTGTTCTTAAAAAAATATATATTTTTTTCAAAGAAAAAAAAAATTATCTTTTTCTTTTCCTTTTCTTTCTTTTGTTTCTCTCTTCTTCTCTGGCCGCCAAGAAGACAATACGACCCGTAGAGTCGTATCCTAACGTCACGGCATATGGAATTCTTCAATCAGATTTTCGCCAGCACCAAGAGGCTAGTCAGCCAGACACACTCATACTTCGGCGCCAACGAAATATTGTTTCGCTGTCATATTCAAATTCCAACACAGCCCAGATGTGTTTTCTCTCAATGACACCTCCCATCGACAAAGACCCAACCTAGAGTTGACTCTCTTTGTGTGTGGTCAACAGATGACCTATTAAATTGTTTTCAGACAGCATCATGACACAAGTAAACCTTTATCTATTTAAAACTCTGTATCACCTGGTGTTTGTCAATTAGCTTTATGACAATGGCCATAAGAATTTTCATCATTCTTCATTTATCAAAACAACATTTCCAAACGTCTCTTCTCGTAGGTGACTTTATCTTTAAAATTTTCCTCGCTGGGAACCCCACCACCCCCGACAGTCCGCCTGTCACAAAGACACGGTTAATTTTTTATCTATCTAAACAAAACAATGTATTAACCTGGACCCTGCCAGCCAACCCCAAGACAATGGCCGACAGAACCCTCACCAGTGTCTTTCATTATCAAAATAACATTGTCAAATTCTCGTGGTGGCCACCCGTTATCATATAAGTTAAGTCTCGCCTTTCTTCCTCTC